>JAGXJF010004729.1:0-175283 GCA_019208055.1 Stipa capillata
TTTGTAGTAGTAAAGAAACCACTCCCAGAACCGCTCGCCGGGGACACTGGCTACGCCGTTCGCTTCGCAAGCACTTGCGTACGAGCAGTAAGCTCCGAGCACCTGCCAGTCGTATTCCACCGGCATCTGCCTAGGATTTCTCCCGTTTCGTCAAGCTACCCAGCTCGGCTGCATGCGTCGTGGTGCCTCCGTGGCGCGACCCCGTACACCCTCCTCATGGCGCCCAAGAAGAGGAACGTTTGGTTCATCATCCCGGCATGGCAGGAGGCATAGAGCAACGCCAAGAACACGGCGCCGTCCGGCTGAACCCCGCGGCGCAGCATCAGAGAGAAACAGCTGCTGCACCGGCCGTGCACGGCCATGGCCCTCAGGACGGTGGCCCAGGAGAACAGGTCCTTGTCCGGGAGCAGGTCGAACATCTCGAACGCCAGCCGGGCCTCCCTGCATTCGGCGTAGGCGTCGATCAGCGCGTTGCCGACGACCTGCTAGCCTCCGAGTCCCTGCTTTAGCACGTACGAATGCAGCAGCTTGCCGCAGGCTAGAGAACCGGTGGATCCATGGCGTGCAGGACGCTGACCACGGTGGCTTCGTTCGGCATGGCCTCGCCGCCGTCCGAGAGCATCGCCCGGAACTTGGCCACGGAGTCCTGAGGGCTGCCTCTCCTCGTGAGCCCCCCACACCATCGTGGTCCAGGAGAAGATGTCTCTCTCCGGAATTTCATCGAACAGCGGCGCGCGCTGCCGAGGGCTCCGCACTTGGCGTACACGTCCCAGCACGGAGGTGTCCAGGATCAGGCTCGCGCCGTGGCCGCCCCCTCGCCGGAGCCAGAACCCGTGGATGGCCCACCCCAGGCCGAGGTTCCGCAGCCTGGCGTACGCCGGGAGGACGCTCGCGAGCGTGAGCGCGTTCGGCTCCGCGTCCATCCAGCCGAACGCCGTGGCCGCTCCTCGCCAGCGCCGAGATGCGCTGCGTCCATCGACCACCGCACGACGTCTCCGGACGAACGGATCATTCATCACGGTGCGCAAACTACACGTAATCATGACTGCTTAAACCGACATGCAGGGCTCGAGACTATCTATCACTGTGCGGCGCACCTATGCATATCTCCAATTTTCCATGGTAGCATCTTCAAACAAGATTATTGCACAAATTCCAAACTAAATACTTGTAGTTAGTCGACAATTTGAAGCAGCCATATCTAATCACATCCGTTTTTCACACGTGAAACGTCTCCCGAGATTTGACAAATCCTTAATCGAGATGTACTTGCACACCAAAATGAGTGCTTAAACAACCCAGATACAAAAGTTAGGCACGGGATTTTTTTCTTTCTTTCTTTTTGACAAAACTTTAGGCACGAGAATTTGCCGGGGAGCAGGTGGCGCTGCCGGCGGCGATGGCGATGGCGTTGTCCCGCCGCGGCGTCCTCCTGAGGTACACAACGCACTGGGAGTCGTGACGGTACGTCAGCCTGACCAGGCTCCCCACCACCCGGTACCGGGACCGCGACCTCACCGTGATGGTGACCGGCACGCCCCTGCTGGACCCGAGCAGGTCCTGCATGCCGCGCCCCGCCGCGTACATCGGCTTCTCCTGCGCTGCCACGAAGAACCTCAGCGTCGACGCGGCTCGCGGCTCGACGTCGTGCGATCCCTCTCCCTGCATCACAGAAAAACAAGAAGTAGAACGCGGTGATCAAACTAGCCGCGTCACTGCGATGCACGTAGCTATGAGTTGGTATGAGTTTATGACTACGTACGTGTGAGGATGCAAAGGTGAAGTGGCCGAAGGACATGTCGAGGAGCGGCGGGAGGAGGTGCAGGCTGAAGACCTTGGAGTGATTTTCGACGGCCATCTCGACGGAGCAGTTGCAGTTGAGGAAGCTGGTGATGACGCCGGAGCCGTCGAGGCCTTCCCCGAGGCTGAACCGCTCGATCTTGCCAACCTTGAAGGAGACGCCGGGGTGGCTGGGTTTGGTGGCGACGACGAAGACGAGCAGCGCGATCCCCACGCTGACGGCCACCCGCCACACCACCTGGAACACGATGCAGCAGCAGGGCGCCTCCGGGTCCAGCTTCACGTACCTCCACGCCCCGCTCCTCCGGTCCGTGCCGCCATCGCCTGCGGACCGCCCGGACAGCACCCTCAGGACCTGCCGCCCCCTCCCGTCGGGCACGGGGCCACCGGGCTTCTTGTCGGCGAGGAAGGAGTTGTTGGAGCCGCGGGAGGAGGAGTAGCGGGACAGGGCGAGGCGAGAGGCCTCCTGGTCGTGGTCGTGGCCGGCGCCGTCGTCGCGGGAGTGGTGGCGCGGCGCGGCGAACGCGGCCTCGGGGAATGGGGAGAGGATGAGCGCCGTGGACTCGGACGCCGGGTGGCTGAGGGTGTGCGACGCCGCGGACGGGCTCTGCACGTAGTAGGCGCACGGTGAGGGGTGGAAGAGCGGCAGTTCATGCTCGTCCGCGCCAATGGCAGCTGCCATGACTACGTTGTCTCGATCCGCCTCTTCAGCTGCGCGCGTAGTTCACTAAGGAGCCAAGCGCGCGGAATTCACTTGCTTGACGTGTCGAACTGTGATCCCTTATGTAGGAGCGGAAGGGAGGTTTGGACGGACTTCGAAGAAATTTTGACATTGCAGAGTCCTCCGGAAATGATAATCTGCGGCAGCTTGCGTCCAGCTTTTGCGAGATGTGAAGATATTATGAGTTTACAACAGATACATTTACTTGACAGGCAGGATTTCATCAAGTGCCCCCCGGTTGGAATAATGGCAAATGAACATGATGGTCAGCACTTAGCTTGCTATAGCAGTGAAACGGAGCGAGGTAATGAGTACACGTGCCGCAATTTGTGCACGGATCATATGCATGGACCTCTACTCACGTTGATAAATGGCAGCCTAATGGCCCCCCACTTCGAAGTAGAAAAGATTGATTGGGCTCTAAATGTTTTGGCCTAATTACAAACGATGAACTGGTGCTCTCCATGGTCAGAATGGAGTGTGATGGGTTAGCAACGGTAGAACTGTATATATGTTGAGTTCCCCGAACATGAAACTTACAAAATATGTACCGGTCGTTACCGTCGTTTACCAGTAACTAATGCATGCATGTATGTCAGGATTCATTCGGATGATCATACAACGACGGGATAAAATTACAATTAAGATCTATTGCACTTTTGGTAAGCATGCATGACAATTATCAAATGCAACACCCGTGGTGCGCCACGCCATTATGTATCATCATGGACGACAACTGTGTTACATGTGCGTTGTTTTACCCGCGACGAGTGACTTAGATTGCAAGGTAGGTGCAAGTAGTACTGCATGCGTAGCAGGAAAGTATTACTCCTCTATTGAATTTTACAGGGCGCGCTTTGATCGTACAAGTTACAGCAAATTCTTATATAATATTCTTTTCATAGTTATAAAATCAGTCATACAAAATATTATTGAATATTAATCCAATCACATCGACTTTGTGTCACACAGTACATATATCATTGGACTAATTATTGGTTAAATTCAACTTAGAACAGTCAAACTATACCTTACATCGAGTAAGTCTTTTACCTCCTCCGCCATGTTTTACAACATTTTTATACCATAAGTATGACTTTTGGTGTAAGCATTTAGTTCTAAAGCCACGAGCGTGCCGCATATTCTAGCCTCTTACCCCCTCCCCCTCCCTCCGACCTGTTATGGACTAATTCATCAATCAACTTTTGCCATAAATATGGTGGCTGATTTGGCTGGTATAAAACTATGGCCAACCAAAGTTATGCCATGAAATTGTAGTAAAGAATGACAATGAACCTATCGATAATCGGTAAACCGCCGATCTTACGGAGTACGTAGAGAAGAGAGAAAGGAGATAGGGGGATCGTTCCAAGTAAGCTGACCCACAAACCAGGCCACCAGCAACACGATTTATATAAGTTCAGGCCTCCCTTAGGATAATAGCCCTACATCCTGTTGGTATATATTGATCTCGAGACGAGATACAAGAAGGGGTATCTAGTCTTATATGGAATCTACAACTAGTTTGGAGGTGGTTGTCAAGGTAGATCTTCTCTTCTATTTGCTCGAAAGACAATTGATTTTCTAAGGCTTGAGTAGTTCGAAGTGGGATCTCTGATTGTGATTATAGAGATGCTCGTTGAATCTATTGAACTTCTATTAAGACTTGTCTTCTCCGGAGGTCCTTGGGATTCTTATATAGAAGGTATGTCATATCGTAAGAGATATGGACACGTCTCCGAATAAGTCTCCACTTTCATTAAACGTTGGGATTGACTACCTAGTTTAAGGAGTCTCATATATCTACGGGTGGTTTTCTTATCGACGTAGGGTCTTTCTCTGGGGTAAACTACTTCCCAGATAAGGTAGAAACTCCTCAGTCGTGGTGTATTTATGTACAAATACGGTCATTGCATACAATAATTGTTTACTAGTCATAGTCAGAACCAAACATGTTATTCCAACTCATAGTAGCACTAAGCAGGCCGCAAAAATTGCACCAAACATATATAACTCAAGCGTTTGCGAAACCTTCCCGGCTGGTTGGTCAGCCCATTGGCATGTCCTCACCCGCCTCCTTGCCTCCAACCCTCTTCTCTAGTGACCATGAGACCGGAGAGATGGTGAGTAGCGACGTCGCTACTTGATGATGAGTTTGACCTTCTTCCCCATCGTAGAGGGAGGTTGCGGATTGGTGGTGTGCGGTAGTGCGAGAAAATGAGACGGTGAAATTGGCAGCCACATGTTGGTTGAGGAGGGGAAGGAGATGGTGGAGCTAGATATGTGTATAAGAGTACACATGCATCTGGGTCTAAATTTTTTTTAGCAGCTCATCCATAAAATTAACCTGTGCACTTTATAACCTATGTAAGATGCACCCTGATAATCTAGGCCATTAGCTCTACCTCTGAGTGGAGGAAGATGAGGAAGAGCAAGGAGTTCGCCGTCATCACTAGGGTCGTTCATGTAGAAACAGGAACGAGCAGGACAAGAAAAAAAGGAAGAAGACAAGCGGGCCGATCCACCAGTTCGGTTGTGGACGACGACGCGTAAGAGGTCCGGTCTGATTTGTCCATTTCGGCCAGGACAGCATGGCCTTTTCGGGCACAGCCTTAAACCTGTTTTTGAGGGGGCTTTAGGCCTGCAAAACTTTCAAGATCTACCACACGGTAGGGCCTGCTCCGTCTACGAGCGGCCCATCCATCCAACGGCGATCAGCCCCGTTCTCTCGCGTGCAGCCCCGCTGCTCCCCAAGTCGCAGGCCTCTCCGGCCGAGGCAACACGAGGCACGGAGGCAGAGAGGCAGTTCGCTGCTCCAGTCCCAGACCAGATCCACCCGTGCCCCACGCCGCGGCGGCCATGGATCCCCCGCCGCTGCCGCAGCCGCGCCTCCTCCGCCTCGCGCTTCTCCTCCTGCCCCTCCTGCTCGCCTCCCCCGCCGCGCGCGCCTGGAAGAAGGACGAGTTCCGCAGCTGCAGCCAGACCCCCTTCTGCAAGCGCGCCCGCACCCGCGCCCCGCACTCCCTCGACGCGCCGCTCTCCCTCGCCGCCGGCTCCCTCGCCGTCTCCCCGGACGGCTCCCTCATCGCCGCGCTCTCCCACCCCTCCCGTCCTCGCCCCCTCCTCCTCCGTCTCTCTGCGCTGCCCCCACACGCGCTCCGCCTCCAAATCGACGAGGACTACTCCGCCAGCGCGCCGCCCCACCGCCGCTTCCACGTCCCCGACGTCCTCCTCCCCGACGTCGACTCCCGCGCGCTCCACCTCTCCGAGCCCAGGACCGTCAGCGGCGTCTCCACCGTCGCGCTCTCTTCCGACCTCGACGTCGTCGTCAAGCACGATCCATTCGAGCTGACCGTCCGCCGCGCCGGCTCGGGCGACCCCGTGCTCTCCTTTAACTCCCATGGCCTTTTGGACTTCGAGCCGTTGCAGGAGGAGAAGCCCGAGGGTGAGACCTGGGAGGAGCACTTCCGGAGCCACACCGACACGCGCCCCCCGCGGCCCGCAGTCCATCACCTTTGACGTCTCCTTCCACGGTGCCGACTTCGTGTACGGCCTCCCCGAGCATGGCTCCACGTCGCTAGCCCTCCGCCCCACCCGTGGCCCGGGGGTTGAGGAGTCCGAGCCCTACCGCCTCTTCAACCTCGATGTGTTTGAGTACCTCCACGACTCGCCTTTTGGGTTGTACGGATCGATCCCCTTCATGATCGCACATGGCGTGGGGGCGTCCTCAGGGTTCTTCTGGCTCAACGCTGCAGAGATGCAAATTGATGTGCTTGCACCAGGGTGGGATGGCGCCACATCCACGGAGAACGGGCGGATTGACACGCTGTGGATGGCTGAGGCTGGCGTTGTTGATACGTTCTTCTTTGTTGGGTCTGAGCCGAAGGATGTGATCAAGCAGTACATTAGTGTTACGGGCACACCCTCAATGCCGCAGCAGTTTGCGGTGGCATATCACCAGTGCCGGTGGAACTACCGAGATGAGGAGGATGTTGCTGGAGTTGATGCTGGGTTTGATGAGCATGATATTCCATATGATGTGCTCTGGCTCGACATTGAACACACGGATGGCAAGCGGTACTTTACATGGGACCATTCGACGTTCCCAAACCCAGAGGAGATGCAGCGGAAGATAGCAGATAAGGGGAGGAAGATGGTAACTATTGTAGACCCACATATGAAGAGAGACAGTGGGTACCACCTCCATGAGGAAGCTACTGCGAAGGGGTATTATGTGAAAGATGCGAGTGGGAAGGACTACGATGGGTGGTGCTGGCCTGGGGCATCATCATATCCTGACATGTTGAACCCTGAGATACGTGAATGGTGGGCTGACAAGTTCTCCTATCAAAACTATAAAGGATCAACTCCAACACTGTACATTTGGAATGACATGAACGAGCCATCAGTCTTCAATGGCCCTGAGGTATGTCACCGAATTGCAATATGCCTGTGCATTATCTTGTGAACATGAAGTATATAACAAAATTGGAACATTTTGTACATATATCAATCTTGATATCCATTTTTCCTGTAAGTAGGTCACCATGCCTAGGGATGCACTACATTATGGTGATGTTGAACACCGAGAACTGCACAATGCATATGGATACTACTTTCATATGGCTACATCAGATGGGCTTCTCAAGCGAGGTGAGGGGAAAGACAGGCCCTTTGTTTTGTCAAGGGCCTTCTTTGCTGGGAGTCAGCGGTATGGGGCAGTTTGGACTGGTGACAACACTGCAGATTGGGATCACCTTAAATCTTCTATTCCGATGGTTTTAACTCTTGGTCTTACTGGCATGACCTTCTCTGGTGGGTGGACCTACCTTACAACTCCACTTCAGTAATCCTGATGTAGAAGCCTTACTAACACGTGGAGCTTTGACAGGTGCTGATATTGGTGGATTCTTCGGTAATCCAGAACCTGACCTATTGGTGCGTTTGGTACCAAGTAGGAGCCTTTTATCCTTTCTTTAGAGGTCATGCTCATCATGATACCAAGAGACGGGAGCCATGGTTATTTGGGTAATCCACAATTGCTGAACTTTGTAGAATTTGGTTTATTTTGGAAGTTCTCAACCTGGCAGATAATCTCCTCTAAAAAAACCTGGCTGGTAATCGAGGAAAATCAATCACCATGATCTGACTTCACACTGGTGATTTAGAAAATTTACCTGGAGAAACTCAGCTTAGGATAGATCATAAATGCGGTTCTTTTCAAGTCTAACATAATCTTTGTACTCTACAGAGAGCGAAGAACTGCCCTCATGAGGGAGGCAATACATATGCGGTATTCGTTGTTGCCCTACTATTACACACTGTTCAAAGAGGCTAGTGTAACTGGCGTTCCTGTTATGCGTCCTTTGTGGTTGGAATTTCCTGATGACAAGGAACATATAATAATGGCGAGGCTTTTATGGTTGGGCCAAGCCTTTTAGCCCAAGGAATTTACGAAGAGGTAAGTGATACTGCATATATTTTTCATAATGAACTTATATTTTGCTGGAAAATGCAACCTCCCAATATGTTATAACTTCACGCAGGGCCAGAAATCAGTGTCGGTTTACCTTCCTGGGAAGGAGTTATGGTACGACTTGAGAAATGGATCTCCATACAAGGGAAGCGTGTCACACAAGCTAGAAGTTTCAGAAGATAGCATACCGAGCTTCCAGAAGGCAGGTACAATTGTGCCAAGAAAGGATAGATTCAGGCGCAGCTCTACTCAGATGGTGAACGATCCATACACCCTGGTATGTTAAACATGTTTTCCTATGTGAAAAGCATTTAAATGGTTCAGTACTCATCTTGCTCTTTGGTAACTCATAATTCCATTTAATTGTTTATTTCTTTGATCTGTAAATAGTTATTAATAGTGTTAATATCTACCTGGTATCTCTTAATAATTTTACTAAAGAAATGTTTCATGTGAACCTTACTCATCTAGCTACTTACCCATTAGTTGCTGTTGTTCTGATGATCCAGCTGTGGACCATTTTCCAATGCTTGTTGAAATTACTAGACTCATTAGTCTGTTGGACAAGGGTTGCTGTGGTTTCATTGCTTGAATTGAGCATTTGTATATGCATAACTCCTAGAAATGTAAAACCAGCTAAATGTATGATCATGCCAATCTGTTTGATTGGTGTAGCTACATTACTAGTACAGTTTATTCTCCCAAGTAGACTATTTAACCGTGTCATTTTGCTATGATCAGGTGATAGCCCTCAATAGCTCGGGTGCTGCAGAAGGTGAACTTTATGTGGATGATGGGAAGAGTTATGATTATCAGCAAGGGGCATTCATCCATCGCCGTTTCGTATTCACAGACAGTAAGCTAACTTCGACCAATATTGCGCCCAGTAATCTGGGCAAGAAGGGATTTTCGACAGTGTGTGTGATTGAAAGAATTATAGTCCTTGGGTTATCATCGGGAGCAAAGAAGGCTATCATTGAACCTGGAAACCAAGAAGTGGAAATTGAATTGGGATCCATCAGTTTACGCAGTGGTTCAAGCTCTGTTGCACCAACAGTCCGGAAACCCAATGTTCGCATTGTAGATGACTGGACAATAAGGATAGCATGAGATGTAGCCATCTGAAGCCCGATATCCCTATTGTTCGCTCTCAGGTCATAAAACTAAGCCATTGTTAGAAGCATAGTTGTGGCTTCATAAACATTAGTCTGTGGAAGCGCAAATTTTAATGTTGTGGTGGCCTCAAAATTTCTGCACGTACCTGGTGCGCATGCTGTTTCTACTGCCAATTTTGACATAAGTCGAAACAGAAATTGCTGATGTATATCTGTAGCTTTTATACTGATCTGCGTGCCACGGTGTATGTGATATGGATTCCTTGACAACTAAGTTTCTTTTAATCTTAGATGGTTCCTTGTCTAATATCACAATGCCATTAGCTCTCTGTTCCATCAAAATCTTTTGGGAGTCCTATATCCTACATTTTATCGTCGTTTAAACAACTCGAGAAAGTTAAAAATTCTTGTCTCTTTTACGAATGCACAAACTTGAAGAGCTTGAGCCTGATGGTTGCTTACACAGCCAGCCATCCGCGGTCCTGCAACTGTACAGTTGTGACAAGCAGGCCAAACTGGAGTATACAATTAACTGCTGTTAGTCTCCCGGCTAGTTATTAGCACGTTTTCAGTTAGTGTTTGGAAGTGGGGAATGGTGGTTAACAAATATTATTCCGATTGGGAATTCATTTTTTGTTTGGCAAGAACGGGCTATGATCCAGCTCCCAGCATCTGCTATTGGAAATTTGACTGCTTAGGGTTTTTTCTTTTCTTTTCTTTTTACGGCAATTTGGTTGTCCTGTTTTGCTCAGCTCGAGAACAAAGCCTCTAGCATCTCATTAATGCTACATCTTTCGCATGAAGGAAGGACAGCCTCGAGTACATTTCATACAAGAAGGGATAAAAGATAAGAAAAAGGACTAGGGATAGACCATGTATCAATGTATATGATATTATAGAGCAAAGATCCAATTAAATTGTCATCACCGGCGGACAATAACATGAATCACAAGATCAGAGTAACCTCTCCCTCACAAAAGTCAGGCGACCATGAAGCAATAGGCCCCATCTAACTCCAATATCCGAGTCATAGAACAACAAAATATATACAATACTATACTTATTTTAATTACATGGAACGAGCATGCATGGCTATCTATCAGCAATGTACTGTAGACAATCACCATCTATCTTGCTAGCCGATCCATCACTTCCGGAGGAACACCCATGGCCCCCTCGCTGCCCCCATCCTGCAAATACAAGTTTCAACCTACATGAGTCCTAATTCAAAGGCTAAGGTTGGGACGTGGGAAATAGATAAGAATTTCGCAGGAATTTCACAGGAAACAATTCTATTCCCGCATGATTCTGGAAAAATTCCAGTGTTCGGTACCGAAGAAAAAGAGGCACCAAGGAGGATAAGGTGGTAGCATCATTCATACCTCCAGGTGCTAGCTATGGTCCTCAGGCTCATGTAGATGGTCAATGCGATCCATATACCGATGAATCCATTATGAGCAGACAAGTAGACCAGGCAAGGTATAGATATAGCTGCTACCCCAACCTGAAGATTTCCATAGGATCGGTTGAATCTTGGGAAGAGTTTCAGAGCTAAAATTTCGATGTAGTAGCTTGCCATCGTAGGTGTGAAAGGATTCACTGTACCATGGAGTAGGCGGAGTATGTGTAGTCTGATGCTCCGAAGTTGATGCCGTCGAACACGAACGCCAGGGCATTTATCGTCTGCGTCCCCGCCACGAACTGAGCCCAAACAAACAAAGATATCTTTCAGTGTCTGAATCCTGGGGAAATACTATTCACATATCGTATGAAATTCTCATGTTGTAAACAGCCAAGATTATTACCGGGATGCCCTTGTGAATGACATCGATCACGGCGGCGTCCCTAGTGAAAACGCCAGCACCAAACTTCATTGCCAGCCCGAGCACCACAGTGAGACCGACGCCCAGAACAATGCTCAGCTGCAAGGGTGAAAGAGATCACCATTATTTTGCAGTGGAAGCAGAATTGCTCTCTTCTTCTTAATGATGAATCGGCGCGCAAGCTTTTTGCATGTTCTCGAGAAGAAGAAAAAAGTGACAAGAATCAACTCTGACTGACCTGCAAACACGAGAGGTCGCAGCAACCACCTTGTTGTTGTCCTTCTTGGCGAAGGCGCTTGCAAGCACTGCCTGCAACAACTCATTGACAACACAGCCCAGGTTCAGTAACACTTTCTGAAACTGAAACTGAAACTGCTGCTCCATGAGCTAACAATGAGACTGTATATGGTAAGCCAATCTAACCTGTCCTGCGACGGCCAATCCGTCGGCGAGAAGAGACGTCGCGAGCCAGAGCTGGCAGCAGATCTGGAAGGCTGCCATGATGGTCGGTCCATCGCGAGCAGCCAGCGACGACGCCAGAGTGACGCAGAACGTCACCGCTACAACCCTTGCAAGCAGGAGGAATCCTGAAAAGAGAGAAACTTCATCAGTGCCATTTCCGAGGATCAGTCAGAGATGTTATCTGGTTTCAGGATTCCAATGGTATCTCACCACATCCAAGAAAACGCCCAAATTTCAGGGATTTAAGGCTCGGTGGGATAACATCAACTTGCTGGACGAGCTGGCATATCAATATCGTAGTTATCAGGTACCTGCGAAAAAGAGAAAATGAAGAGAAGTTAGGACAGATTGATCGCTGAAAGACAGGTGATGTAGATGCTACTGGTAGTGGTGAAACCTACTGAGAAACGACATGAGCAACGGCTGCACCCGTGACACCCATATGGCAAACGAACATCAAAATTGGGTCGAGGATTATATTTGCTGCATCTCCAACCACTGGAAGAAATAAGGAAATTTAGCAGCGTCAGGGATACTTCTCTTCAAAAAAATTTCTTGATTAAGAGAATACATATGCCAACTGAAAGAATGTAAATCACCAGATGTTCTTACCAGTAGCATATAACGGTGTCCTTGTGTCTTTGAAACCCCGGAAAACCCCCTGCATGGCCAAAGACAGCAGTACAGCAGGAGCACCAAGTGATCTTATTGTTAGGTACCGAACTGCAGGCGCTAGCATCGGTGAATCCTGAAATAGTGTGATGTAAATAAAGGAGGAGTTAGCATTATGGATAGCAATAATCTGGACAGGTAAATGAAGCTTGAGCAGAAGGAGGAGGTAATGGCACTTGCATGTTTCACACCTATGACGCCCAATACAACTTTCGCTGAAAAGATCAGGAACACAGCCTGAACCAGCCCAAGAAATGAACCGACTATCAGTGCTGATGTCACAGAAGGTATGTACTTCCTCCTGCACCCTTGTTTGGCGAGATCAGTACACTCTGTGGGAATACATGAATTCACACATTCTGCCTTATCAGGACCTGGAAACAGAGTTTGACAAAGGGATGCATGCAGAGTACTTCAGTCTTGAGATCAAATTAAGTTACTATTCAAAAATCTGAAACCAGATATGTTGCAAGAATTCAGTACCAGATACAGGCACATTGCTGGTTTCTGAATCGAATAATAGTGTGATGTAAATAAAAGGAGGAGTTAGCATTATGGATAGCAATAATCTGGACAGGTAAATGAAGCTTGAGCAGAAGAATAAGGTAAGTGCTGGTCACAACTCAGCTACTTCTCCCCTGAAAAACTATCTGGGATTAACATCATGTAAAGAAGGTGACATGAAACCATAGTACAATTTTTGGTGCCAACTGACCTGATGAAAGATGAGAGATGACTGATGGGTATTTTTATGTAGCAATTGTCAACCAATTGAATATCTTAGGAGAGAACCGACAACAAAAGGAGCTTGCATGATTATACGAGACTCCATCACTGGTTCACTTATGTTGTTTGCTAGAGAAAATGCTCCAAAACAAGTTCTCATATCAGGCACTCTATCTTGAGATTTTCATCTTACTCCTAACAGACTGGTAAGTATAGAGAAGCTTCATTGATACTCTCACGCTGATAGTACCCTTCCCAGCATAATACCCTAGCCAATGGGATGAAGATGCAAGTATCTAGCACAAATCCTCTATAGCGTATTTCATCAAGTTGGTCCAGCACCTTTGTAAATTTTATTCCTTTTACCAACCAATTATTCAGGTGGACAAGATGATCAGGAACCAACCCATCTCTCAAAAATGCAAGAGACTTTATTGCCTCAACAAATTTTTGATCTTTACACAAACTCTCAATCAGCATAGCATTGGTAAAGTTATTTGGGGAAATTTTCCTACTGAACATATCCATATAAGTTAGCTTGACTCCACGTAAATCCCCAGCATTGCAGAATCCATGAATTAGAGTATTGAATGCCACAACATCATATCCAATCCACTCATTATCTATTAGACACTTTGCCACCTGAAGTTTCCCAGCTCCACAGAGGCCCCGGATTGCAATAGTAAAACTAAACATATCCGGCCCAATGCCCTTCTTCAATAGATCAACCAACAGTTTGAAGACCCTGGCAAAATCACCGATGTCACAGAGCCTGCCCATCAGAGTATTATAGCAGAACACATCAGCATGCCAGCCTAATTCTTCACTGTGTTCCAGCAAGCACACTGCTTCCGAAAGCCTCGAGTCTCGGCACAAGCAATCAAAGAGAATATTGACGGTCTCAATCGTTGGCAATAGGCCTCTGCTGCGCATAATATCTACTTGACGAAATGCGTCATCCAAAAACCCCATCCTACACAGGCCAGACATGTAAATGTTATAGGTAACAGCATTCGGTGTCCACCTCTTCTCTTCACTTTCCCCTAGGATCTTCTTCACCTTGTTGAATTCCCCGACACGGCATAGCCCCTCGATAAGCACGCTGTAAGATATGACATCCGGCGGGCACCTAGCATGGAACATGTCATCCACTAACCTCTCTGCTTCGAGCATCTTGCCCTGCTCACAGTACCCACGTAGAATCGCGGTGTAGGAGCGAACGGTGGGGCGGACTCCTTCCTGGAGCATAAGGTCAAGGAAGCCCCGGGCCTCCTCCACCCGCCGAGAGTCGCAGAGCACCGAAATGTAGCAGTTGTACACGGCGGCATCAGGGGAGCAGCCGGCGGCGGCCATGGCGAGGAAAACGTGGTACACGGAGTCGAGCGAGGCGTCGTGGCACTTGAGCAGCGCGGTGAAGGCAGAGGCGGTGGGCGGGAGGCCGGAGACGAGGAGGGAGGAGAAGGCGGCGCGCGCGGCGCGGGGGCGGCCGGAGGAGGCGAGGGAGGAGATGAGGGTGGTGAAGAGGGGCGCGGTGGGTGGGAAGGGGAGGGAGCGGAAGAGGCGGAGCACCTCGTCGGGGCGGCCAGCGCGGGAGTAGGCGGACATGAGGGCATTGTACGCGGCGGGGGTGGGTGCGGCGGGCGCCGAGCCTGCGGGCGGGGAGGGGGAGGCGGCGAAGGAGGCGAGGGCGGAGAGGAAGGAGGAGAGCTTGGGGTCGTGCGGGCAGCGGCGGGGGAGGGTGGGGCGGAAGGGCATAGGAGGCGCCGGCGGCGGGCGGAGAGGGGGGTGGTCGGGGTCTCGGGGTTTAGTAGGGGTTTTTGGGGGCTTTGGAAAGGAAACTGGACCGTTCGCATGTTGGGCCGATATGGGCTACTGAACCGCCGGACTTCGGCCTTTATCGAGTCCTATCCATGCGTTGTGTAGTGTTCCTCCTTTTATTGGAAGGAATAGTGTTTTCCCTTTTTGTTTTAAAGCATTTGAATAGCTTAACCTGGTAAAAAAAATAAAAAATATATGCTGATAAGAAAATTTAGAAGGTGATCAAAAGATTATGTGTGAGTTAGATAACGACGTACCACGGCCAGAAACACGAATATCCCTGTGGGCTGAAAACTGTCAAAAATATACTTAACAACCCTCGGAGGTAATTCTAATTCTCCTGACAGCCAACCATCAGGAATAAACGTCAGCCTTAGCGTTTCTGGTAGTGTGTGAGCTCTTGCCAGTGGTAGTTCGTAGTTTTTGCACACATTGCTTTGCAGTATATGTTGCGTAGTACTGTCCCATTTTCTCTCTGTGTTTAGATTTCTCTCATGCGACAATTTGGCTTTCGCTCTCGGTGAAATTGAGAACTACTGCTAGCTAGTACTAATATTCACGAATTCTCTAGGAAATTGTCTATGTCTTTGAGAATAATACATGATTGATCGATGCATGGACAGTAAACCCCTGCACGGGTCCCAACCAATCACGTTGGAGAACGAGGAAATATGTCCTTGCTCTTCTGAATTATATACCAACTTTAGACCTACTGTTGATTTATGTTTTGAGGCTGATATATTTCCACCGTTTTTACTATACCATATTTTTATTTCACGTTTTAATAAATAATTCTATAATATTATCGTGTCTAAAACATGGTCAATATGGTATGGATTCGACTATATATCACTTAATTATTAATTCATTTCAATGCTTATCATGCATAAAAATAGATAAACACAAGCTAAATATATGTATTGACTTATCATAGAGAGTAGAATGCTATATAATATAAATATAAAATTATAAATCTCGAAACATAATCTAACGGCAGATAGAAAGAGTTTCAATACACACGGGATAGGAAACCTGGAGGATGACACACGACAATGGCTCTAAAGTTGCATCCCTATCGCGACAGCTAACTGCCAATTGAAAACTATGGCTCATGACCGGACGTGCCAATACCATCGTCACGTCAAGCACCACTCACTCAGACATTGCCGTGCACTCCATTGCTATGGTCCACGTAATTTGCAACCAACAAACAGAGCGGTCGGAGCGAGCCGCGCGCCCACACTTACATGGCGCACGCGTGCATGTGGCGCACGCTGGCCCCTTCAATCTGGCTGGGCCATGGACACAGCCGCAACCGCCTGCTAGTTGGCTGCGTGATGGTAATAGAGATTCTCGATCTTTTGATAATAGAGTAAATTTCGATTTAGCGGAGATAACTCTCACGATCTGGCTATAACTATATGACGATTGTTGCAATCCATTATCATCGAATCAACTCTGAATCGTTATCGACTTTACTATGAGCATGATCGATTTGACCACGAGGGTCTTTTCCTATGAGCGATCAAAGAACAAATAAAAAAATAGTAATAAACAATTTGAATATTGCCAATAGGAGTTATAGACGAAATCTATTAAAGTGTTGGGGTTCTGAAGATGATGTCTTTGTTGCATTAGTCGAACAAGAGAGACACCAATAGTTTTCATGATAAAAAAATCAATCTAATAAAACCCGAGTTCTAGAGGGGGTTTTCGGTCCTATTTAAAGGAGAGGAGGAGGAGATTTTGGCCAGCCAAGAGGGTGGCTGGATCCAACCCTAAAACGAACGTCTCCTAGGACTCTACTCTAAAGTATGTCTACTTTTATCTAATTTTGAAATTACATGAGCTAGGATCAACTAGAGGTGGCATAACACCATATGAGGGGTGGCCGAAAATCATCAAGTCTTCATATAGGAGATTTTAGCTATCTCTCCATTGCTTTCTCATAGTGGCTTCAAGATCTCATAGTAACTGAATAGTAAATCATCATCACCATTCTTGATTCAAGGTTGCAAGCTTTGCACGCACTGGTCATCCCCACGCACGCACACGCACGCCAACATTAAGCGACGCGCACGAGAAGAATGTACAAGCCTTGCAACCCGTGACTCGAGTCTCGATGTATTAACGATCGATCTCGCGGGCGCGCAGTGTGGTGCTCCATGCATCGTGATGGATGGATCCCGCGGCGGACATGGTGATCCCGCGCCGCGCGCGCGGGCGGCAGACCGGCCGTACGGCGGCGCGGAGATACAGTTAGCTAGGCGGGCGGTGGTGTACACATCACATCATGCCAGTGTCGATATCGTCACGTACAGCAAGCGAGGGCCCAGCGCCCCGGCCAGGAGGGACATCCATATATACATACATCCCTACATGCATGCATGTGCGCGGCTTGGCTGAATTATTGGTGAGCTGATCCGTTCTGTCTTAGCTATCCCCGTCGAGGTAGTAGCTCAATGACCAACCAATCGATCGATCGATCAACAGAGGAAAGGTAAATCGTAAAAGTATCATGTCGATGCACATGCATGCCGACAGTATTAATTCATGAATTTCATATATCGTATATATAGCTGACACGAGCATCTTAATTGAACAGAGTTATCTGAAGTGGAGGTGATTAATTTGCCACACCATGCGGACCCTGAGTATCGTACTCGTAGGTCAATCGATCGAGCTCGCGAGCTGCTAGATGCATGGCAGCATGCATGCAGTAGCGTGCATACATCCATAGGCATATGGCCTAGTAATTAATGGTCACTACATGCTTACGCAAATCTGTAAACCCCACTCTTACGAGCAAATTGCATGCGCGCTGCTGCACACGCACGCCAAAAGGCCGATCGATCCAGCGGGTACGTACGTACCCAACGCCTGCAGCTAGATCAGCATGCACGACCGGCCCACCGCCCTCAGTTCCACATCTCGTACGCCCATATGGGAGAAAAACCCACGTGCATGCAATGCAATGCAAGTTGCAGCAGGCGAAAGGGCTGTAGCTTAGCTTAGGCAGACACAAGAGCTAGCAGCACAACGAGCCGTACCCGATGCATAGCCTGCATGCAACGACGGGGCCGGGGCAGTCGTGTGTGTTTGCATGCAGCTAGCTAGCGCGCGCGGTGGTCCTGACCTGAGAGGGTAAAGAAAGCTTCGAGATCTCTACCCCGACAGGCCTATAACGCCGTGCCCAGCCATCGACCGCAGCGGCACCAAAGCCTGTGACAGGGATGATCAATTCGATCGGACGTACAAATTGATGGACGCGATGCGATCAGCCGGCCGCCCAGGATCGGTCGGTCCCTTGCTTGCATTTGCATGGCTAGCTAGTAGGTAGCCAGCACAGTTGCAGTAGCTTCCTGCACGTTCAACGAAAGCTACGAGCCCTCCTCGATCGAACTGCATGCATGCGACGCGTGAACACACACGCCGGGCGAGGCCCATGTAATGCAACCAACCAACAGAACTAAGTTGGTAGGGACGTATATATTTTTAAGTATATCTCTGTATTTAGTTGGAGGGATAGGGTGGATAGGAATAATTAATTAAAAAATAAATTTTACAAAGATCTTGGACAAAGAGACCCGACCAAAATAGCCGGATGAGACTGTCGTCCTTCTCTAATCATGATCATTAAGAAATAATTAGTGATAATTATCAATAATTAGTGATATTTATCATGTTTTATTATTAATTACTATTCGTAACGGTAAGATTAGTGCTTAGTGTGTAGATTAGTATATGACTAGTGGGTTGATTAGTAACAATTAACACATTTTATTGTTAATTAGTAAGTATTATGGCTAGTTTAGCATTGATAAGTATTCAATATGTTCATTAGTGTATAATTAACTATTATTAATAGAAACTAAGTAATATAGTTAAGTTAAATTGACTCATCTGATCTAACTTTCATCCCTCCAACCAATAAAAGATTGGTTTATCCCACCCATCCAACCAAACAAAAAAATGGCTTGTCCCGTCCATAAAAAAATGGATGGCCATAACGCATCCATTCTTTTCCTCCAAACAAATGCACCCTAAAACAGTCGATCGATTAATGTTTTGATCCATGGACGAATTAAAGACGAATGTTGCATCAATGCATCAACAACATCGACCGTGTTGTGCATTAGTCGCACATTGATGATGTCGTTAGTTTGTTCCTAGCTCGGAGAAAGTGGGGCTGATTGGCAGCCAGGAAACGGCTAGGAATCGCTCGATCAGGGATTAGATTGATCGATTCGATGGTGTTACACCATGAAGAATTAGCTCGTCGCACTCACATAGTCCCATGTTTTGCCAAAATGCAAATCTACATTTAGCTGGAGGTCTCGACCATACCACGTCTCTTTATTTGCTTCGAAATTTATATTTATATTTTACAGTGTACATCTTCAGCCATATTCATTTCTCATTATAGAGTCTCTCCTATTTCGTAAAACATACTTCCACTCATCCCATCTTGCAAAACATACCCCCGCTCCTTCTTGATCTTATTCTCCATCGCATCCCCTCGCACTCTCTCTAATTCGTGAATTTAAAGTATTAAGTATTAACTTTTAAATCAATGAAATCTATGCCAACAAATAATCATGAACCAAATCTACCATTCCACTGAATCCATGAGATTTTGAACATTTCAAGTTCTCCAAATTTATATATGGTTCAAGAACAAACTAATTGAATAAAAAATTACATGAATCCATCCAGGACCGAGCCACGCACCTCAAGCATTCACCATGAAATGATCTGGCTCTTTCCAACAATTACCCAAGGATTCACCATAAAAAAGGAAGCACTCGGATTTGGCTCTCTTTCCAACAATTACCCAAGGATTCACCATAAAAAAGAAGCATTCGGATTTGGCTCTCTCCAACAATTCACTATGAAAGGATCATGACCATTTAGTTATGACAGAAAATTTATGCACATTTGTCCACCATTTAAGCTTTGACCAAAATTTCTTGAATGAAATGCATGAACTGCCTTCACGGTCAGTCTGTTTCAGATCTAAAAAGCATTCAAGAACCAAAAACAATGAATGGCACTATGAACATTCTACAACAACTCGGAGGGACGCCAAGAGCAACAAAGGATTGCAACACCAAGGAGCAAAGAGGAGATTTGTAGTTAGGCTTGGTAATTATCGAATGGGTCCCTATTGGGCGTGGAGAGACCTTTCAAACTGTCCGAGTATGATTTTCACTGCAGATCACTGTAGTTGACGAGAGTAGTACTAGGATGGGTGACCTCCTGGGAAGTCCTCGTGTTGCATCCCTCGTTTTTGCGTGGAATAGCGTTATTTTATGGGGCTGGGGGTGGCCTCGCACGTGCGGAGGCCATGCGTGAGCTCCGGGGAAGCCCTCGGCGCGGCAGCGGGCTAGAGGGGGCAGGCAAAATGGGAAAAGGTGTGGGCACCATGTCAGATGCGATCATACCAGCACTAAAGCACCGGTTCCCATCAGAACTCCGAAGTGTGCTTGGACGAGAGTAGTACTAGGATGGTGACCTCCTGGGAAGTCCTCGTGTTGCATCCCTTGTTTTTGCGTGGAATAGCGTTATTTTATAGGCCATGCATGAGCTCCTGGGAAGCCCCCGGCGTGGCGGCGGGCGGGAGGGGGTAGGCACAAGGGGGAAAGGTGCGGGTAACATGTCGGATGCGATCATACCAGCACTAAAGCACCGGTTCCCATCAGAACTCTGAAGTTAAGCGTGCTTGGGTGAGAGTAGTACTAGGATGGGTGACCTCCTGTGAAGTCCTCGTGTTGCATCCTTCATTTTTGCGTGGAATAGCGTTATTTTATGGGCCACGCGTGAGCTCCCGGGAAGCCCCCGGCGTGGCGGAGGGCGGGAGGGAGCAGGCACAAGGGGGAAAGGTGCGGGCAACATGTCGGATGCGATCATACCAGCACTAAAGCACCAGATCCCAGTAGTCACAGGATATAAATCCACAAAACATTGGAAAAATATCTAATCACTCTACCATCCAAATCCAGAAAAAATCTTACCATCCTACGATTTCTTCTGAAATCTATAGGCCCTGATCTGGGCCCTCCATGGATGGATTTGGCCTGCAAGCCCTCCATTGTTGCATGAGAGACTGCACCATGGATGAGAGGTGGTGCCGGACTCGGTGATGGAGGGGTGGCCGGAGGGGATAGCAGGACCTCGGCCTCTTGCCGGACCAGGTTGCGGCGCAGCTTGGGGAGGCTGGAGTTGGTGGCAAAGGAGGTCCAGGAGGGTGGATTTGGTGGCCGTGGGGTCAGTGAGGATGGGAATGACACGTTGGAGCTTCGGGAGGATGACAATGATGATGACGGAGCTCGGTATAGTTGGCAACGGCATGGAGGAGGAGTTGAAGTGGAGAGAGAAATGAGAGAGAGAGGGCGACTTTGGGGAGCCCACTTGATGTGACGGTGACCCGATCTTTCAATGAAAGAAAGGGTGATAACTATCGATTAGGTGGAGCTTGACCTTATCCGACTATATCGTAATAGACGATACGCCTTGCCAATCACTAGACCAATATTTGATGGTTATTGATCTTGCCATAGGCTTGATCAACCTGAACAGCGAGGTTCGAGTTCCTAAAAGCAACTGAAGAACCAAAAAGAACCGTGATAATTTGCAATTTGAAATTGTGAGTATTAAATTGAGTGCGAGAACGAGAAGAACGAGTTGGGATTTCACTAGTAATCTGAACAAGACGGTAGTCTTACACGACTTGTCGATGCAAAATTGTAGTAGTAGCTAATCAATACAATGAAACCCATCTAAACCTAGGGGCTCAGGGTGCTGATATAGGAGAGGATGGGATGAGGACTCCTTCTCCCTTAGAAAAGGTGGTAGCGCAGCACCATGTTGACTTGACTTGGCCACAACCCCTTTGAGGTGGGACCAGCCTTGGCCAAAACCCAAGTGGTGGGAGGCCAATGATTTTCAGTAAGTCCTTGTCATGGTGGCTTGAGTGTCCTCCTATCTCTAATCAACTCAGCACTTGCGTTCTTCAAGTTCTTGTTGCCATCATCTCTTTTCCATGTCTTGCTCCATTGCTTGTCCCTCATATCCATGCTTGGACCTTTATTCCTAATTAGCAAAAGAACATCTTTATTGAGCAATATCATATTCTTATTAATATTAAATGAAGTACCTAGAAATAAAAGTACATGAAAATTGAGTTATCTAGCATGAGCCCTAGTTATTGGTCCAACTATGGGAGGGGCTGAGGTGGTATCATTAATAGGGATGTCGTCATCACCACCCCTGCAACGGCAGCCTAGGTGGATCTCGGCCTTGCCAACCTTGACCATCACGCCTCCAAAGCTAGGTGGCTCTGACTGCCGCGCCTCTTACCGTGGCCAACAACCGTCACCGGGAGCAACCAAAGAGAGAGAGAGAGCAACTCAGGGGCCGGGGACAGGAGAATAAGTGAGGAGAGAGAAGGTGGCAGGGTAGATAAGTCTAGGAGGAGAGAGGGGTAGGGGTTGAAATGTGCTAGGCATAGTTGGGTTGCATAGCTAGTGTTGAAGTGTGAAAAAGGGAGCTTGTAATGCAAAGTAGAGCCTAAAATGCTCAGCATTAATCGTAAAGCAAGGTGGACGGTGAAGATA
Source organism: Stipa capillata (assembly GCA_019208055.1). Taxonomy (NCBI): domain Eukaryota; kingdom Viridiplantae; phylum Streptophyta; class Magnoliopsida; order Poales; family Poaceae; genus Stipa; species Stipa capillata. The sequence continues at coordinate 22,230 of JAGXJF010004729.1, forward strand.
TGACCAACTACATGTGGAAAAAACCATTTGCGTGTTTCGACTGCCTACTACTTTCGTTCCACTACTACAGAAAGGGTCATGCAAGACCCCTAATCACAGGCAGTTCATTAAAAATCGTCTGTAATAGGACTAATTGCATGCGGGTTTTATGAAAATACACATCACAAATGGTTTTAAAAAACCTGTCTGTGATAAATATGTCATCACAGATAGTTTTTTAGCATGTATGACAAGCAATTTTTCTAGGAAAACCATCCGCCTTAGGATTCGACCCATATATGCCCAGTAATGCTGGGCGACCCGAGCTATTCAGCCACGTGCAAACCCTAATCCCCCGCCCTGCTCCCTTATCCCTTATATTCTCCATGGTTTCCCGATCGACTCCCCCGTCGCCCCTCCATCTCCATTGCCCAACTAGTGACCTCCTTCCCGACCGCAAACCCTAATCCCGTAGGCTACTTCCTCCTCACTAACCGCTCCCCTGTACACCTCCCTTCCTCTACATATCTAACCAAATCCCCTACCCCAAAGACAAGGAGTCGCGGTGCTATCGTCCCCCTAGATCTGGGGCGCACGCAGCGAGAAGCGGATGGAGGCTGTGGTGGATCTGGGAGGCGACAAGAAGTGGATGGAGGAGGTGCGTGTCGCTCCTCCTATCGTTTGATTTAGTGAGTGTTGGTGCAATGCCTCAGCTAGCTTTTTGCTGATCTTGCAGGAGGAGATGGCGCCCAAGTTGCTGACAGTGGCCGCACACCTCTCATTTTCTTCTTTTTCCTTGTGTATGTTCAGTGATACTTTGATTGCAGGTGTGGATAGGTAGATGAACAGATCTTGGTTGATGCATGTTTTGCTTGATGCGAACATTTTTGTGGCTTTTGTGTATTATTTCTATAGTTGAGTGTAAGGCTGGACATGAGCGGAGCCGAGCCGCCTCGGGAAACATGAGCTGAGCCGGGCTCGACTCGGCAAATGTTGCAAGCTTAAAGGTCCACCTAGTCCTTTGTGTATTTTAGGATAGATTGAGAGTTTATGTAACTTAGCTATGGTTTTGGTGATTAATGAAAAATGAGTTTTGTGGACTAATCATTTTAATTGAGTGTTGGAACGTGTATGGGTTAGGTACCACTTTGTTGGATTACATCAAGAGGATGAACCTACGAGCCCGTGAAGCCCAATATCGATGATGCATGTGATGATTGGGAGATGGATTCATGTGTTGAAGTTCATCAAATCATGTGAAGCATCAAATGATCAAGAAATGAACTTCAAAGATTGAAAATGGGTTCAAGGAGTGAATCGTATTGGATCAAGATGAAGTAAGAGTGAAGTTGACCAAAAGAAGTTCACGTGTTGAATCCATGACGGTAAAGAGTAGGATCATGTGTTGAGCCATGGTGATCAAGACATGAAGCTAGGAGTGGCTTGATCATGTCGCGTGTCGAGTGCTCAAACCATTGCATGATTACATATTGTCATGTTTCCTTTGTGGTGGAGGTGCTAGAACTCGGAGTTCTAATGTGTTTGGAGGTTCTGAGCCGCATGTGCTTGGAGGTTTCGAGCGTAGTTCGGTGTTGCACGTGTTGTCCCTAGACTTGGTGTCTAGACATGTGTGATCCTACCAACCTAAGTGGTTTAGTTGATCGGCTAGGTCCGTGGACTCCGGGAGGTCCATTTTGGGAGTATATGACCTAAGGCTAACTCTCAAGGTGTTCCGGGTTTGTTCCAGAGTGATCGGGGTTCATCAAGTGCTCCCTAGGAGTTTCTGTCCTAGAAAATTCAGACCCTCCGGGCTAGGGTCCGGGTCTGGGTCTGGGTTGTACAAAAGATTTTCAGAGTGTCACCTGAAGGGTCCAGATTTGTACTAGATAACCTGGAACTCAATCCGGAAGGTCTGGGTCAAAGGTCCGAAAGTTCCAACGGTCATTTTTCTGACTGTTGGTGTGAACCCAGAGGGTCCGGGTCAAATCCGGACAGTTCGGATTTGCCCAGATTCCTCTCCAACGGCTAGTTTTTTAGGGTTGGCTATATATAGCCTCCACCTTGGTTTGGCTTGGGAAGGGTGGTTACCTCCAAAACTCATTTGTGATCATCTCTAGTAGCTTCCTCCTTCTCTAAAGCCTCTTATGCATGAGTTGCCATTTGTGATGTGTGAGGAAAGCCTTTGTGCATAAGTTGCACAAGGTGTGTGCATAAGTTACATTGTTTGAGCATTTGCCATCGATTATGTTCTAGTGAGAGTTTGGGAATCTATTACTCTTGGAGGCCACTGACTCCTAGATGGCTTGGTGGTGGTGGCTCGGTGATCTCCCCAAGAAGCTTGTGAGGAGACCCGGGAGATTTGAAGTGGTTGTGGAGCTCGCCATCTCCGAAACGGAGGAAAGAGCTAACCAAAGTGATCGGGGAGACTAGAGAGTCCTCGAGAGGAAGCGGCTTGAAAGAGAGGCCACCTTTGATCAAGCGTGATCGGGTCCTTAAATGCAGACGTAGGATATTGGTGGATATCCGAACTTCGGGTCATACATCATTTGTCTTTTGTCTCCTTACTTATCACATTTCATACTTGTACTAGATTACTCGTATATCTCTCGTAGAAGTTGAATTTCTTGTTTATCACTCTTGTATTCATAACCTTGATATATACACATAGGGTGTTGGTGCACTTAGGGATATCTAGCATATTAGGATCTAAACTTGTGAAAATTCGTTTAGTATAATTTCGCATTAGGATTAAGGCTATTTCGCAAGTGATTTTAAAAAGCCTATTCAGCCCTCCTCTAGGCGAAATCTTAGTCATTAAGGTCCTTTCAGAGCTCAAACTAGGCTCGGCTTGGGCTCGCGGCTAGCTCGAGCTGGCTCAGCGCAGCTTGCAAGCTGGCCCAGTTAGCCTCAAAACGTGCCACCGCCTGAGGCCTGTTCGTCCTCGCCCCGTCATTCCACCGTGTGGTTAGGGTTCGGGAGCCACCGCCTCGCTCCTCTACGGCCACACTGTTGCCACCGCTTCTCCCCGGCCACACCGTTCCTGCCCAGGTCACACCATCACTGCTTCTCCTCGGGCCACGCTGCCGCAAGTATTCTCTCGGTCGCGCCGCACGCTCCTCTCCCTGCCACACTGTCTACCGGGGCCCGGAATCGTACATGACTTAAGAAATGATGTTTCGTCAAAAACTAAGAAACCAACTAACAAGCATACACGCTTACCTCACATGTATCCACCGTTAGGGGTCTGGCACTGAACCAACACTGTATACGAACTCCACCTGACCACCTGGTCGTATGTCTCACTGCTGATCCGGCTAGCTAGAAACGGGTATCATTTAACAAGTCAGATATAATTCCAAACACCCTGTAGAGACTTAGCATCCATCGACGGTGGCGAATGTCACAATCAATTAGAGGAGCCCGACTCCTATGCCCACACCCTAACCCAATTGGCCGAAGTGCAATCAGTGGGTGTGGCGCCCCCCGGTTTTTAAGCCGGGAGCTCCCTCGTGATCACTGTACCGGTCCCTGGATCAGTAGCCGATACACACGAGTTAACTTGTATATCATTGTCATACACGCGTAAACAATTAAATAGACCGTTAAGGTCGATAATCTGATACCTTTAGCCCAACGGCTATAAACTTGCAGCGGAAATCCAGCGGAAAGGTGGCCCATCAGTATGCCATACCCGACAGGCAACTGACTGGGGGTTACGCCCTAGCTTTCGCATTCGTATACGTATCTTCGGAATTGATGTCCTCCTTTGTCTGGCCAAATCAACAAGCCAGGTGAGTACATTGAATGTACTCGCAAGCTATTCCCACAGGAGAGATTATACGACGATATTTCATGCAAGGGTTTAATCAAGGAATAGCTCTAACCTAAGTTGCTGATTGAGCGGAAATGTGAGTTTATAATTCAAATACGATAAGGGTAGATTCCAAAGTAGTTTCATAAATCAAAGTGAAATAAAATAACGAAACTGTTCCTGAGGTAGACCCGGCTACCTCCTCTTCTCAATCACGAGATAGCTCAGTCCATACTACCACGGGCAGTATGACTAGCGTCTCGATTCACTGCTCAGCCTGCACTATCCCGGTTAGTGCAGCTAGCGTCCTTGAAACGGTGCTCAGCCCCTGTTAACCCGGATAACATGGCTAGCTCCCGCTTGACTCCATGCTCAGCCCATACTATCCCGGACAGTACGGCTAGCCTCTCCTCCTGCAATTCCTTGCTACCAGCCTGTAGCGTAAATTGCACCCTGTGGACACATCATGCCCACGTCCTTAATCCCATTTCCCGGCTTTCACAACCAAAACTTAGTCTAACCAGTGTGTGGCCTTGCCAGTTCATGTCCATGACCGAGGACGCGGCTATTCGAATAGTTTTTTAACACTCTGCAGAGGTTGTACGGCTTTACCCACAAGATGTAAGTCACCCTGGAAATACTTCGCGACGTATATTGGCAGGGCTATTACAACGAGACCGTCGCCCGCTTCCATACTAGAGTTGGACCCGCTAGGTGAATACCCAAGTTTGCAATGCCCCCAGACACCAAATTGGGGCTCTCCACCTTTGTGTCGATCAACACCCAAACGCTACGTGGCAGTGGATCTCTAGGACTTCAAACACCTAGCCACGACTCCTAACTTCCCACGGGTCCAAACCCTAATACTTGCCGGGGTACCAAGCCAAGTCCTTCCCATAAAGGACATGTGGACGTACGGTGGTGGAACTGGTTTAGCGGCACTTAGGCTCGGTCCTTAACTGATTCGAGCAAGACTCCATTCCTCCACCCATGATCGTCCCAGACGAACGCGCCATTATCAATTCCTCTACAGCCCCAGGCTGCCCTTAGTACTCTCGCCTGAATCCAAATCATCTCCAATTTTCATTCGAGGTTTTGGCAAACATTCTTTTAAACACCACCCCGGATAACACACGTTACCCGAGGGTTTTATTTCCCATATCCCGAATGGGGGTTTTATAAATCGAGGAAAATTTATTTTTCACTATAGCAGGTCTAAGCACGGCTAATGCCTATAACCTTAATACTTTTGTCGGTTGCGAGACAACCGACTTTTATATTTAGGGTTACAAGGGTCGGCTATTCGGACCTAAGGACAGTGCAGCTACTGGGAATAACTAATACTACATAAAATACAGTTATTAACCACATAGCATGCAGAGTTCGCAAACAAAATAATTATGATTTCACACATATGGGATTCAACATGCTCAAGGTGGGAATGCTTGCCTGGCAAATTGGCCGAGTCTCGATCTCGAACTCAAAATGGTAATCGTCCAGAATTCTCTGCGCGATTTCTCCTAGCGTCGGTATCTACACGTCGAAGAACGGCGAATAAATCCACGGTGCGAGGAAAAACCCAGAACATCAAATATTGAACCGGAAGAATCAACACATGCAATCATAACGCGTTGGATTAGTTACTTGATTTCAAGCAGTTGCTTGAGAGCTAGGGTTGGGTGCTTTATATTATCTTGACGGGAAGCATTAGCTCATGGCACATCGTCGGTTAGGGTCTCCCTTCTTCTTTCCGGAACTTTCCTAACGGGACTAGGGGTTTTTATGGGTCGAGAGTAGCATGGTATACTACTGGTCTTCAACCAAGACATGCACATGAGGGTTTCAAAGCTACCAGAGGACTTAGGTTACAACTAAAAACTCACCGGGAACCATAGGCTGCACCTACACCACTAGGTGCGATTAGCTAGATATTAAATGAATGGCATGGTTCTTAGGGTTCTGATTCTTTGTTCAGGACCCGAGGTGATGGACACCACTTGGCATGGTCATGAGTCTAGGGTTTTCATTAACATAACTCTTGCAGCTATACAAACGGGATTAGCTATAAGCTCAATCATACATATATATATATATATTTATATATTCTAGAATCATTTTTATTTGATTTGGAAACAAACTTAGATCTTAAATGATTTTCAACACTTAGGAAACTGGTATCATTAGCTATACGTTGGATTTTATCTAACTGTCTAAAAATAAAAACTTAGGTCCTTAAGAAATTAGAAAGGGGAGTTACAACATCTGAGAGAAAGAAGGAATTTGGAGCCTTCACTTCACTACCTGCGGGTCCCGGCTGTTGGAAAGGTGTTAGGGTGCTTAAGCCGGTGGTATTAGCTAATAAATGAGCTCAGCTAGTGGATTAGTGACCATTGGATGGGAGCGTGCGTAGGTCACTGCAGCTAGCTCGTTTTATAGAGGAAGAAAAGGAACAGGGGAGCCAAGCGGCGGTGAGGAAGAAGGACGAGGGAACACAGCGGTGACGGTTCAGTGGAGGGATTAAGGAGGAGGTGGCGCCGGAGGCTCGGATGCGGCGGCTTGCTGGAAGGGGCGAGTGGCGGCGTAGCTCAGGCGGCCGGTGGATCTGGGGCTTGCGGGCAGCTCGGGGAACCCAGCGGCGTGGAGCGACGGGGCTCACCAGGGCGGCGTCGTGCGCGGGATGGGACCGGAGCGGCGCGGAGCAGATCCGGCGGTGGCCGCAGCGATGGTGCGGTCCCGGAGTTGCTACGGATTGGAGTGCCGCGGCGAGGCGCTGCTGTGGCGAGGCACTGCCGCGGCGGGGAGGACCGTGGCGTGGCACCGCCGCGATAGGGAATGGGGCGGAGGGGCGCTGGCGCCAGAGAGGAGCAGGGGAACGGCGGGTTGCCGGAGTTCAGGGCCACGGCGGTGGTCACTGGAGGAGGACGGCGCTGTGTATGACCGGGCGTAATGAGCTCGAGGAGCTCGGATTCGTGGCGACCGGCGGCGCGCTGGTGCTCAGATCCGGCCGGTGGCGGAGGGGACGCGCCGTAGTGAGGGAGGTTGCGGCGCGGCTCGCGGCGGCCGGTTTGTCCTGGCGGCGCGGTCTAGGCAGGGGCTCGTCGGGATGTTGGGGCGAGTGGGGCGGAGGAAGACGGAGGCACGGCGGTGGCTTGCCCGAGGCAGAGGGACGGCGGTGGTGGGGTCGTGGCTCCGGCGGGAGGTGAGCTTGCTGGGGAGGCCGGAGCAGGAGGGGTACCGGTGGATGAGTTGGGGCTGTCCGGCTTGGGAGTGTGGGGAGCTCGTAGCAGCTTGGTGAGGAAAAGAAGTTATTGAGAGAAGAGGTAGCTCGGTGAAGGAGCTTGGTTTGTGGGAAGTGAGTTGCTCAAGTGAAATTGCCTGGGAGGAATGAAGAGATAAAGGGGGAGGAGAGTGAGCTCGGAAGGCGCTAGGGAGGCAGGAAAAGTTGGCAATGGAGTAATGAGGAGTGCAAGTTGGTGGTCGATGCTGTTCCTGCACAGAGAAATTTTAGGCTCCATTTGCTATTGCAGATACAGTGCGGTGTTACGTGTTAGAAAGAATAGTGCCCGCAATAAAGATGGAGGAAAGGGGCGTTAGAGGAGTTCGGCTTTAGGAGGTGTACAGGGACAAGAAAAGAGCACATGGGACACTGAGGGGCTTGTGTTGTAATCGAGCTGGGGAAACATTAACTGAGAATGAGACAGCTCATGAAAGTAAAATGAGCTCTGCTGCTGATGGAGTTAAAACGAATGCCTGCGTGGACATGGGAGCAGTGCCAAGGAAGTGATGCTATCGGCTGCTAAGGGAAAATTTGCTCGGTAGAAAAGGAGGCAGGTAGCTACGCTGCATAGCAGAGGGACTGTGCAGGTGATGGGAGAGGACAGAAAAGGCACGAGGGGAAAATAAATGTGGTGACCACCTGGTGTTAGCACCTGGGGCTCTGAGGAGCTCGGCTTGTGTTGTAATTGAGCTGGGAAAAAGACTGGACACAGCTGCTGTTAAAGAGCTCTAGACAACCATAAATGAGGAATGAGACAGCTCGGGGAACAAGATTGCTCATGTGTATTAATTAGGAGACAGAGATGTATATATGTACGTATATACATGTATATAATCCAGGAGAGAGAAAAGATGGCGGGAATCAAGGAACATAAGCTGCGACATGCCGGGGCTTCATGGTGTATGTGCCCATATACACCGGGAATTTTAAGCATGCATTCCAAGGATTGAGACAGAGCTGACGATGCGTTAGGGTTTAAGATGAATTAGGTTTAAAAAAAAGAATAAGAGGAATCGGGAGCCCGGAATTAGGGTTCCGGAGTGCGGCAAGGTGGGGCAGGGGATAAGAGGAATCGGGAGCCCGGAATTAGGGTTTCGGAGTGCGGCAAGGTGGGGCAGGGGCACGGAACTCGAGGTAAGATATTTATCTCAGCTCGGGACGTGTTGGTGGTGAGGTACCGTCGATACGGCGGCGTATACGGCGCGTGCAATGCGTTAGGGTTTTGCCCCTTTCGTCAAATCAGGGAGGAGGGAATTAGGGTTTTGGAGGAAACGGAGATCGATGGAAATGGGGCAAGGATTTTCGTGCCTGGTATTCAGCTTCATCATGAATTGCACCAAAGTTTTAATTAGGTGCATCTTCAACTGGCATTATTAACTAAAAGTTTTTGTTAGCCCTAAATTTCGGGTTTTGAAAATTAGGGTGTTACAGTGGGTCACCCGAAGGCCTGGCATAGGAATCCACACCTTGCCTAGCCGGCAATTGCATCTCAGCTAGCGGGTCACTTGACTAATATGATCACAAAACTCGCAATAGAAGACCAACGCTACTCCTCTACTGTCACCCCGTATACCTCAAACACTCATGCACTGTGTACGAAGCAACGTGGGGAACAACTTGATAAACATAACTCAAGCTCTAAAGAGAGATTTACCGAGTAAATAAACAAATCCCTTACACATGGGCAATTAAATACATTACAATCAAAGGACCTGTAGGTCGTGAGTATTGAACAAGGGAAACAGCGGAAGAAGGAACATAATGTAAACTCGATGGTTCTTAAGACCATCATCAAACCCACTAAATACCCACGAGATCTTCTAGCCGACGAGGTAAACAACCTGTTCGCACACGAACACGTCACCGTGTACCCCCGAGGCCGAGCGCGATGCGCGGGACACGGAATCGGGGGAGACCCGCCGGGAGCGCGATACGCAAGACACGCCGGCGGGTGCTTTTGAGAACCCGAAACCCCACACCCCCGGGAGGGACCCCGTCAGGAGGTGCGGCGGCTATGGGCTGCCCTAGGTCGACCTGATCGCCCCCAGGGCCTCGAGTTTCATTGCCGTGTAGCACGAAGAACAACGAAGAACGAGAAGCATAAAACAAAGGGAGAGAAAATAGTAGATGAAAAGATAATGTATTGATTGCTTCGATTGGGAGAGTTCCACCTCAATCGGCCATGCACCCTTCATATTTATAGGGTACGCCCGGTCTTAGGGCAGGAATACAACTTGGTATCGTACACGATATGGTTTTCCATACAAATTGAGTTGTTTCCTAAAGCTATGGTTACCCTGATTGATACGATCAGGACTCTGCCTTGCGCACGAGATTTCCTCCAATTAAACCGAGGGATTCCCCATATCTTCTGATTATCTTAACTGCCGTGATCTGGACTCCATCTTGCATACGAGATATCTTTCCATATTATCCGGGAGTCCTTCCAAATCTCGGACTTTCCTTAAAACGCCATGATCCGCCACTGTTCCTTGCGCCCCAAGTTGTTAAGGCTTCGAACGCAAAAGACTTCACCTTGAAAACCCAGCGGGAGCGTCACAAATCATTCACCGACCTGGCGTTGTTGGAACTCGGTCGCGCTACGCAGAACCCGCCTTGGATCTACTCGGGACCGCGAATGCTCGGGAGTCCCGAGTACTCAAGAATACGAGTGCTCGGGAGCGCAAGTACTCGGGAGTTCGAACACTCGGGGGCGAGCACTCGGGAATATGAATGCTCGGGGGCGAGCACTGGGGGACATAGAGTGCTCGGGGTCCGGCACTCGGATTTCGCCAATGCTTGGTACTCGGGAGCGTTGTTCGGGATCTTCTGCTCGGGGACGCGAGTACTCGGGGGCATGAGTACTCGCGGACATGAATGCTCGGGGCGCCAGTACTCGGGACCACGGTTACTCGGGAACGAGTACTCGGGACTCGGGGACGCCGCACCACTCGGCATGGGCCATGATTCGGTAACATTTGCAAACCTTGCCCGACGCACTCGGCCCATTTGGGGTACTGCCAAATTTGGTCGTCAACACAACCAAGTAGAAAAATACGATACTCGTCAACACCAAGTTCACCTGCGAAATTGAATTCCCTGTGAGTACTTTCGTACTCGCAAGATGCTAAGCTTATTCCAGTCAACTTAAACAAGGCATGAATGTTAAACAATCTCACACACAATACATTTCAGGTTAAACATAACATGGTATCGACGGGAATTAAATATCATGGCATCAACATGAATATGAGAAGTTACCCTAACCATGGTAGTAAACATATGCATAAATACTTCCACATTACGATGACATGTCGACAACGAGGCATATCATCAATTCCATAAGTAACATCATGAATCATTTCCCCTAATCATCAGAAGCATGATATGACCATTTAGATCAACATCAATATTTTGAACGACGAACTCAAGATAATCCCAGCGGGTTAACATCAATCAGTTGATGATTTGACCCAGCAGATCAACATCATCCATTAACAAGTGAACTCAAGATATGACCCGGCAGATCCACATCAACCAGTTCAATTTTCAATCAAAGAGACATTGGTTGCTTGACGGCCCCACATATACTCTCAAGGTCCCTCACATGGGGGTAGCTACCTGAGCGGTACCAACCAGATGACATCTATGATAATCTCACGACCAATACTCGCGGCTTATCAGGGGACCATCATGCAAGGATCATTCCTGTACCTCCAATTACACTCGACGTTGGGCTTGAGGGACCCTCAACAATGTACAGCCCGTCCGACGACCATGTGTCCCTCGTCACTCACCTAATTAAAGGTTCTAGTTGATTAAGGCATTGATTTAATAATCCAGATATCCATAACCAAGCATCAAACAAAAACAGAAACAATTGTCTAACATCCATCCAAGTAACAAATCAACTGGAATTTTTAACAAACCGCAAGCTTGCCTGAGGGCTTGGTGAAGATGCGCAAGGAAGCCAAGTCCAATCACGAGGGAATTTGAAAGGTCGAAACACCACGGAAATGTAATTATCATCTAGAAGGGAAAGGTGAATTTAGGATGTTATGATGAACATGGCAAGGATGCATATGATATGCAGCTACGACAAATTAAGGTGAAGCATGGACTTATCCTAAGCATGATGTGATCAATTTCATGTTTTGCTTTAGTTTAAGTGGTGTTATGCCGTTATCATGGATGAACAATTTAAAGGAGATGCATGCATGGTTCCGAAAATGCAGCTAAGGCATGGAGACATTTATAATTCATAGCTTCGGATAACAATTTACATAGCTAATTCATCTTAAACATATTTTAGAGTTGCTTGGTAACATGCATGCTATGCTTAGGGCATATTAAGGATGTAGGTTTGGATCTTTTTATTTTATAACAAGATGAACTGTGGTTAGGATGGAATTTAAGATGCAGTGTTTTTCATACATACAATCGTGCAAAGATGCCATGATCATCTATTACGATTCTTCAACATGTATATAGTCTTTCCCTTAGGGATTTTGCAGGCTCTGATAAAGGGGCACTTTTATTACGGTGGAACTTAAGATGAAGCATTATTCATACTGATGGCATGCATGAGGATTCCATTCTAAGAATATCATGGTCACCTATTCTGAATTCCAACATGCATAGAACCTTTTCCATAGAGATTTATAAGTTGATCTCATTGTTAATATAGCTATTGGTATTAAGTAAGGTTGCATATTCTTCATTAGACAAATTCTGGACAGCAGAGATATTTTGGCCATATCTCACAAAAGACTTGCCGAAATTGAGCAAATAAGTACTCGACGCGAAGCTATCACCGATACCTACAATTTTTATTTCAAGTACATCTCAGCATAACCATGAGAAAGGCATCGGATTGAGCTTGGAATCTCTCAGCCGTACCTTAACCCTACAATATTTGACTACCGGAAATTGTCTCTAATGGCAACAATCCGACACATATACTACATTCTAGAGACATAAACTGCGTATACGAGTTCTAGTGTTTACCCTCGAAGCGAAGGCGTGAAGAAATCAGCGACGGCAGCATGGTGCTGGTGGATCGGTATCGACATGGCCTCATCTCCATTTTCTTCTCTATCTTCACTTCTTTGTTCGTCGTCTCGCAGCCGGCACCTTCTCTTCTTTTCTCTCTTCCTTCTATCTTCTCCACTGCCGCACTTCTCGCTCTTCCTTTCTCCATACTTGGCATGGCCGGCAGCAAGGAGCGCCAAGGGAGGGTGGCTAGCTTAGTTGTGGCCAGGAGCTCGGTGTGGCAGTTGCAGCACCGTAGCAGTGTTGGCACCGGTCTGATCAGCTGTCCATCTGGTCAGACGGGCCTACTGGAGCCGGAGACAGGGGCGGCAGCGGTGGCACCGTCTGCACTCGTGGAGGCGCAAGGCGGCGAAGGAGTGGAGGGATAGAGGGAGGGGCACGAGGAGGCTGGCGGCCTGCCATGCCGGCGAGCGGCGGTGCCGGCGCCGGCTTGCCTGAGGCGGTGGCGGAGGGGGCGGTGCATGGGGGCAACGTAGGGTGGAGCACGGTTTCGGCGGTGAGGGGAGGCCAGCGGAGGTGGCGTGTCGGCGGTGCCGGCCGGCGGCGGAGGCGGAAGGCGGGGGGCACTGGGACGTGCGACCTGCTGGGCCTGCGGTCCACGGGAGCGAAGCTGCCGGCAAGAGGAAAGGGGGGAGGAGGAGGCGGGAGCGAAGGCGCGGCGGAGATGGTCAGCTGGCAGTGGAGCTAGCCGGCGTGAGGGGTGGAGGTGGCGGGGTCAGGGCGATGGACCCCTTGAGGTGGGTGGCGGCGGTTTTGGGGCTGGGGTGGCCAGCTCGTGGCGAGCTTTTTTTTGAAATATTATTATTTTACCCAGAAATTTTAGAAATAATACAACGTTCAAACTTTTTACAAAAATGGCCTCAATCGTCACGGGTGGTGCGGTAGGGCCCTAATCGCCACGGCCCATGGCGATTTTGAGCTATCGCCAGCCCAGTTGACGATTCACTATGCAATTGGTACGTGCCATAGCGATTTCTCAATAATAGCCACCACCCATGGCGATTTCTCCTAATCGCCACCACCCATGGCGATTTCTCTCATGGTGGTGATTGCGAGAGCTTATATAGGCCAGGGCATAATCGCCACCACCTGTGGCGATTTCGCCACGTGGCTTGGCGGTTGGGGGTTGGCGGGCGATCCGGCCGACGATTAACTTCCAATCGTCACGACCGGTGACGGTTGCGAGTTATCGCCATGGGTGGTGGCGATAGCATTGAATACCATCAATTGGGCTGGCGATAGCTCGAAATCGCCATGGGCCGTGGTGATTAGGGTCTATCGCCACCACCCTTGACGATTGAGACCATTTTTGTAAAAAGTTTAAACGTTGTATTATTTCTGAAATTTTTAGATAAAAAATAATATTTCAAAAAAAACTCGCTCGTGGCCCCCAGCCCCTTTAGGTTTTTAGTCTTATTTTTTATTTTGTTTATCTATTTATTTATTTATTTTTATTACTGCTATTAATTCTTGAATAATCTCGGCCCTCAAAACTACCGAGATGTAATTGATGCATCCGAACTTCGAAACGGACAAGTTAATAGTCTGTTCCGATCGTCTCGATGACACGGACATGATCACGGTGTCTGATCGTCCATGCGAGATTCGGATCCTAAATTGGATTTTTCGTTCATTTGTAAATGCATATTTGACTTCATATGTTCTTGGGGATTCAAAATTAGTTTTTAGGTGCAAATGAAATTCGCAGGGGCTATTTATAACTTATGAAAGATTTGGGAATTTTCTCGGGTCAAATTTTAGGGTTTTTGATTGATATCGTTTTCCAATAGCCTATATGCATGCATGACATAAGGAAAGTTGGGGTTTTCGATTTATGCAAATACTTACAACATTAGGGTTAACACTTTGAGATGTCATACTCCCACAGCTACTCGTCCGGCCACACTGCTCCTCAACTGACCGTGCCGCCGCTGCTACTTCCCCGGCCACACCTCACCGAAGCGTGCTTGTTTCTCTTCACCAACATATGATAGTTCATCCAGAATCAAATTAACCTGCTCTGCAACCAAATCAGGTGAAGCTTGAACCCTCAATCGACATAAGCAGCGTGTAGCATTTTCTTTTGTCTCCAGGAGATTCCTTTCCTTGTGTCGCACATAACAGAAGCCACCTAGGTGAAGCAGTTCACCAGCATATTCCAACTCCCATTATGACACACTGTTTGTTCATGTTCTTTTGTGGAAAAGATGAAATTGGATTGTCTGATTATACAAGGAAAAACTGTATTTCTCTTGTCTGTTGAGCATGGATGTGATGAGCTACATTTGTCTATATATGCATATCAGTTTAGTAGACAAGTAGAACTTGGTGCATCATTTAGTTTGTCTTTTCGTGACTTGCAATATCAGCATTACGACAAAAATTATTACTATAGATTTGCAAGAGTAAGAAGTTGGCTATGTTATAGCATTGCTGCAATTCATAATCTGATAATTCAACGGTGAAGCACGTTGAATCTTCCATATGCCTAACGGTATCCATTGTATAATTGTTTAATATATGTATGTGAATTGTTAGTTTTTAGTAAAGATCATGTCAAAAAATTTTATGCAATGAGCCCAAACGAGCCTACGAGCGGCTGCGAGCATTTTGGCTCGGCTCGGCTCGCCGGGTTTTACGAGCCAAAGAGGAGGCTCGGGCTCGGCTTGTTTCGCCTCCGAGCCAAGCCAAGCCTGATCCGAGCCTCGCTGAATCCGAGCCGAGCTATGAGCCTCGAACTTTCTATCGGGCCTTAGTTGAGTGCAACCTTCGACAATACCATGCAGTTATACTGATGTATAAGTTGATTGCTCACGTTTTAATTTATGAAAATTTAGCACTAGCTGGTCGGTTTTTGTTTCTTTTGCAATTTAGTAAACAGATCACTAACTGTTCTCAAGCTGGATCTCAGAACCGTTTGTGTTAAATTAAGGTCGTCACTGATCCGTGTTTACTGTAGTTTATAAAATCATTTATGATGTGATTTTGAACCGTTTGTAATGTGAATTTTTATAGTGTTGGTCTATGGCATCTCCTTTGCGCATGGGCAGCTGCACTAGGTTGCTGGTCGTCGGTCGTGCTTGCACGCGTGTGTGCTCTGGAGTATGCATGGAGCGCGGGCAGCGCCGCGCATGCACGCAAGCTGCTGACTGATTGCACCGGGCGCACCTTAATTACAAACGCGCGAACTCCTGCCAGCCTTACGCGTGCGTGCGCGTCTTGGCCGTCCTCGATCGATTGAGATGCGCGCTGCCGTCACCTAGTTTAATGGTCGCAGTCGCACTCGTGCCGTGCGCGCCCACGTCGCTCGATGGACGCTCGCGCGCGCGCCATCATGTCGGCGCTAGCTTGAGCAGCCAGGAGCCGCCCCGGCAGCCGGGGGAGATGCGCACGCTCCCTCCGTGCACTGCGCCATCATCTTAGCATGCTCCCCGCGTGCATCACGGCATACAACTATGCACCAGTTATTCCAGATGTTGCCTCTGATTTATAATATAAGTAGTTTTATATTTAGGTATAAGAAATAATATGTAGCTAGTTAATGTATCAAATAACATTATAGCACTTGTCTCTCCAAATACTCTAGGACATGTAAATATGAGAAAAGAGCCCATTAACTATAGCAATTAAAGAAGGATAGACTAAAAAAAAGACATAAATGTACGTTAAAATTCTAGAATTACTTATATTTAGATAAAATTCTAAAATTACTTATATTGTGAATCAAATGAAGTAGTATTAGTGCTCTCTATCATGTCGTTAACCAGGGGTGGGCCTAGGGCTGGGGCTAGGAGGGCTAAAGCCCCGGTCCAGCCCAAATACACAAAGAAACATATATGTACTATTTGTCCTAAATACTGAATCACAAGCACGTTTTGGCTCAACCCAGCCCCCTTTGCTGGCTATTTTTAGGCTCGCCACTGTCGTTAACCGTGATTCTCTCGTGTGGAAATTGCATAAGATTGCCCCCATTGACCTTGTTTAACTGAGCACTAATCTGCTACAAAATTAGACTCGTTTAGACCGTTCAGAATGCATAAATTCAAATACAAGAATAGCAAAATAATATACGTGCAAAACGGAGGACTATAAAAGGACATGCAATTTTAATAAGTGCCATCCAGAACAGATGAAAAGGAAAAACACATAGATTTGTATGAGGTGAATAATATTTCAAACTTGCTTATTAAACAACTACGCAACCGAATTTTCCATATACAAATTATACACAAACGAATGATAAAATGTGGAAAATGGAGAGGTCCACAAGGGGACCGATAGCTATAGGTGCTAAGAGGGGAGAGAGAATTGAAGCCAAGACCCCTACAAACCCCCCCTCTAAAACTTCACATCCACTCGCCGTTTATTCCCAAACCTCTATTCTCCCTGGGCAGTGATGCTTCAGATCTCCCTTCCCCTTCCTGTTCCCCAGTCATGAGGTTCCCATCGATTTGGGGGCTAATCCGACTCGGAGAGGTGGATCCCTTCGTCAATTCCCAGTTCTCAGTGCCACTCATGGAGGATTTGTTGTCTTCTTGGACCACCGAGGAACAATGGTTGTAACCGGTGTTCCGGTGGTGGACGCTGCAGTACCAGGGTTCCTAGTGCTGCTCGCCGCACGTGGATAGACCTCGTTCTGCATGTGCACCCATGGCCGTGGGTTAGGCTCTATCAGTGCTGTGGCACGACGCTTAGATGCCTCGATCCTATGCGAGCGAGCGGAAAAAGAAAAGCAGGAATCAAGAGCCCTGTGAAATTCCTTTACCCATTCTACGTTCCATACTCGTGATCAATGCGCATTTCATAGGTGTCCAGGATCCAACGATTTTCCTATGAATATCCTTTGTTCCAATCAACCCCTGATTGGGTGCCAGGCCTAACTTAACACCTCCTCTAATAAGGGCTATCTATTTATGTACAAGGTGGCTTATTTTTTTTTAGCATAGATCACATTTTTAAATCATTCGATCAAAAATCATGCACTCATCTAAAACTAATTCAATGCCAATGAGACCTGATTTAACAAAATCAAATTAGGTAACCTATAAATAGCAATTTTTAAAATAATATTAGGTTCACTCGGAATTTTCCTTGTTTCTTATATAGGACCTCCATATAAATTTGTGAGAAACTAGGGGTGTTCTTAAATCTTACTATCTTAAGGTGCTCCCAAGATAACAATTCCAAGAAGAACAAAATACACCAACGTGAGTGACGAAAACAGGTGGGCTCACGATTGGCCGAAGTGAGGCTGAAGGCAAGTACCTTGCTTGGCCATCTAACAGGGGAGAGAGAGGGAGTTGCAGATGCAGATGCAGCCGTGGCCTGAACCAAGCTGATGTCCATCTCACAAGGCCAAGATGCTGGATGGGCACTGCAGAGAGCAGAATAAAGAGGGAAGCTGTGTGCAGTTATGAGAGGGAGAATAATTGCCTACGAGTCAGGCACTACATCAGTAAAGCAAACACCATGCTCGGTTTATATGATCGTCATCACCAGCTTCGTACACAAAGGATGGGCGCGCGCTGACATACTAGCCAGTGGTCAGTAACATATAGATTCATCATGGACGCATCTAGCACAGTCAAACTCTACATATTTAGTTGATAAAAATGTGCTCTATGTTTGGTAAAGGAAAATGCTTCACACACTAAATAAATACTATGCCCTCTCAATCTGTTTGGGAACTTTTCAGGTTCATATGGCGCTCATGCGAAAATAGTCATAGATGCGTCATCCAATTTCAGGAAACATCACTCACAAATTTCTTGTTTTATCACATATTTTCCTCAGAGTAGTGGCAATTGGACATTTGTAACTCTGACCGAGCAGTCGTTACTAACAAAACTTTCATCTTATATAGGGTATTATTAAAGAAAACATGCACAGAGATGACTTATTTGGATATCCCTACTCCGTTGAAATTTATCATTACGTAGGAGGCCCTGTGTCTTAATGATCAAGTTGCTGTTTTGGTAAGAACATATGTAACGCTGCAGTTAAAAGTCAGTACCCACATGTACGTACTGCGCACATGCACGGGAATCCGTTGTTTAAGAGGAATAATGAGCAACATTTTCCAAAAAAAAGTGAGTGAGAGGAACGAGCAAATTGCACAGACAGCAGTCTTTAATAAACTTGCTGCATTGGGCTACTAACGAAACTGACAAGATCTAATTTTCTCCCTTTTCATATGGTCCCACCACTTACGAAACAGCAAGCTTCCCAGGTGGACAAGGATGGTGGCGTTTTCTCTGAAAACGGCAGGAAGGTCCCTTTCTGATTAGCACAAGTAGCTATTGATCAAGTGCTGGAATGCTGGTGAGATCTAGACCTGTAACCAACCACTAGGATTTGTATGTTTTTGGTTCTGGTCAAGACAGTCCTAATCAATCAATTTGCGACCATGTATTCCTTCTGTCTGAATCATTTAGTACGACTAGCTAGCTGGCCAGTAGCACAATGCACAGCGTAATTCGGTTCGCGAAATTCTGGATATAGTACCCTGTTGGATATTGAACTTCAACACGCACAACTGGTCCAGATTCACCACTATACTGTGAACAGCGTTAAAATTTTCACACCAACAAGAAGGTCTATGTCCTTTATATGTAGATGTACATACAGATGTACGTACCAATTTGCATGCATGTCCTAACCAATAGCCATATTCTTGAAGTGCTCATGCTGAGTAGTTTCTAGGCATGTCTGAGTTCAAGTTCTTGGACTACTGCGCAAGTTTTAATCTGAACCAATGGCACATCAAATTAACCTACATATTGTGACGTTTGCTAGTATTCTACGATTTGTGCTACAGTAGTGATCACTGTATTTTGACTAACCAATCATTCCGTGGCTTCATCCTCAGCTGCTGCCAGATACTATTCCTTAGTCTTGAAAGGATACTAACGATTTCCAAAGGCATGATATGCACAGCAGCACAGGATGAGAAAAGTACCTAGTTGATCTTTTAACGAAGGATGTTACGCTTCACAGAAACAAAGGTTGAGGAGCACACCTTTCCATATTGCAGCACGCACATTGGTGAAGAATCCCTCGCCCAGAAACGTGGCTGGCCGGCCGAAGAAACAGGCGATCTGCCTTTTAGTCACCTGTTGAACACATAAGTGCACGGTAGTTTAATGGCAATATCCAAGTTGGTATTCTGGGTTTTGCAAGAGGGTGAAGTGATCAAGTAACGAGAATATATAATAGTACTCCGTAGATTAATTGTTTACGCCTGAGTTCACGATGGGGGTACTACGGATGTACAATGTTGGCTACATTGGTTGTCTCTTACATGCCACATCAGCTAACATCCTAAGAGGGTTAAGGGAGAGAAGATGTTCAACTTGGGCACGAAAACCAACACGCATAGAGAGAATGATGAGGGAGGCTAGTCAGGAAAGAAGTTGTGAAAATAACGACAAAATGTTATAGAATGATGATAGAGATAATTTGTTCCTTTTATCTTTCTTCACCGGAGAAACCAGTAAGAGCACTGCTTTTGATTAAGGGATCCACATGTAGATTACTCTCCAAAAATCACATTACTTATGTTACGGAGACTAATATCCTCAAAGACGATCGTCACCACCTAGTCTTTTGCGTTGAAGACACGACAGTTTCTCTACTTCGAGATGTTTCATATAACGTGAGCCAGATTACAACTTCGGGCTTGACGCTCCCTACCAAGATTCCTCCACGGAAGGAAAGTTTGAAGCCAAAGGGTTGCCCTGCACGTCAGCAAAGACCAGATCATCTAAGTGAAGGGATAATCTTTACACATGTGGGTACTTGACTCGCATTGCAGATGCAAAGATGATATGTTGGGTTGTGCAACCACCCTTGCACTGTCAAGACCTCCAACGTCATAATCCGACTATGTAGAATGAGAATATCTTATATTTTGGTTTCGTATGTGCCATCCAAATTTTTTGCGGGTCACACCTAGAGTGTATGAAAAAATTGGATCATGTGAGCAGAACTTCATGAGTAATCACCCTGAGGCGCTCCACTTCCAACGGATAGAGTGCGGATAAGCTTTTGGGCAACTAGTGCGCAAAGGCTCCCCTCTATCATCCAATTATTATGGCAAAACAAACTATTACACCCATCTCCGATGGAGATGACCGTCGAGGCTCCGAAGAGGGCCATGTCCATGGCATCGCATGATAGGTCCAATAGAGAGAATTTTGAAGTGGTTTTCACTAGATTTTTCTCTAGGTGGCGTTGTGGAAATTTTATAATATCAACTTTACGAGACAAGCTATTGCAAACATTCTTTTCTTCCTCTAATGAGGGCACTCGCAAAGCAAGCATGTGTCCGCTATTTCAGGTGAGCTAGCCTCGCTTTAATCGTAGGGATAAAAAAACAAAGTGAGTGCCGAGTAGCTTCATTATAGCAAAAGAACGAAGAAGATCCTAGCATGATGAACCTAGTTATACCATCTATTTGCATCGACCCGAGGTATATATGTACGTAGGTGGTCTCCTAGCTAGGTGAACAAGGCAATATGATGCATGGTTAGACAATTTTCTCTTAACAACCAAGCTAGGTCGAAAGTTAGCTTTCAAATGAATAGTAACAGGAGTCAGATATTTTAGGACGTTCCCATATAAGGTATGGCTTAAGAATAGAGAAAATTAACAAGATAAGAAACTAAGTCTTTTTCTGGAGGGGGTCGAGAGAAATCAGTCACGCGCAGCTGCTAGTGTAGCCACAAGGGCACAAGGCTACAACTAGATCTGCACGACAGGACCACTTCCAAACACAAGCCTGCAGCTCCAGATGTAAAGAAGCCAACAGCCATAAAGAGCATCCATAAAACAGCCAGTACCACCCCCACGTAGCTATATAACGCGACAGGCCCACGCTCAGAGCTTGTCACGTACTCACTGATGCCTACACATGCATGGAAGCCAGAGAAATGAAGAAAGCAAAGAAGAAAAAGAGAGAGAGATGGACAGAAGAGTGTGGAGAGAGAGAGAGAGAGAGCTTTCCTCTCAGTGATAGGTAATTGTTTGTTACGTGAGAGCCCAAAAGCCTCATAGTGCAGTACTACTTGCCAGAGCTTATTGTGTACTATGAGCTCCATATCCTTTCCCTAGAATCTACTACAACATGCTATCACTACTATAGAAGTATTTATTCCAAACGGCACATCTTAGACGGTTAAAAGAAACCGTTATGGATTAAGAAGGCATTCGAGACGGTTCCATAAAACTCATCATCTGGGAAATGACCAGACGCCTTAGTGCATGAATTGAAGAAGAATTGAACCGTTTGAGATAAGGCCACACCCCAGATGGTCGAAGAATTGAACTGTCTGAGATAACATGTGAGATGGTTAAAAACATAAACCGTCTGTGATGTGAATATATCCCAGAGGGTTCATAAGATATGTACACATCCTAGATGGTATATATTTTGAACTGTCTGGGATGCGAAACCATATATAAAGTCAAAGCCCGACCAGACAGATTTGGGTACCCTAGATTTGTTAGGTCGGACTGGCGGCTGGTGGGCGATTTTGGTGACCTGATTTGAAATTGGGTCTAGTTAGTGGAGATCAATTTTGTCAAAAGTTAGTAATTCATTCTAATTACATTATTCTTCATCCTTGCTAATTTTGAAAAGAGAGCTAGAATATGTTAATTCCTATTATTATGGAATTAGAACTATGATGCACTTTTAGGCACATATGTTTAGAGAGTAGAAGATTATTTAGATCAATACAAATGTTTAGGGTTTAGAACTACTAATACAAATGTTTAGGATTTAGAACTACCTAGAAATTATACTTTACATTGATGTATGCATATAGTTTGTATTTTAATAAAGAAGTAAATAGTAGTTAGACACTTATTTTTATGAATTATACTTTATGTCATTATGCTTGCTAGGGAGGGATTGATCTTAATTGAATATTTGTATTGAAAACGTAGATGGATCAAATATGGATGTATGATGAGAGTTGTTATAGTGAAGCTTACATCAATGACATATCTTCTTTTACAAGAGCTGCTGAAGAGGATATACTGAATAAAGGGAAAGAATAGATGTACTGTCCATGCTTTGATTGCGAGAACGATAAGATGTGGTAGAACTCAAAACAGATCGAGAACCACTTGATCCGAAGAGGTTTCATTGAAGGGTATACAATTTAGACTAAGCATGGTGAAGAGGAAGCGATAGATGAAGATAATGATAACAACATGGATAACATCATAGGAAATGATGATAGGCTAGATGATGGTGATTGTGCTGGTGTTGATTAGATGTCAGTTGATGAGGATGCCTTGCCCAATCTGGATCAGATGCCGCATGATGCAGAGGGTAACCATGATGGCAGAGGCTATAATAAATTTTTGCGCTTGTTCGAGGACTCAGAGAAACATTTGTATCCGGGCTACAAAAAAAGTACTCATGATAGTGTTGTAATAGAATGCTAAATGAAATATTTAAATAGTACTAGAAAGTACAAAAAAGAATTAAAGTATATGTAAAAAGTGCAAGAAATAATATCCTAGACGGTTAGGATAATAATCAAGGTCCTATACGGTTCAACGTCTAGGATAATTCATAACATTGAATAGTCGTTAGGATAATCCATATCCTAGACGGTTCAAATTAAACCGTCTGAAATAAGACATATCCTAGACGGCTCCTCACTTTGAACCGTCTGAGATTTGGCCCATATATAAAGTTGGGCCTATGCCTTTTGTCCTACGTCTTCCGCGCCCTTTCCCTTTACCCTTTGCCCTAGCTCCTTCATGTTATCCGCCGTCGCATCCTCCTCATCCTCCCTAACGACCTGGCTATCTCCTCTCCTCATCCTCCCGCCGCCATCACCCGCCGCTGCCACCTCTCCTCATCCTTCCTGATGACACGGCCGCCTCGTCCCCTTATCCTTCCACCACCAGCTTCCAAGGCTTGGAGGCACTTCAAGTACACCCTCATTACAAAAATCGTAAGAGAAAAGGGAGCCTTTTGAGAAGTACCTGTGCGCGAAAGAAGCTGACTGGGTGACTTGGAGCTATTTGTGGCGATGAAAACAACACTAGAACTTCAACCTTGAAGTAAAGAACACAAGGAGCTAGTGACAAAGAACTTACACCCACAGACCTAGCACGCACGGGTGCATGGGTAAAAGGAAGATATGGAAAAAGGAGAACGAAGAGACACGTCGTTTGGGCAAAGAAGCACCTTTTTCCAAAATCCAAACCCCCGTGCCCGAGATTGGTGTAGAGGAAGGTCAGCTATCAGCTCAAGGGGGGAGGTCTACTTGCCTAACCCCGCAGACCAGAAAGTCCAGCAATGATTGGTAATCTAACGACTACTTGATTTTTCAAATTGTGCATAACTTAATATTTCCTGAAATAACCCTTAGGGCTTTTGTAGAAATGTTGAGTGAATAATTTTCTCAAGACTCATTGTTCTCAACAGGACGAATGATATACTCAGCGTGGGAATCGGGACCAAGGAGCACCCAGGATGTACTCGGGGTCACAGAGTCCTTGTAACATGGGACAAAGCATTCCCACATGCCTTGTTGCCCTATCTAAGAGAGCGGAACAGAGCTAAAGAGGCGGCGAAGGTAGAGTAGATTAAAGCAGACTTACGCCAAGAGTTCGAGCAAATGCTTGATACTAGGGTTAATACCACCCTCGATGCCCACATGCAGCAAGGGCACCCTAGTCTCGGTGACAGATAGAGTAGTTGCGTGTCTGCGGTCCCTCATGATCTATATGATATTAGTGCCAGATACCCGGTGGATGACAGTCAAGGTCCCACTAATTGCTCTCTTCATGTAAAGTGCATGGGTGTCTCTGTAGAGGTTGCTTGTGGGGTGCCGTTTCCACCCGTTGAAGGGGAATTGTTGCACGGTATCCCGATAAGTTGGGGTTCTGTGAGGTGCATCTTAGACCTTGTTCATTGCTCATTCAAATAAATACCACTGTCACGTCCCGATGAAGAGTTTTAGATTTTAACTTAAGCCATTAGGTCATTTATCTAATGGCCGAAGAGGGATATAGTGTTGTAGGACGCACCATCCACGTCTCTCATCTCCCTGCTCCAATGGAGCATGATTCAACTGCTTCCGTTGGGTAAGAATCTCAAGAGAATCTAAACTTCCCTATTCAGATCGAACTAGCTACATTGACAGTGTCTGAGCCAAAGAACACTATGCTAGTTCAGTGTTCTATCCCTTCTCGGGTGTAGGTAACATATCAAAAGTGGACCACGAAGAGCTCGGAGAGTGCCAAGGGAAAAAAAGAAGCAGATCGACTATGAAAATCTCCCTTTTATGGAGCTAGTCAGGTAGTTCTTTCTTGGAGAACAATGCCATCAGCTGAAGAATTGAACACATTTGCCAGTGTTTTGACAAAATATACATGGAACACTCGAACATATTTGCATCCTTACATTATTATTTTGATTCATTTATTTCCTAATTTCCTAAATTTTTGAAACAAGCAGGGCGTTTTCCACTTACGTGTCCCACGGGGGAGATCCATTTTAGCATCCCATGACAAATTGAAACACGATTTCAATTTCAGGGTCTTCCCTATATACAAAATAATATTCTATACCTTCATTCTTAATTAATAATAATCCCCTCTTGAACTAAGACTGTTTTTCTCTTTGTAGTGTTGCCAGCAGCCAAAAGGAACCAATATTTGTGGGTACTATGTCTGCCATCACATGCTGCAGCTTATTGCGTCCTCGAAGACCCAGAACGTTAAGATTTGTCTATCTTACACTACTTCATATATTCACATGTTACTTACTTAGTTATGTGGATATATCGATATTCAGAAGTTCATTTGTTCTTCATGTACTTAGCTATGTGGATATTGATGGAGATGTTAATGTATTATTCATATGCATACTTTATTCATATCACTAATCTGTTCATTTGTTGTGAATGTGAATGTGTACTCGTAAATATGATATCTGTGAAATTTTCTGTTTTAGTGTAGAAATAAAAATAAAATGAACATTGCTATCACAGTTGCCATTCCAGACGGTTCAGGTAAAAGAAACCATCTGAGATATCCATTATGATAACCCCACAGAACTATCTCAGACGGTTCAAATCTGAAGAACCGTCTTTGATGTAGATGTAATAAAATGGACCATCTTGGATAACATCACATCCCAGATTGTCTCAAGATGAGAACCTTCTGGGATGTAATGTAATCTGACATAGTTTAGGAACTGTCTAGAATAAGAATTGATTATCCATGATGTATATTCCCGTATGGTGGTCAAAACTGTCTCGGATGACGATTTTGAACTGTCGGAAAACAACTCTTCTGTAGTAGTACATGAACAATGTATCCACGTCTCTTCTCCTCCCAGCAGGGGCCCACCTCCTCCTAACTAACCACGCACGATATAGTAAGGTGACAATTACCCTGCCCCATCAGTATACCCCATTTGCCTCAGCATGCAAAACCTATCACTCGTATACATTTGGCACTCCTCCTTTGAGCGACATGAGCATAGACTTTCCTGCACTTTCCATTTCCTGCCTTCTCTCTCCCTAGTTCTTTCCTCCTTCCATGAGATTGAGGGGGTTCCTCCCGGCAGCTCACTGCTAGACAACCTGAGACATTGTGCTTTGCATTGCAAGTTGTCTTGCAAGGAGCTAGCTGAGGAAATTCTGTACCTTAATTTATCCACCTGGTTGCATGGGCAGCGGCGGCGGCGAAGGCGGCAGCACGGCGAGCGTACGGGAGCCTCATGACTTTGCCAACGTTGCATCCTTCTCCGAGTTGCCGTTTCTGCGCTCCGCCCCGCCCCTTGAGAGCCCCAACCCCGGTATCCGCCTCTTCGGCATTGACGTCCCGCATGCATCACCGGAGGGCAAAACTAAAGAACCCACCGCCATCGCCGCCACCCCTGCCGCCGCCACGCAGAGCAGCAGCGGTACTGCCATCGCCGGTAGCGCTGGCCCCGACAGCAGCCGCAAGTTCGAGTGCCACTACTGCTGCAAGCACTTCCCGACGTCTCAGGCGCTGGGAGGCCACCAGAACGCGCACAAGCGCGAGCGGCAGCACGCGAAGCGGGTGCAGATGCAGTCCGCTATGGCCGCCGCCGCGGCGGCCGCGGGTGGCGCGCACCACCACCACCACCTCCTAGGCTACCCGCAGCACCGCTTCGGCGTGGCAGGCCCCACGATGGCGACTTTGTACCCGTCGTGGCCCACGGTGAGCCTTGCGAGCGGCGGCAGTGGCGTCTCCTATGGTCCGCAGTTCTACAGAGGGATCGGTTCGGTGGCTCAGCCGATCAACGGGAACCCTCTGCCGGCGGGGCTCTGGAGGGGGCCGCTGGCTGCGCATGGGAACGCCGGCATGCCGTTGGCCGGCGAGCGGCGGCCGGTTGCGCTGTCCGTGTTCGGAGGAGACGAACCGAGAGCATCAGCCGCTTCTCTTGTGGCGTCGCCCTCCTCTTCTTCCTCTATGCTGCTGTCCCCGCAAGGTCAGTTTGCTTGCGAGCAGCCAGCGACCACCGCAGCCGAGGGTGTGAGCTTAGATTTGCATCTATAAATGCCTTTCTCTGTTGTTTTTAGTGGATTATTAATTACTCCAAGAACTGATTTCCCTACCTTTTTTCTTGCCTGAGATTACCCTTTACTGAATTCAGATCGTGCCTGAGATTGCCTTTTTCCAGTCGCGACACGTGCAAGAGAATTCCATTTATCAAAGCTTCGATCCTTCTATGTGCATGCATACAAAGAACAATTTGGGCAGTATGATTAGGGTTCAACTTTAACTATCATTTAACAGAACAAATTTATACTTTTGCAACAAGTTAGCTTTGTACTCAATTGAAGATTCTTTGGAACTCTTTCAGTTCAATTAAGCTGAATTACACTAAAATTGCTGGATAGACAGATGACTAATTCTCTGAATTCAGATGTACGCATTTTTTGCTATTTGAATACATAACTTCTAAAGGCCTTAACCAGCTTTTGTGTTTGTGAAAGCAGAATATACGTTTCAAGAAACTACAATGAACATATTTTAGAGGGTATCACTCATAAATAATATGCTGGTCAAAACTCAAAACTAACATACTCCGAACATGAAAAACTAATTTTTATTTTTTATTGAAAATATTTTTGCTTGTTCTCTGAAATATGCACGTATACTTTTCATGATGCTTCGTTAACTGCTGCACTGGTCTGTATGAACTCGCAGACTAAACAAATACACGTATAGAAATAGTAAAATCTTTTGAAGCCCCACCATAGTTTTACCCTGTACGTACGAACGTACGTATATGCGAGTACTGCCTGCTTGGATGACCAATATGTAATGGTGTAGCTTTCTAGTGTAGATCAAGCATATGTGCAGCTAAAGAGAGTGGCACTTGCACGTACGTAGCTAACGAATCGAGATCATTTAAAAATATATAATAATGATTCCATAGCAGTTGACTTCTTAAAGTTGACGATGCATATACGTACAGTGTTGACTCTATGTCTCTATCCAAAAGGCTGAACTATACAGTTTTAAATAATCTGTCCTGCCTACAAAAGGATCAATGTCTTATCTGTCGTTTTTTAATACGTGCGTACTTTTGTGTGAACAATACTATATTACAAAAAAGAGTAAAGTGCATCCACAGATATGCAAGAAAGAAAGGCAAGGGAAAGTACAAGTATGAGAAGGGAGAGCAGAAGGGATAAGGAGTTCAGAGTTCAGACAGACCAGGCACATGAGAAATGGCAGCTCAAATTGATGAGAGAAATATATGACCTGATCAGAAAGCTAGCCACCCATAGTTATTTCCAACACGTGCAGCCAACCAATATGGTGTTCGTACTGCAAGCATATGAAAGCAATGAACCTGGATCTTTAACTGGTGTGGCTAGATAGCCCCTCCAGCCTGTTGTTGTGCTAGGGTTTCGTGCTCAATGTGAAGAGTGTCAGGCAGAGAGGATAATCTTATGTAAACGTCTGATGATCACGCCAGGCAGCGAGTGCTACGTGTGATTGTTCGCAAAATGAAAGGAGGCTATCAAGCCAGGCAGAGATTAGATACGATTCACATTCTTTTCGCGAGAGTTAGACTGGAGTACATACCCTGAGCCCCTGAGGTGTACATTAGTTTGAAGTGTTATGGCCAGTATTGAACCATCGTAGCACCAGTCACATGAAAGTGAGAAATGTTGCTCACAAGAACTGCCGGAGTCGACTCAGGAGAATTACCAGCACAATTCGTTGGTTACTTCTCAGTTGGACTATAACTATTATTCAACTGTATTCTCGTCAGAAACATCATCAACGCTATATCAGTACATGTACGATCGATGAAAAATGGATCCAAGAAAATGAAACATTATTAAACGGTATATATACATGTCTGATGGAACACGTACGTCTTCGAGAAAATGGGGATGTTTACAAACCATGCAACTGGGTTGCTGGCAGACTGGCGCATAGCCCCGCTTCTTTTAAGCAAGTGGTCTCAGACTCTCAGTGTAGGTTATCACATGAGTATCCTGCATTGAAGCTTTTAATGTCCAATGGTATCGTTCTTGATGTTGCTGCTGCTGCACTGCCGTTCCTGTCGCTATTATTGGTGATAGATCCAATGCAACTTCACGAAGTGTCGTTTTCTCCCTTCTGCATGCAAACAGGAACTGTCCACAAAATTCAAAAACGCTGGGGGCAGCAGCACTTTTATCTTGGATGCAAAAACTCTTTGTATTCTTTGGACACATTAAAACACTTGCACTAGTTACTAAATAGCCAATGCAATGGCCAATGGACACCTTGAATATTCTCACTGCCAAGGACTCGCCATCTTGGTTGGCAATGCAAGCGACACTATGAGATCAAAATCCAAAGTAGTAGGTACAGTTGTGAAGGACGGCTAAGCGAGGAAAAGAAAGAAATACCTAGAGGCAACATTTCAAGCGTACGTGTAGACCTCCCATCCATCACCACCAGTTTCCCCAGACTAGATCGAAAGGCAGCCCTAGGTGGCCCAGTGTGTCGCTTGCATCTGTGTTGCAACCGTACTACCCCATGTTATACTAAACCTAGGCTTTTGCATCACGTACATCCTCTACATAGGTCCCTCGTACATAGGTCCTTTCCTGGGCAGAAAGCCTTTATTTCCCCCAAGATTGCACAACCACAGGCTTGTATACTGTACTGCATCAATCAGTACTAAATTTAGCTATGTATAGGTAGGCTAAATAGGTGGTCACCAGCTACCACAGCCTACACGAACACCGCGTCCATTCTAAGTTGCACGGGGAATCGAAATATAATGATACATCTCAGTTATGGGGTACACTTCTTTAATTCAAAGTGAGGCATACGTACTGGGAAGTCTGAACACCGAGAACTTGAGGGCAGAGTCCTCCTGTGAGCCCCAAACAAAGGGCTTCACAGATGATAGTACAGGTTCTACAATGCTCGTATGCCTATACAGGCTTTGGCGCAGAGTGCACCAGTTAAATCCTGGCTCTTCTGGTCGATCAGGACAACAAAAAAGCTGGACACCTAAACAGGCATAAGCACAAAAGGAGCCCACGCCAGGAGCTCGGACAATGGGGTTTGAATAATGGGGTGTAGTGGCAACTAGTTGCAAAAAATCCACTTTGGGTTTAGTGTGGCAACTAGTTGCACAAAATCCGCTTTGAACCCACACGGCCTACTGACCCCAAAACTCTATGTTCTACCTCCATCGATCTCGCAACAAAACAGATCACCCACACAGTTTTCAGGCCAGAGTTTGCAGCTGCTAACCTTAGTTTGGACATGAGCCTATAATGGTCATGCTCCGTTGGGACAGGCACCCATGTGCCGTGCACTGGACGACCGATGTGATGCGAGTGTGGCCTGTCTACAGCAACTGGTGTTCTGCTCTGCGTGCATACTAGAAAACCAAATAACCGGTTAATTAAAGATCTCCCAACATCAGTTAGAGAACAGAAGAAGAAATGTCAGGTAAAATTGAGTCAAGTGACTGATGTGATGCGAGTGCGCCCGCCAATAGTAACTGATGTTCTGGTCTGCATAAATACAAGGAAGCCAAATAACCAGCTAATTAAAAACCACTCAGCATCAGTCAGAAAACGGAAGAAGAAAAAATGTCAGGTAAAATTCAGTGCAGTAACAAGAACAGCTTCTGCTAATGCAACTCATATAACTTCCCTGACACAAAGTGCACATTAAGCTTCACATGTCATGCTCTATTAATCTTAATTGCGTCTCTTCCAATAAACTTTCTAATGCTGCAGTCATATCAAACTAATAAAGGTCTTCCATTATTTAGATCAATGCATTTTGAAGCTAGTGGCAAACTTGGCACACAACCAATTTATGCTTATCACCATACCATCATCCTAAGTTGTGTTCTGTGAATTTGCAGTTGTCCAAATTGTCTGCAGTCGACGAATGTGACTTCACATGCATGCAAAAGTATCCACTGGATGTTCATCCTCACGCAGTCAGGCAAGCCAAGCATATATAGGGCCCATGGAGATACACCAGTGGTACGGCGCAAGTATCATGTATCCTCAGAATGACACCAAAAGCCTTGGACCTATGTTCCTTATTCCCTCAACTGACGGGAATCCAATGTGCAAGTCACACATCTATTCGCTATTCTCCTTTCATTTTCAGACATTCTAGTTTTGTCCAATTGCCTAAAGGAAGAGGGTTGCTAGGTCTGCAAGCATTTAGGATTCTTGTTAGAAATTTTTAATCCTTCCCTATTTGTGAATAAGTAGTTGAGACAATGTTTCACATCTCTAGTACTAGACAATGTCTGCTCACATGTACAATAGCAATGAAGGCAAGTACCACAAACATTGCTTAGTTCTTAGTTCATAGACACAAATATTGAAGATGACAATGATTCTCAACTGACGGGAATCCAATGTGCAAGTCACACATCTATTCACTATTCTCCTTTCATTTTCGGACATTCTAGTTTTGTCCAATTGCCTAAAGGAAGAGGGTTGCTAGGTCTGCAAGCATTTAGGATTCTTGTTAGAAATTTTTAATCCTTCCCTATTTGTGAATAAGTAGTTGAGACAATGTTTCACATCTCTAGTACTAGACAATGTCTGCTCACATGTACAATAGCAATGAAGGCAAGTACCACAAACATTGCTTAGTTCTCAGTTCATAGACACAAATATTGAAGATGACAATGATTCTCATGATTGGCAAGCAAAGATCTCTAATTGACTCTCTAAACTTTAGGTGACATTGGTGCGGCCGCCTTTAGAGATTGGCAAAGCTAGCAAGCATCTAGCTCAAAGTAATGTGGTAACACATGAGTTCCAAAGATGAAAAACAATCTCGAGACACAATGTACATGTACAAATGGTTTTCCCAAAAATGTATTTAATAATATAATGAACTAGATAAGGAATTTCTAGATAAATCAGTTTTCAGGCAAACTTGGTAAATTAATCTTTGCACACTAATGAATTCGCCGTTTGAGATTGTCTTTTTCATGAGCACCATCATGGTAATCACCAAAATTGCAAACGATCATGAACGGCACACGTCCATTTGGGAACACCAAACACCATCGCATGCATTCATTGTATTATACTGCTATAGAAGTAATTTAACCATGAGTATGCCAGAAAGGAAAAGGGAATTTCACTGACTGAATGAGTTGACATGCTGTTCCCAGGAGAGCTGTTAAGGACGTACAAACCTTGTGATGATGTTCTCCACTGCTTGCCGCCATCAATATTCATGATAAACATGAGTTCATGCTTGGCTGTGACTGAAATGATTAGATGCAAGGTTGCATAGAGAATAATGCCTCTAGCTCTAAGCTTACTTCAATAGTTCTTAACACTGTAGAGCCAACAAAAAGTATTGGTTTGGAGATTACTGAATATGCAAAAATCGAAGTGATACAGATTTAACTTTCCAAAGACATGAGGTAGTTTTTAGCATAAAATTATCCATTCATATGTTAGTTTAGGTATCAAGAGATAAGGAATGCACCATTTGCCAACTGTAGTTTCCAAAAGTATATTATTGAAAATATCCTGCCATGG
This sequence comes from Stipa capillata, assembly GCA_019208055.1. Taxonomy (NCBI): domain Eukaryota; kingdom Viridiplantae; phylum Streptophyta; class Magnoliopsida; order Poales; family Poaceae; genus Stipa; species Stipa capillata. The sequence goes on from JAGXJF010004729.1 coordinate 54,409, forward strand.
TCCTGGAGATATCTCTTACGCAAATCCATTAGTGAGATAATGACCTCATATGGTGATATAGGCCTCTAGTTTGCACCAATCCTACTACCTATTGCTTGTAAATTAGGGGAAATAGCCAAATCAATTTTCTCTGTTGCATGACCTGAACATATACAAGAGATATGGGCCTTATGGGCCTTAGCAGCTACACATATACACTTAGAGTAATACTCTTAACACCCCTCCCCCTCAAACTCAAGGTGGATTTAATACACTGAGTTTGAGAACATAAAGCTTGTGTTGTTCTCTAGTTTGAGCCTTGTTGAAGAAATCTACCACTAGAAGCTCTAATGGAATATATTGGAGACAAATAGTTGACTTTTAGTAGTGAGAGCGTGTGAATGATGCATCCACACCAATGTGCTTGGTTAGCTCATGCTTGACTGGATCATTGGCAATCTGAACGACAGTAGTACTATCACAAATAAGAGATGTGGGTACATCACATGAAACACCAAGATCAGCCAAGAGCCATCGAAACCATATAATTTCTAATGTGGCAATGGCAAGAGCTTGGAGCTCAACCTTAACACTGGAATGGGATACTGCAGCCTGTTTCTTGGCATGCAATGAGAGAGGTGCCAAGAAAGAGACAATAGTCAGTGACAAAGCGATGATCAAATAGGATCACTTGTCCAAGTGGAGTCAAAGTAAGCGTGAAGCTAAAACTGATTAGAGCTAGCATAGAACAAATGACAAGATGTTGCCCTTCTCACGAGCACACGAAGCAAGTGACTGTAGTGAACTGAGGTAGGAGCATTGACAAACTGACTGAGCAATGTCAGGCCTGGTCACAGTGCGGTACACAAGGTTGCCTACTAGATGACGATAACAAGAGGGATCCTCAAGAGGAGTGCCATCAGTAGGACGCAACTGTAAATGGAGCTCCATGAGTGTAACAGTAACGCATGTATCAATAAGGCCTGAGCGTGAGATCAAATCCTGAGTATACCGATACTAAGAGAGATAGTAACCATCATCAATGTGATCAACCTCAATTCCAAGAAAGTAACGGAGAGACCACAAATCTGACATCTTAAATTGCTCACTCATTTTTTTCTTAACAAAAGCAATGTACTCCTAATAATCTCCAGTGATCAACGTATCATCCACAGAGCAAAAGCAGTGTATGACCACGCTTGGAGGTATGGACGAATAGCAGGGTCATGCTCACTAGGAGAAAAGTTAGCAGCTCGAACCACAGAACTGAATCGCTAAAACCCAGCACGAGGGGCTTGCTTGAGCCCATAGAGAGCCTTTCGAAGGCGACATACATGACCAGAGGGAACCCCAACACCTGGAGGTGGCTACATATAAACTTCCTCGTGTAGATCACCATGAAGGAAGGCATTCTTCACATCCATTTATAAAATTTTCCATGGCCGAGAAGCAACCATAGCTATCATAGTACGAACAGATGTCATATGAGCAACTGGAGCAAAAGTTTCATCATAATCTCTCTCATAACCTGCTGAAATCCTCTCGCAACAAGTCGAGCCTTATAGCATTCCACAGAGCCATCTGATTTAGTGTTTACCTTGTACACTTATTTACAAGTGATGGGAACTGACTGTAGGGGTAATGGTACCAAATCCCATGTAACAGTACCCTCTAGGGCCACAAGCCCCTCAGACATAGCTAGCTACCACTCAGATAACACAACTGCCTCCTGATAGGTACTAGGCTCATAAGCCGCCCCTGCACAGAAAGTCAAATATCTACGTGGAATCTCAAGAGAGGAACGATTATGAAGACCATACCTTAGTGCCTGAGAGGAGTCATCAGTGCAAGAATCAGTAGTACTAGCCAGAGGAGCAGAAGTCACAGGAATAGAAGACTATGTATTAGATGAAACTCTGGGAAGACGACCGTAATGAAAAGGAAGAGTGTCTAAAAGAGGTGGAGCTGGTGGAAGAGAAGGTGGAGCTAGTGAGGAAGAAGAGGGAACATGTGGTGATGAACGTGGATCCGGTGGTGAAACTGGTGGTGGCTGATCAAAAACTAACTCATCTAAAGAGAAGATAGGTCGAAGAAAAGAAAAGAGATTGAGGCTGACGATCGAGTGGAAGAAGAATAGAAGGGCCGATCATCAGCAAAAGTGACATCACGAGAAAAGCGAATGTGATGAACAGAAGGATCATAGCAACGATAACCCTTGTGCTCAAAACTGTAATGTACACTCAACGGACTGTGCAGTTAACTTAATACACTTACGAGGTGCTAAAAGAACATAGCAAGTATAACCAAAGACTCGAAGATGGTCATACCTTGGAGGAGTGCCGAATAGAACCTCACCAGAGCACTTGCCATGACAATGAGAGGAAGCCTAAAGATTGATGAGATAGACAGCTGTTGAGACAACTTCACCCTACAAACGAGTAGGAATAAAAGAGGAAATCATAAGGGTACGAGCTGTCTCAAAAATATGACGATGCTTAAGCTCATCAACACCATTCTGAGCATGAACACCAGGACATGATAGCTGAGGAAAAGTACTTTCAGATGAGAGAAACTCTCGAAAAGTTGTAGATAAGTACTCCCCACCTGAGAAAACACGAATCGCACTAGAAAACTGTGTATGAACCATACGAGCAAAAGCTTGATATATAGAAATCAATTGAGAACGATGCTTCGCAAAATAGACCTAAGGATATCGAGAGTGATCATCAATAAATATGACATAATGCTTATGACCACCCTTTGAAACAAAAGGAGAGGGACCCTATACATCAGAGTGCACTAAATCAAAAGGACGACTAGAATGAGTTGTGGTAGAAGAATATGGAAGTCGTATCTGCTTTCCTAGCTTACAAACCTTACATTGGAAACATGCATCTAGATGAACACGACCTAAAACACCCTGCTGAGCTAAGGTAGATAGACGAGAGCTACAAAGATGACCTAAATGATGATGCCACTATGCAAAAGAGAATACTGAAGTGGACCTCGATGTCGAGGCAGCAGGGTGAGTAACAGATGACACAGAAGCTAAAGGAAGATGTAAGGTGTCAAGAACGTAGAGGCTAGTAGATCCTCTATGGCGATGGCCAGTTCCAATGATCCTCTTGCTCTAACGACCCTGTACATAACAAGAGGTGTCACCAAAACCAATGAAATAGTGCATATCCGTCAATTGACCAACAGACATAAGATTCATAGACAACTTTGGAACATAAGAGCTGGCAGGAACGGAAACTTGGAAGTGGATAGAGCACCCTGATGAGTAATAGAACAAGGTGTACCATTAGCAGTTTGAACAGAGTACCATCCTTCATCGATTGGCAGGACACAAGCTGGGAGTGGTCAGAAGTCACGTGAAAAGAAGCTTCTGAATCAAGCATCCAAGGCTGAACTGTATTAGAGGAAGACTGAGAAACTGCAGATACAGATGCATCTTTTGTTGGAACCTCTGACTCAGTGACCACAGCGGTGGAGGGCCTCCTAGTTGGTACACAACGCCGCTGTTGAACAAGAAACCTCTTTCGGTATTCAGCCAACAGCTCGGGGTGGAGGGCAAAGCAACGATCAGGTGTATGCCCAAACTTCTTGCAGTGAGAGCAGATTACATCTCCTGAAGGACCTTTGAAAGAACCCCTCTGCTGAGAAGCAAGAACACCGGTATGAGTGCGATAGGTATGGCAAGAGAACATAGGCATGTCTCCTCAACAATCAGACTAGCAAGTGCGTCATCCATAGTAGGAAGAGTGGGATGACCAAGTAGCTGAGTGTGACTAATCTCAAACTCCTACCTAAGACCCATCACGAACTAAAACATAAAAGTCTGATATCATGCTTCTCCTTACCTACACAAGACTCACATTCAAAACAACTTTCTGGAGTCATGATGATAAGTTGACTAGTGATGCGAATGAAAAATCCATAGTACTCCTATATGGACATGTCCTCTTGCCGAGGATTGTGCAAATTTTGCAATAAGGAGAAGTGGAAGGCTCTACTAGGCTGAAGATATTGCTGCTCAAAATATTTCCATATCTCCTTTGCAGTAGAGTAATGTTCAAGACTCATCCGGAGAGAGGGAACAACATTGAGAATCAAAACACCCATGACCTTAGCATCATCCTTTTTCCAAGCCTTCTGGTGGCTTCATCTTCCTTTGCATCAGGAGGGGCACCGGTCAAATGGTCATCAAGACCAGCAGCCCTCGCTTTGTAGTTGGAACCATCAAGCTTGATATCAGCGGTGAAAATTGAATTATCCTTTGCCATGGCAGCAAGCAGCCCACACGAAAGCACAAATCAGCGGCATAAACTGAGCACAACCAAGCAAATTGTAGTCCTGAACTTAACCCAATTGGAGCAGCAGCAGCAGTACAATGGAGCTAAACAACAGAGCAACCCAAGGAGCTGGAGCTCTGCTGAACCGAGAGCTCAGCCTAGAAAGGGAAAGTAGCCACACACAAACTCAGAGACATCACACGAGAAGGAGCAAACAACAACAATTAGCTACACACAAGCTCACGTGAGCTTGACCTTGACCAAGCAGCACCAAATCCGGTGGAAACAGGGCAACGGAGGCGAGCTGGAGCTGCAGGCAAGAGGCTGTCACAGCTGCAGCACGATAGAATGGTTGCCGGCAGCCGGAATATGGCGCCGCCGGGTTTGACAAAGAGGACGGGCAACAGCGACATGAACAATCAGGACATCGTGAAGAACACCAACAACATGAAGTGGCTCGGCTCAAATCCAAACTGGATCAAGCACGAGCACGACGGGAAAAGGAGTTTACCAACCCGAGGCGGTGGCGGCGGCCGGCAACTCACCGGCGGCAGCAGCAGGAAGACGGCTAGGGTTACGGTTACAGTGGATTTGGGGGCTCTGATACCATGTTTTAAATTAGGGGAAATAGCCAAATCAATTTTCTCTATTGCATGACCCGAACATATACAAGAGATATGGGCCTTACTATGCTATAAGCCCAAAGCAGCTATGTATATACACTTAGAGTAATACTCTTAACACCTATTACTTAGCCCTGATTCTCCAACACCGATATGAAAAGTATTCTCACCACTTGGAGATTGAGAGATACAGTTGAACCAGAACTGTTCCAGCTCTTATCTACTTGGATTGCCAATGATCATTGAAGGCCAGCACCAGAAGTGTTGTTGAAGCCAGGCATGAACTGTTGCTAATGGGCTATTATTATGAGCGTTGAACGATGCCTGAATGCTCAACAGGGTCCCAATCTTCGCCTCCCATCTTACCCTATCCCTACCTGTTATGCTAGTTTTCATTGCTCTATCGTGTCATTCAAAATTCGAGTCAGTATTTGAGCAAGTGGCCAACCATATCCATTCCCGCTTGACAATTCTTGTGATTCCACTCATCATATTGTCAGTGGTCCATTGGTTATCAAACAATGATACAAGTGAGTACTTTCAGCTACCGTGCCTCGAAGGGAGTCATTCCATAGGCCTGGTAGACCTGCATGAGGAATTGTGCTTGTTATCGTAGTCCTTGTGCTCATGATCTCTCACAATCCTACTCGGGTGACTCCTGTATCCAGGTTCCAGTTCTATGGCAGCGCTGAATATCCAGTGATTTTAATGCATCCAAGCTGCTAATGGAGCAACCGTATGAGTCGTTACTGTTATTCTCCAATGCTGTAAATAAATTTCATGTGCTTCAAAAGAAAATCAGCAAGTAACTGTCTGGTGAGCTTCTTCCTATCTTGTACTTCTCTACCATTCATCTACCTGTCTTCTCTTGGAATGTTTCTAGAAGTTTGCTTTTCCATCGCATTCTGGTCCTTCACTAAGAACTAATACAGGGGGTGGGGTTGGGTTGTCACAAGATAACAATATTTGTCAGAAAAACTACTCAATTTTATGAAAAGGTCATAATTGACAATGTACCTGGTGATGTCTGTAGGACAGCCAGTATCGTATATTACTGATGATACACTCAAAGTTGCATGTCAATATTATTGAATCTTATGAAATCCGAGCTAACAAATCTTGGTGCCGTAGTATCTAAACGAAAACTACTTCTTGGGTTTTGGTTATTATAAAGAGTCTATTATAAATCACATGGATTATATCTAAACTGTTTTATGACAGCATAACCACTATTACAAAAGATAAGAATGTAGATCATGTATAGTAAAGAAAAAAGCTAACTTTTTTTTTGCCAAAGATGAGATATTCTAACTTCCACATAATTAAATACCTCATAATCCATACAGCAGCAAACTGTCTTCCCACACACCCCTTTCTTGTAATTTGTAAGAGATACTTATCGTTCCCATGTGCGTTCGAGGTCTTGAATACCCGAATTCATTCCTTTTCTCTTGGATCTACTATTGTTTGACAGGACTCTGCATGTTAGTACAGTTAATTCTCTCAAGGAAACCTCTATTATTTTAAGTAGTTGACGGTAGACATTTTTCCATTCACTTCTGAGTGCACAGCCTACAAATCTATATTTAATCAGGAGATCTTATAAAGCAAGTCTTACGGTCTTAGTCTAGCTGAACACTGATAGGCTGATAGCACTTCCGCTGCACTCCATACAGCATAAGTGTACTTTTTCGAAAACATTGCAGCTTAAATTCCAGTAGCGGAGTCTTCCCGCTGCTTTTCTTCAAGCTTTCCTGTGGAAGTATGAGGCCATACAGAAGATAAAGAATTCAATAAAGAATCATTCATTGTAAACTCTTCTCAGATTGCTTCCAGATTATCATAGCATGATTTCGTATGTTCGTCATGGAATGTTTTGGCTTATCTTGATGCTACTTTACTGGGCTTATGGCATACAGGCCAAACTAACTAACTAATTACATAAGCCTAAAAAACTGTTTGCACAAACTCAGCTTATAAGCTCTTGCAAACTTGTAAGCCTCATAAGCCACCCTGCACTGTCTTCAATTCATCTTGAGGAAGGGAAGTTATACTTCAAAGTAAGATGCCTATTTAACCCTGACTTCAGCTTCTGTTTTTTTTTGAAGAAGGCTAACTTCAGCTTATGCTAGGCCAAACAATACTTAGCTCGACAGTATAGCTCCAGTTGCTAAGCATACGGTTTTCTCGAACATCGCTATACCAGATGTAGTAGGGTGTTGTACTGACAGAGAAAATGGAAATTTAGATGCAGGCCATTGCAATTCAAAATGGCCTGAGAGAAAAATAGAAGCTCAGAGGCTGAGATTTTCCATAACAGAGTTAAGTCAATAACTCAATGTAGCCCATGGTCTGGTACTGGTAATGTTTGGCATGAACTCATCCCAGCCTACAACCAGAATATGACTACTTCACTAGCATCAGCGCACATGTTCCTAGTCAGCTTACGAACTCATCGATTTCAGGAACCACGTCAAGACAAGTGTAATTTCATTGAATTATATTGCCAAATCATCATTGGATTTCATCATGTAGGCCATTCTGTCCATATGTAGGAACTATTTGGTTTGTGTAACTTCCCTACCAATATTTGCCAATATTTTGTCATCAAAGGGGCGAGATCATAAATAAAGAAAGGATCACTACTGAAAATTTTAAACAGAACATCTAATGTACTCAGTATACCGAAGGAAGCATACTATCATAACAGTTTATTTAGCTAACTGGAGCTCACATCGTAGTTGGTAAAAACATAGTTCCTATTACCTAGTAGAAGATTATATAGCATTGGCCACAACAAATACGACGACTCAACAATCACTCTCAAGTCTACAAATTACCTGTGTAGAAGTGGGCAATTCTGTACTAGAAAAGCTTCATCGATTCATCATGTCTCGAACTCGATCGCAGCATATGCCGTCAGAACCTGCGAAACACCAGTCAGCCGCTGCAGGTAAGCCACTCTCAAGCACTACAAAGCCCCTGAAACACAATTGATTCCGGGTAGAAGCACCCGTCACCACCTATTTTGTCGAACACCTGGCGCACCCTCGTGCGAGCAGACGACTCCGCCCGCCTGCAACACGCATCCGAGCCGCCCAGGCAGCCTACCCTTCGCCGCGACCTAACGCAAGGCAGCGCCGCGCAGAGTCACATGCGTGGCCGCGTGGCTCAGTGGCGTGGAAGGCAAGCGCGAAGCGGGTGCTGATCCCGCCGCAGAGGGCGGCGGTGGGGGCGAGAGGCGGCGGGTGGGGAACGCCTCGAAAGGGGGTAAGCGCGACGATGTGCGCGAGGGGTTGTGGGCGAGAAGGTGCGGGCCGGGCGGCGAGGGAGGGAGGCGGGGGTGTGGTGACGCCGCGGTGGTGGAGTGCGAGTTTTACGCGAGGGACGCGGCGCGGCGTGGCGTGCGGTTTTGGAGTTCGGACTTGGGAGACCCGCGGGGAGCGGCAGGAAGAGCGCACCGTGACTGACACCTAGGCCCCACATACTGACAGGAAGAAAAAGACACAGTCGCGTCGTCACCCACACAGCCACACTCCCTGACTCCCCAATCGAAGCGAAGCTCTGCGCACCCCTCAATCCACAGGGCAGAGCAACAGATGGCTTCCCTACCTATCTGCCCTTCGTCCCTCCTCTCATGGCCGCACCGGCCAATCTCCCTCTCCTTCCAACCCAAGAACCCCGCCTCCTCCTCTCCAACCACCGCACACGTCTCCGTCCAGGACACGCCGTCCCAAGACCCGCCGCCTCCCTCTGACCCCACCCTCAGTCCCAAGGAATCCACCAATACGAGGTTCCTCTGGGTCAACCCCAACAGCCCGCGCGCCGCGGGCGTCGCCCGCAAGCGCGCCGGGTCAAGCCGCCGCGCCCGCCTCGCCGCCGCCGCCGCGGCGCTCGGCGCGTGCGAGCCCGCCGAGGCGCCCGTCGCCGCCGCGCTCGAGGCCGCCTTCCCCGAGCTCCCCTCCCAGCAGGACGCCGCCATCGTGCTCGACACGGCCGCTGGCAACCCGGCCACGGCCGTGCTCGCGCTCCGTTGGTTCCTCGAGAACGCCGAGGTCCGCAAGGAGGTCATCCTCTACAACGTCGTGCTCAAGGCGCTGCGTAAGAGGCGGCGGTGGGCCGACACGGAGGCGCTCTGGGACGAGATGTTGCGCGGCGGCGTCCAGCCGGACAACACCACCTTCTCGACCGTCATCAGCTGCGCGCGCGCCTGCGGCCTGCCCGGCAAGGCCGTGGAGTGGTTTGAGAAGATGCCGGAGCTAGGGTGCTCGCCGGACATGCTCACGTACTCGGTCGTGATCGACGCGTACGGCCGCGCTGGGGACGCCAAGATGGCCCTCAGCTTGTACGACCGTGCTCGTGCGGAGAAATGGCAGCTCGACCCTGTCATATGCGCCACGGTGATCAAGGTGCACTCCACCAGCGGCAACTTCGACGGCGCGCTCAACGTGTTCGAGGAAATGAAGGCGGCCGGCGTCAAGCCAAACCTGGTCGTTTACAACACCGTGTTGGACGCCATGGGCCGCGCCATGCGGCCGTGGGTGGTGAAGACCATCCACAGGGAGATGGTCAGCCAGCAGGTGCAGCCCACCAGAGCAACGTACTGCTGTCTCCTGCAGGCGTACACCAGGGCACGCTACGGTGAGGATGCGATGGCCGTGTACCGGATGATGAAGGACGAGGCGATGGACATCGACGTGATGCTGCACAACATGCTCCTGTCGATGTGCGCCGACATTGGCTATGTTGAGGAGGCTGAGGAGATCTTCAGGGACATGAAGGCGTCCATGGATACCCGGTCAAGGCCTGATAGCTGGAGCTACTCATCAATGGTCACGCTGTATTCTTGCACTGGCAATGTCCAGGGTGTAGAGGGAATACTGAATGAGATGGCGGAGGTGGGTTTCAAGCCCAACATATTCATCCTTACCTCACTTATACGGTGCTACGGCAAAGCGGGACGCACCGATGACGTCGTCAGATCATTTGGCATGCTCGAGGACCTCAAAATCACACCTGACGATCGATTCTGTGGCTGCCTTCTTACCGTGGCAGCGGATACGCCGCTTGAGGAACTGGGCAAGGTGGTTGACTGCATTGACAGAAGCAATGCCCAGCTTGGCTCTCTGGTAAAGCTCGTGGTAGACAGGAATGCTTCCACTGAATCTTTCACTGAAGCAGCCAGGGTCCTTCTGAGCGGCGTCCGTGGTGTGGTCAAGATGCCTTACTGCAACTGCTTGATGGACCTGTGCGTGAACCTGAGCCAGATGGAGAAAGCATGTGCGCTCCTCGACGTGGCGCTGCAGCTCGACATCTACACCAACGTCCAGGCGAGGACCCAGACGCAGTGGTCGCTGCATCTCAGGGGCCTCTCCGTTGGCGCTGCACTGACCACGCTCCATGTCTGGATGAACGACCTGTACACGACGCTGCAGAGCGGGGAAGAGCTGCCTCCGCTGCTCGGGATCCATACAGGGCAGGGGAAGAACATGTACTCGGACAAAGGGCTGGCTTCTGTGTTCGAGTCGCATCTGAAGGAGCTCGATGCGCCGTTCCATGGGGCTCCCGACAAGGCCGGCTGGTTCTTGACGACTAGTGTTGCTGCAAAGCATTGGCTGGAGGCGAAGAAGTCGTCAGAGCTAGTCGCCGTGTAAGCTGCACAATCTAGGAGATACATAGGATTTATTTATTTTTTGTTTGTGTAATCTACGGGTGTTCTCAGATTTCTGGTGATAGATGCACAATTGCTTCCATATAGTGTTGCATTTCTATTAGCTTTCATGACTGAGAATATCAGTTCAAGTTCCTCGTTCAGTTAAGAGTGAAACTCTTTTTAACATCAGCATGATGTATGCAATAATCAGTTACAAGTCCTATAATGTTCTCATCAGAGATGTTTGACTAGCGGATATTTGCAAACAAAACGGAAGCAAAACTTGATCAAGCAGGCGGATTTGATGTTATCTACTCATCTCACAAAACCAAGCCAGTAGTAGTACAAATGATTCTAAACACCTGCACTACTGCAGAGTATACATGAAACGAATTGGTGACTTGGGTAGTGTACAACACAAAATTCCAAGTGAATAAATAATTTCCCAAGCCGTTTAAGATTAAGCAATATACCATTCTTTACTGAATATAGCCTCAAGAAACAATAATGTTCACAGGGTTGGCTATCCTAACCACCATTAAATGGCAATGATAACTACTTCAAAAATGCATACTATATCTTTCCAGGAAACGAGAAGCCTTCACGCAGGGTGACAAAATTTGTGTACTCCAGGTCATTCATCTGGAGGCCAGCAGTTCTCAGACAAAATTGCTGAAATCCTATGTTCTCTCTGAAGTTTTCTCACTGATCGAGAAATTCCAGACCAGTAGCTGTTGGTCTCAAGCCATGATTAGCCAAATATTCGTCATTGAAGAACTTACTTAGATGCCTCATCCCACTGTCATAGAGAATTGTCACAATTGTATGTCCTGGACCTAAATCTCGGGCAACTCTTACAGCCCCAACACAATTCATGGCTGAAGAACTCCCGACGAATAGTCCATCATTTCTCAACAAGAACCTAAGTAAATGTTTCAAGTACACTGAGGTCAGATAGTTGAAGAATTCTCTTGAGTTTTGGAATCATGTTTAATAAGATAAAATAATAAACAACTGTGAACTTTCCACCAATAAAATAATAAAGAAATGTGGACTTTCCAGAATATGACGTGGAAGGTTTTGATTTGTTGCTTTCATTTTTTAATGGATAAATCTGGCTATTTGCTTCTAAAAGATGCTTAATGCAACCACCGATTAAGGCTTCCATTGAAGTGCTAAGACATGAGGAACTCAATAACCCAAAACTAATATTAAGAGGAATTACAGTTTGAGGGAAGCATTACGAGATCAATCCCATTATTGTGACCAGTTAAACGCAGAATGCAGTGAACAGTCACACGTATGTGAAATGCCATAAACAAAATAACTTATGCTTTAAGTTACAATGTTAAACAAATTATCATTGTTCTTTCAGATCATAACTGGTAAAAGTCAATAAAAACTTAAACTCAGTAAGTACGTACCTTGACATCTCAATGGCTTCTCTGTCAGTTCCTCGGTAAGCTCCATCCAGTTCTGCCATCATAAAAGTTCTTGTGACCCTGTTGATTCCAATTCCTTCAGTAATAGTATCAAAAGGATTCTTCAGCCTTTTCCCCTCAGCCTCCTCTTTTGTGTACATAACCCCTCTGGTAACCTTATTAAACAGACCAGATCCAGGTGGGTCCATTAAAAAGCATCTGACATTTCTGTTCTTTTCCTAAATATAAAAGATATCATAGCAATCAAAAAGTTGTTCGTCCGAGAAAAAACATATAGAAAAAATAGAATAATCAGCATGCAAACCTTAATATAACGTGACACTCCAGCAATAGTACCACCAGTGCCAGCTGCAGCAACAAAGGCATGAAGGATCACTTCAGTTTGCTCCCATATCTCCGGACCAGTCCATTCATAATGGGCTCGGTAGTTTGCCATATTCTCGAATTGATCAGCAAAGAAACCTCCTTTTGAATCAGAGTTAGGACAGCATTTCCCAGTGTGTGGCAATTCAGTATTGGCATGTAGTGAACCATTAGTCTGTTTGTTGTGCAGAGCATTAGTATTGACATATGCTGAACCATGAGTTTGTCTATCATTCGATTCTCTTTGTGCTGCTGCCAATTTGTTTGCTTCTAATGCTCTTCTTCTTGCAATATTGACAAAATGGTCTCTGAGTGATTGAAACAGGGCGCACTCGTTCCACAGTAGCTCCAAGCGCCTCAATTATTTGAGACTGGAAAACAATTTTTTTAAGTAAAACTACATAACGGGAGCATAAGCAACAAACAGGGCACTTCTGACTGCTCAGCTGTATAATCTTCTGTGAAATTACTGTGAGTACTTTGTGACAGTCTTAACAGAAATACCCAAGTGAAGCATCTAAAGTAGAGGTCTTAATGGTCCTGGCCAGGCCTGAAAGCCCCACCCTTAAAAGGGCAGGCTCGAACCCGGCCCAGCCTGACAAGACCAGGCCTGAATCTCAGAAATACAAATGTTTTTTGGAATAAAATATAATTTTAGTCTTATGAAGAAAGATCATTTTCGTCGATGTATTGTTTTGTTTGTGATGGGTCTTATCGGCCTTATGCCAGGCAACAGGCCAAACTTGGGCACGAGGCCAGCCTGACGTCAGATCTGATCTGCCTGGTCTTGATCTAAAGTAGTTCAACTCATTATATAACAACGCAAGTAGCAACCTCAGATGTTTCATAGCAGAATGTTCTAATTAGTACAACAAGAATTCTAGAACACCATATAACTTCCCTACCTTCTCAACGGCAGCATCATCGGGAATAACAACGTGACACCTACAGCCATAAGCAGGGGCAACGGTGGCCAAGCTAATAGCGGTGCTTCCAGCACTCCCCTCAGTAACCTACACCACCACGGACAAGATCGCCAGATTTCAGAGCCTGATAACAGTAAAAGCTCCAGAGTCGTGTTAAGCTCAAAGATAAGAGATATTTATATAGCAGGAATATCGTAGAAAACAAATAAATTACTGGAAAACTGAATATGTTAGCCTGGAAGTAATAAGAAAAATGTAGTTGAACCCAAGTATGCCTGGAAGTAATTCAGTCTCATTACCTGTCCGTTTGCATTTCATGCCAATAAAAGCATAATTCAAACCCCCTTTTCCTTTATACATGAAAGTCAGAACTGTACGGTGTTTTCCATGCTCCAAGACTACTGTTACTGTGCCTTTAGCAAGGTTTAATGTTCCGTAAACAAATGTATGAAAAATCTTGATGTCACCCTATTGTTGATTCAACATTTCATCACATTATTTGTATATGAAGTGATAACATGCTTTTGTAGGGAAGGAACAGTATGTATGCTACACCTACGCTTACTAGTTACTACAATTAGTCCTATATTACCCTACATTATGAAGAAGTCGCTAAATCGCTACCTGAACTTGACCTCACAAATGACTGAGCAAGAATGTAGAAGTAATCAACATTGCATGAAATGGTCAGAAAACCCAGTACCAGCAGAAAAGGAAGGTTAATTAATCTATCACATGAAAATCTAAATACACAAAGACCCATAATTTATGCAGCTATGAGTAAGGAAACTGAACTTCAGCGGAGTGCCAATTTTGAAACTTCTCAGTCCTCACCATGAGCTCTACTTCACAGCTCTCCCCTTATATAAAGTAAAATTAGATAATTTAAATCTAGTTGCACAAATTACCTCCTCGATTATCTTAACCGCCACGCGGTCCTTCACGCTACCTCCCGGGTTCAGGAACTCGGCCTTCCCCAGAATCTGCAACCCAATCGACAAGAACTCCACCGCTTCAAAAACTTAACTCAAACCAGCAAAAGCGGAGCAACCTACGGAGATATCCACGGGCATACCTCGCACCCTGTGGCGTCGGAGAGGCTGTTGATGCGGATGAGAGGCGTGTTGCCGATAGCATCCACGAGGCCCTTCCGCCGCGTCCTCCGGGCGTTCGAGCTGCTCTTGTGGAGGAGGAGACAGTAGGCGAACAGGGATATGGCGGCGGCTGCTCCTACCGCCGTCGCAGCCGCCATCGCGAGAGGGGAGAGGGCCGGACAGCGAACCCTCGGTTTAGCCGCTGTGGAAGTTAGAGGAGTAAGGGATGAACCGACTCTGCTCAACTAACTTATGTGGGGTCCACTTGTCAGATTTGGTTATGAGTTACTCCTGTTCTTTTCATTTCCTTTGGGCTGCCCAGCTAAGGCTCCGTTTGCCGATGTGATGGATTATAATAACATAGTATTTGTCTAGTTAATTTTTTCCTATTTTATTATTTAGTTAATTAAATTTTAATTATTTTTAAAATTATAAAAATAAATTTGGTACAACACAGTTTAGTAACCTCGAGCTAAACTTAAAAACCGTACAACAGTTCGGCAACCACGAATTAAACTTAAAAACCGTACACAAATTTATTAGAACATGCCATATAAAAGTTAGAATACGGAACAATGTCTTTGTTAGTTCGAGGAAAAAGGAATAATGTGCCATTTCTGATATTCACTTGTCCCTGGAAAGTATCTTTTTTATCAACTGCGAAGTGACTCGGTTGACTCTAGAAATTTATATAAAAGGATTTACAGCAGTTATGATGCACTAGTCGACAAGGTCTCTAAAACAATTGAAGTAATTATTTAATGCTACGCTATCAATTGCCTCCCATATTATTCAGGTTAGAGCATAATCCATTTAATTTTATGGACCTTGTCATTGTCCGATGTTTGTCGATCTAGAGAACGTAGCCAGTTCTGTAATTGATTGGAATAAGACACTGAACATAAGGTTTTATTAATACAAGATCAGTTTCTCGGAGCGTTGTGTCACTGACCCATCTATAAGGGCATATTTAATAAAGAAGATAATTTGTTTTTATATCTATTTATATTATCGTAATATAAATATATAATATAGTGGTAGAGAAGATTGCATTTCTCTATATTTTAAAGCTTGTCTCTCTAGTATCCTTAATTTTAGGGATATAAGGACATCTCCAATACTGTGATGTCAGTTTTTCTTACTTATGTCACGTGTGATTTTTGTTGATGTGGAGGAAAGAGAGGGTGCACTCAGCTCTATTACCCCCTCCCCTCTTCCCACCTAAATGTCATGAAGAATTTCACAAATAATTGACCACATAGATATAACATATGTCTATCATGCTATAAATTTTTAAATCTATATTCAATGTGCGGCTCAAGAAACAAAAATATACAGATTTGAATGTGAATAATAGCTAATTCAAATTGGATTGTAAATTTGGTCCATTATCACTATGTAACATCTCATTTTCCCATAACCCGAAAATTAGGGTTTGCTAATAATGTAGCCTAAGTGCATCCATCGAAAACTTTTGCTCAGATTAGGTGTGTGCTAAATCAAAATAGTATAAACCAAAAACTCTACCTTGTTCCTCCCCCTCACCAGCAGGTTGGCAATCCCGTGTACCTGCCCTCTTCCTCATCGACTCATGTTTTTTGTTGTAACCATAATCTTCGCTCGGAACCCTAACCATCAACTTATGAAATTGTATCTACCTACCTCGAAACCTATGTCGCCATGCAAAGACACTCAGGCGTACTCCTTCTCTACGAGAATATCTTTGAATCTAACCATATACCTTGCCACCTTTTTCTTTCTCCCGAGAATATCTATCCCTATTCTATCTCTCGAATGCCTCTGGCAATATTATTGCATGTGACCATGCATTCTACCTCCCCATTCCATCCTGGAACCCTAGGTTGTCAAGACCCTAACCCCTCGGCACCTTCTACCATCATTCCGCTCGTATAACCTAGACGTGTTTCCGAAGCTAAGAACCCATGGAGGGGATCTTGTAATATTAAAGCATATATATACATGTGGCATAATCACATTTCCTATGCCATATTCCCCCCATGACCTTCCTTATATCCTAGTATGTAAGTATGCACGTATATACTACACCCATATACATACACGTATATGCAAACCCTAAATCCCCTTCTCCCGATCTATGAGTTGAAACCCTAATCCCAACCTTCGACCACATGTCATAAAAGTATATGGAGTTGAACTTCCATACTTCCCCTAAACCACAGAAGTTATCCTTACCTCTTGGAAGCCCCCTTTTTACCCTTTCGCCATATATTCATTCTTTAGGGCTAAAATCCTAAGTCAATGTTTCAGTACCCCCCTTCTAAACATATCCCAAATATCCTTAGAAAGACCTTGATTATTCTGGTGTAGTATGAAAATTTCAAACCATTTCAAATTTGAAATTTTGACAGATTTGACCCCTGAACTACAACACCTAAATATAATCTTCAGAAAAAATTTAAATAAATTGTCCAGGAATATTTATATCTGTGTTAGACCAAATATGTAAAAATATGTTGACCCCAGTTCAAAAATCTCAAAATATTTTAAATCTTAGTTTGAGTTGTTTTTGAAATTTGAATAAAACCCAAGGTTTTAAACTCCCAAGAATAAGGGAAGATATGTTTCATCATATATATCTGAAATCCGTGCCCAGGAATTTTTTATATTTTCAAAACTTTAAATAATTTCAAAATTACATTTAAGACCTTTTTTTAATTAGTCAAAATCTCCTACTTTTAAACCTCCAAAAAATTCATAATTTTTGGGGACACCCTTCATCTATTCGGAACTTATTTTTGCAACAAAACTATACTACCATTGTACAAAATTCTCCACAAAAATTTGGTCAAAGCCTCAACAGTTTTGCACTATTCTCCTTTGCCATTTCTTTGCTATATCTTCCAACTTCACCAACGAACACACCCCCATCTCCCTTACTAGTGGACCCAGCCCCTACTCAGTTTCTTCCCCACCACCTTCTTCTACCTCCCTCCCTATTTCTCCATCTCTCTCCTCTGCCACCCGAACACGCGTGCTCTCCCCCTCCTAGCCTCCAACTGCCTCACTCCACGTGCTTCGCGACAAGTGCGGACACAAGCCCCCTGCCGCGGCAGCACCGCTGGACACCCCCATTGCCCCCCACCTCCACATGCCTCTTCCTTCTTCGTTCTTATCCCTTCCTCCCTTTGGTCCTTCTTATATCAAATCGAGCTTCCTTCCTCCCCCTACACTCCATCACCTCTCTCGTTTCCAACATATGGTGTCGCCACAACCGCCCCACTCGACACGGCCACCCGACGTGTTCCCCTTCCCCAGTGACTGCACTTCTTCTCCTCTTGCACCGCGGACATCCCCAACCCCGCTGACCTCGCTCCTCTCCTTCTTGGTAGCTATCGCGCCCGCCGACAAGCTCGATGATGCCACCGCGAGCAGGTGGAATCTACTCTTCTCAGCGTCGCTGTCCTAGCAACATCCCGGCCTCAGGATCGCCGCCAAGAGCCCCCTCCTACCTCGCCGAGCCCAGCTCCAACATCACCACCAACCCCTGGGCTTCAATTCGCTACCGGTGAACATGCCCAGGCCACCGGCCATCTCTCTATTCTTCCCTCATCTTTTATTCTAGCTGATTAGCCTTAACTCTCCTCTAACGCACATGGTTAACGGTTAGCACAACCATTTGGCACTCGGTCTCACTAATAGCCCTACCCCGCGGTCAAATGAGTGGACACGCATTTTCCTCGGTTACGCTTTCATCTTTTGAAAGCGCATTTCCTTTGGCCAAAGTTCAGGAGCCGCTTTTGCCTACTGAAGGCGTAAATCCCAAGTGCACCGATGACGTCAGCCCTATATCTAGACCAAAAAACCTTTGCCCCTCTTATTTTCCATCCCGGTAGAAACTTCGGAGGCCTATATTCCTCTCATATCAACTTCGATCGACCCGATTATTCTTCCTATATTCCGCTAAAATCAAAACATACTCAACCATACAAATTTCATAATTTTTTGAAATGGTTTGAATTTAAAATTTAAATATACTTCAAATATGAATAAATATGTATTCTTCTTCAATATAGCTCCAAATAATATGATTCTTTTTCCTAATATCATCTAAAATCATATAGCACATTTTGGTTCCAATATAAATTTGAGATCCAAATGCTTTTATATTACTATATGCATCCAAAATGTTTTGAATGAATTATTCTAAAAACTTTCTAAAATACAATCTTCTAGCTAAACCCAACTAAAATATAAGAACCAAGAACATAAGGTGACAATATGTTAGTAACCAAATAAGCTATGGTTTCCAATTTTGCAAAAACCCTTTTTTCATGTGATGTAAATTCTTTCCCACTTCTTTAAATAAAAAGATAAACCCTAACGAGCATATAAGGTACAGAGGACATATTTTAAGAGTTCATCGGTGTATGTTTGGTCCTTATTTGGATCTTCCTCGCACCGTTGTTTATTCGATGTTTTTCCGACTTGTAGTTACGACGTTGTGATACCTTGCTGGAAGGAAACAAGACGTTGCTGTATCAAGACCATACATCAGACCAAGGCCAACATTGTCAGGCAAGCTCTCTCCCCTTGATCATGTTGACCCTATGTGTTCACGACTTACTTATATTGTTTGGAAATCTTGCATGCTATGTTGCTAAGACTGTTTATTTATGCTCGTGATAGCTACGACCCATTATTGCATGTGAACTTAGTTTGTATGTCATTCCTTGTTGCCTTAGGAATATTTTTCCTAAAAGGTATGGTAACACCAGTGGAAACTTAGGTTGTAGTATAGAAAACTCTATGCTTAGACCCGCAATAGGAAAAATCAATTTTTCAACAAGGGTTATGAATTACTGGTTCAAGTGTGAACTGGATCCTTGGGAGGCATCCATTGTCCAAGGAAAAAAATTTGGTGAAAATTTTTCATGACAAAACCCTAAAACAAACGGAGATGATTTGGATCCAGGTGGGAAGCATAAGGTTGTGTTCGTGAAGAAGGATTGTCAGAATGATGATGCCTTATGTGGCATGGTTAGGATCCCACCCCCTTAGTGGCTTGGAGATGATATGGAGTTTTGCTCGAATCGATTAAGGACCGAATCTAAGTGCCACTCACCCAAATTCATTTTGTACGTGACATACCCTAATGGGAGGGTTTGACCTAGTATTCTATTTAGTGCTAGTGTACGAACCCGTGGGTGATAGGTGGAATGTGCAAAAGAGTGATTTAACTCCAGAGAGCCTTCTCGTGGTTTAATGTAGGAAGTTGCTCAACAAAAAGGTGGATCCGCATTGTGTCGTGGTTTAATAAGCATTGTTGGATTGGCTCATCTGGCTGGTTCGTTGTTAGGGTTAAGTGGAAGAAGAGTCTTGTTGTGATATCCCTACCGGTACACCTCGTAAAGTGTACTCATCAAGCCTTGGCAACAGGGGAATCACATCTCGTGGGTAAAGCCATACAACCTCTGCAGAGTAGTAAAATCTATTCGAATAGTCGCGTCCGCGGTCATAGACACAACTTGGTTAAGCCACACCCTGGTCAGACTGTGTTTTTTAAAACCAAAATGGGAAATGGATTTAAGGACGTATACATGATGTGCTTATGGAATTTTTTGTGAGCTCCCCGTGCGGGACGGGGGTTGTGGAGAAGAAAGCCGTTCTACAAGTGCGTAGAACAGAAGGGTTTGAAGTGGTGGTGAGCCGTTACCTATCATGGTCGGCATGTTGAAGTATAAGACATTAGCAGATGCTACCGTCACGAAAAATAATGCTCGTTGAGGACGAGCTTGATTGCAAAAATGTTTTGAAATCCATTACTCGCATATTTGAATGAAAACTTACTATTCGCTCAATTTGCAACATAGGGTAGAGCCACATTTATTGAACTAAGCCTTGCATGATTATAGTCGATAATACCTCAGGGAATGCTTGTGAGTACATTCAATGTACTCACATGGCTTGTTGATGTGGCCAGACGAGAAATATTTCTACTTCGAAGACAAAGACCGTTCCTACGAGTACTAGGGTGTAACCCCAGTTGGTTACCTATCTGTACGGCATATTGGTGGGCCACACCATCATTTGTTTTTCCGCTGCAGACTCTTAACCAATGGGTTACAGGTACATGACCTCGATCATGATGGTCAATTTATCTATGAATATCCATTTTGCATGTGTATGACAATGATATTTAAGCTAACTTGTGTATACTGACTACTGATCATGGGACTAGTACAGGAATCACAAGGGTTATTTGGTCCTTAAAATCGGGTACGCCAGACACTATCAGCATTGAATTTTTCTTTTATGTTTCTTGAGCCACGGGTTGAATTTGGATTTCAAAACTTGCGTCATCGTAGGCGCATGTTGTACCTATGTGGTGAATCTTTTGCAAAAAATTTCATGACTTTTATAGGGGATGTTTTGGTTTAGGAGCGAAAGTGCATTTAGGCCTTTTAAGTGGGTTTTGATGATTAATGACAAAAAGATTAAGCGGCTAATGAGTTTATCAAGTATTGGTCAGGTTTTAGTCCCATAAGCATGGTGTTCATGACACCTAAAAAGATTGAAGAAGGCATGGCTTGCATGGCTAGAAGATGAAGGATTTTTTTTAGTTATTTGAGTGGTTCAAAGAATCACCTTGAGTGATAGGCAAACCGTACTATGAAGAGGAGAGTAAGCCAATAGCTAGGGTGGATTAATCTAATGTGATGCTCAATAAGATCTAATTTTTTAATCTCTAGAATCTCCTAAGTTCTCTCCACACAAATTCTAAGTGTGCCCAGAGGATCCGGACCAGTCCGAACAACGTGTGTAGATTTTTTTGTTGGTCCGGAGCCATCGAGTGATGTTGGTTCAAACTCTCCGGTGTTTTCCTTAACTTATATCTAGAAGCATATCTTTTGCTTGGGCCACCGAGTAGTGCTCATCTGAACCATCTAAGAGTTCAAATGTCTTCTTTTCAAAAGCATTGTTTTGTCCAGAGCCACCAAGCAATGTTGATCTGCTGTTCGGAGCCTCCCGATGGTATTCGTTCAGAACTTCCGAAGTCTTTCAAAGTCTTTCAAAGTCTTTGCCTAGAGAGCTTTTTTTTGCCCGATGCCTCCCAGGGACTTTGCCGAAACCTCCAAAAGAAGTCTAAAGAGTTCTTTGTTTGGTTTGGACTCTTTGAGTTATCTTTGTCCGAACGCTCCAAAGAAAAGCCTAGCTTCTATGTCTTGAGTGTTGAACTCATTCGAACTCTCCGAATGATGTGTGTCCGAATCCTCCGAGGAAGTAGCTGGTTCTCTATTTTGTTAATTGTTGAACCTACAGGCACTCCGAGTGAGACTTGTCCAAAGCTTCCGAATCAGGTCTTCTTCTCTGGACAAAAGGTTGTTTTCTGTCCGGTCCCTCGGAACGTATCTTGTCCGGACCTCCGGGTGTTGGAACGCCTTTGATGTTTGAACTGTCCAAAACCTCCAGGTGGTGGGGTGTCATGCTCCGAGCGGCTCAAATTCACCGTTATTTTGAATCTCGGAGTCTCTGAGTCATGTTGTCTGAAGCCTCGTAGTGCAAAAAGTTGCACAATAGCTGGTTTTTGAGAACTATGTATAAATACACCCACCCACTCCGACTGGGTAAGTACTTTGCTCACCACATTCCTTTGCTCATGCCATTTGAGATCTTTTCATTTTTACTTTTAAGTGCTATTCTTTAAGAGGGAAGAAAAGAGAGGGAATGGTTGGATCTAGCTAAGCATCTAGCAAGACTTTCTTTCCAAACTCCAATTTCTCTTGTTACTCTCGGAGGTCGGCGCCTCTTAGACGGTTAGGAGTTCTTGTAGAGCATTCAAGCAAGTTGTGAATCACCCCAAGCATTTGTGGAGCTTGTGTACCGCGAGGTGAAGAACTACCAAGAAGAGAGGGAGACTTTGCATTGGCAATCCTCTTGAGGAGAAAACACGTTTTGGTGCTGGCTTTAGTCATTGGACCAAACTTCCTCAACGAAGACGTAGGACTTCACCAAAAATCCGACAATAATCCTCGTTTCTTTGAATGGTTGCAGTTTCACATCTTCTCTACTTACACTTTTTATACTTGTTTGATTGCTTGCTTAGGTTGATAGTTTTACTTCTTGTGAATTTCTTTTGATATTAGCATACATAAGTTGCCCATAGTTTTGGATAGGAGTAAATTTTGAAAGAGTCTATTCACACTCCCTTCTCTTGAAGTTATCTTTAATCCCTAGATTATATGGATGAACATAAGAGAAGACTGCATTCTCTACTATTAGAGATGCCCTAAACCTTCTCTTACAATCTTCTTAGTAAAAGGAAGACAAGGTTCTCTCTCTTTACTCTCTTTCATTCATGTCAATAAAAATCTTATGTCGCATGACTAAGAAAAAACGGATGTCACTATTGAACATACTCTAAATCATTATTTATAGAACTTCTCCGTTGAGATCTCCATGCCGTCATCCTGCGAGGATTCGTCTGATAGGTACTTAAACCTCTCAAGGAGCAAAGAGGAAACCTGGCTGGAACACAAGGCCCATTTCACTTTGGTCCATCGTGCTGATTGTCGCTGGCTATCTAATCTAACAAGGTGAAGTACCTAATGATATTAGGTCAACAATTGATAGGAAAAGTACCAAGAAATCACCAAGGTTCTACCCTTTTGCTAAGGTAAGTAATGCACGTGACAGTACTTCGTTAAAGACAGTTTGCAAATTGCAAAAGTTTGAACTTTGGAAAACCAGACATGTTGTCGACCATACAAGAAACTTTGTTATGTTATGCATTGTCGCCCATAGAAGAAACTTTATTATGTTATGCGTCCTTAACATGAAAAGTGGTGTTTGGTCGATGCCTAAGAGTGTAAGGATACGCTTGGATCTAAGGCAATGGGTAAAACTAGCCTCGCTGAGCAAGGTTGGGTGTTTGGTACTGATAAAATATTCTTTCTTTTGATAGCAATCTAGCCTGTAACCGTAAGCAAAACCTTGGCCATGGATGAGAGCCGATTTGGCTCTCCCGCGTCGGCAAGCTCACGAGTCGAAAGATGAAAAAAAAATCACCGCGTCATGGAACTGTCACTGTTGACCGTACGCACAGAGCGTAAGCACCAGCACCAGCACGTACTGCTCTTGAGCCTCTTACCCGTCGGACCACGACGGCATAACCAACCTATCAAGAATGCATCCAACTATTAAAAAAAAAGCATTATGAAAAAATGGACTGGTCATTTCTCAACGCTTATTCTCGTCTTTTCTTCTTTTTTTTTCCCCAAAAACTCTTAGTCTCGTTTTTACGTCTCGCAGCTCGTTGCAACCAAATAATGAGCCTCGCCTCTATGGACTATAGCTCCGACGGGCTAGTTTAACCTGGCCTAACTAAACTAGGTGAGCAAATGATCAAAGCGCACCCTAAGTATGTCAAATATTTTTGTTTAACTTGGCCAAGAAAAAATGGAGCCACAACCATGACTCTGTGTCTGTAACGCATGAGACCTAACATAGAAAAAGTTGCCTAAGCTGTGACAATTGAGCCAAACACTTGGTTAACTTGGCTAAGAAAAGGGTGGCGCATTATGGCAATGTTTGCCTTTCAGCTAACAGGACTCTCAAACTAACTTGATAGAACCAGGATTCAGGAATGCTTGGCTCCCGAATAATCTCTTTTCAATGAAATGTGATAGTTTTCGCTTTTCAGAAGCAAAGTCAGTGGGTCTTCTTTCTTTTTTTGGTGCGGGGAGGGTGCATTTTTTTTCTCCAGATGCAGGCATTCGGAATAACACATCTTCGCTTTCACAAGCAAGCTTTCTGAGCTTGCAATTTGTCAGATGCTGACAGTAGCGTATTAAGCTATGGTAACATTTCTAGCAAGGCTTACAATACTTCAACAGATGTAATCGTAATGAATAGCAAACCAACACGCCTGTGCTGTAGCATATCCTGCAAGGTAAGTGTATAAGATGATCACAAACATTATCCTGCTATCTTCGAAGTATCAATATTAGTATTCACTTTGAAGCAATACGTGAGACTCAAATATTTGTGAAATCCCAGTGGCATCCCCTCGCATTGTGGTCCATTCACAGTTCATGGATGCTAAACAACTGTTCACAATTCAAACGGCCCAACTCCCTCAGCAAGCAGTTAAAAAAAATGTAAACAAAAAATGCCAATGTATCACAAAATGTTCTTGGCAATCTTTCAATTTCATAATTTTGGAAAGAAATTTGCCAAACCCTGGAAGAGAAGTTAACAACTTTGGTATGTGAATCACAGAAGACGTAAGCAAGTGGCAACAATATCCTAAACTACATAGCAAGGATGATGGATATAGTCATCTAGCATGTTTTAGATCTAAAACTATTGTCTAGAGCTACAGTATACAAAGTGATAATTGATGATATTGTAAAGTGATAATTGATGATATTGTGATTTATGTACCCACATTCTTTACATTTTACCTGGGAAAACTCACCAACACACAAACTAGTCCTGAAGTTCATGAGCAAGTAAGTAGACCTTCAATGCCAATGCCTGCAGGAATGTCGCCTTCCCGCTCTACAGTCTCCACCACTGCTTGGTAAAGCTTTGTCCATGAGCACCTATCGCCTGTCCCAACCACATCCCAGTATGTCAAATTGGGGCTCGGCGGGCATGTGGCAACTACAAAGTCAGCAATGCTTCCCACTTTGGCTACTGGGCGGGGAAAGTCCAATGCCAAGTTGTCGACTTTATGCTCATAAATTTTCCCATTCCTGTCGGCTTTGTACCTCGATGTGCCACTGAAACATCCATATGATTCCCACGGGACACGTGGGGTGCCCCACAGCTCCCACCGGACAACTATCGATTTCTCTGTTGGTTGCCAAATGCGTGATATGCCAAGCCCAATTTCACGGAATAGTAGGCGCCCATGGAATCTGAGAGCCCAGAAGATTGTCTTGTAGTAGTCAATCCCATGGAAAGTGTTCAGTGGGTCGACAAATGTGACGTCTTCGCTGCAATGTGATGTAAAGAACATTCTTAAACACCATTTCACAAGAGCACGTAGAGTATGTGTACAATGAATAGAAGTTTGGAAGGAATGAAATTTATGCAGGTAGCGTTCTTGCCAGACATTACCAGAATCAAAATCAGTTAGTACTTAGTAGGACTATTACTAGCATAATTGCTGCTGACGGATTGTTACTTTCACTGCCCTCTAGTAGCACAACCTCTTATAGATATAAAATCGGTGGGCGTTCATAGATTGATTCAATTTCAATATCGAATACAAACAAATTATCAGTCCTAAAAAGGGCTAATATTTGGAACAGTAGAACAAATTAACCACCAAATCTAGACTATCCTTCATCTCTGAATCGTGACAAGTATCACTGACAAACTCTATCATTCTTTCTGCATGATTAGCCATTCTATGAACCCCGAATAGCCACTAGCTGTGGTCCAAATTTCACCTTTAATGCCTGCAAGTACCGAGCTACCATTAGTAGTAAGATTTCTCCATGACTAATCACTAATGAACTACCAAATCCCAGAATTAGTTCTACAGGCATATCGATAGTTCTCAAACCATTAGTCCAAATTAACCGAAATAATCATAAGAAAGGAAAGGCCTCCTCACTGGTAGATATCGTAGTTGGGTTCCCGGACGAACACGGCCGGCAGATCGTCCCGCAGCGTCCGCACCGCCGTCCCAAGGTTGAGGTAAAAATCCGACCTTTGCGGGTCCCCACCGCTGTTCTTGCTCCGGTTCTTAGCTTCCGCGGACTTGGCCGGCGGGACGGCGGCGGCTTCTTGCTGCGAGGCGGCGCTGAGAAGGAGGTTGAGGTGGCTCGGCGCCGAACCGGAGCTGTGGAGCTTGCCGCTGCCGTGGATCGGCAGGCCGAGCTGGGGTTTAAGCGGATGCGGGGGCGATTTGCAGGATGGCGTGGTGAGCTTGGGGAGGAGGAAGGCCATGGCTTCCTGCTATCGCCCCTCTTCCAGTTGCGTTCTTGGGTGCGTGCGTTTGTGTTGAGACTTGAGAGGAGAGGTAGATTCGAGTGGCTCCCGAGGCTGCAGCCAGCTCGTGTGGGGAGGGAGACCCCGAGAGAGAGAGAGAGACGGTCCGAGGCTGCGGCATCTGGGTTTTATTCCTTCACATTTTGGCTGTCTTAGAAAATATCCATATACTTACATCCCCGTCAAGTGGCACATCGCAACCATTATATTTATACGACGTTAATAGTTGAGAAGTGAGTGTGCTCCCATTCTCCTCTATTCCTTCATCTTTTTTCATTCTCCTCTATTCCTCCATCTTTTTTCCTAAACTCTAGCTTTGTACCTCTACATATTACGGTGTCAGTCTCGAGATCCTTTTAGCTATTCCTTGGTCACCTCTTTGCCCTCCCTCATACCCCGCCCCTCCTCATCCAATAAGCATGATATCTCCCCACCAAAATATGATAGATTTGAGTAAAACCACCATCATGAACCGTCCTTTCCTTGTTACATGGCCTCTCGTTAAAAAAAGGTCACAACCAATCATGAAAATATTTTTTGAATTGAAGGTGTAGATCTCTTTTTTTGTTGTTGAAAGTTATCTGCTGTGATAGGAGTAAGGATGTATATGTGATATAACAGAGAAAGATATTGTTAACTTTGCCATGCAAAGAAATAGTTTGCTATTTTACTTCTAACAACTTACTAGAATTAAGGAACATATATAAAATATTATTATAGGTTAAAAACATTATGGATTTTTAAATTGAGAGATTAGCCTTCTGTGGTTTTGCGGGGACAAGTTTGTGCAGGACCTGGCTATTAACACACCCACCTCCTTCATACATCTGTCTCCTGTAGATCCGAAAGCAGCCACATGCATTACACTATACCTGTCAAACTGATTTAGGTATGCACATTATATAATGTATAGAACTCCATGGTCATTCTACACTTACATCAGGAAAATGATCTTAATAATTGTTGCGGCTCATATCATAGTTCAACATCACGCAAATATAGCATACACTTCCTTCTAGTACACCTTATGGCATCAAATTTTAGTATTTTAAGTTTGGATGTGACTATACAGCGACATCGCTCGGTAGTCTTAATGGGCAACGTTCCGATACGAGACCAGCTAGCAACAAACAGCTGTCCAAATACGGTGTTTTCTGTCTCATTCCCGCCTCGGTCATGTGCTCACAAAGTCACGACTCACGAGTCAAAACAAATTGGTTTGGTGCACTAAGCGATGCACTGAGCCAAGCCATGCTTGACGCTATTGCTATTAGCTACTCCTTTGGTTGTCAAATACTTAGACTAATTTGACTTGGCATGGTCTTTAAAGTTAAAATTTAACCTTTTGTTTGTGCTAATGCATTTACTAAATGTTATAGAAGTGCATGATAGCAAAAAGAAGGTCCTTCAATAACTGTTCAACTTGACTCCCCTCGTAGATGAAAAAAAGACATGAAGGCATTTGCATCAGGTTTTTTCTTCAACTCTCAATCTTGTATTGAAATTTGAAAGCAGTAGCACCGAATTAAAAAATAAAAAGAAAGTTGCAACAATGACCTTTTTTATCACCTAAAAAGAACGTCTGTTATCATGTTGTTGGTGCTTAGTCACCATGCCATTTTATTTACACTTACCAACTTTGTTTGCATCCATAAAAAATCTTCCCAACATTAAAATTTAACACTATCATACCATAGCTATGTAATTATTAAATCAAAATGGTAATCAGGCTCTACTGTATGGTTATGACCAAAAGTTATCAAGGTACATACACCACTTGTTATATGATACTTACCAGGTTGTTTGTGCAATGGTTAGTAGATTATTTTCCGTATAGTTATCACTTATCACAACATTTATGTATATGTATCAAAATCATCAATTACCACTGTAGGTAGTGCTTTACAACAGCAAAATAATTACCAGATTTTCTCAGAACAAAAAAATATCCAAAGTAGTCATCAGGTTTCTTCCCACAAGCTTACATAGGTAACCGCTGACTTTTATCATCAGTAAAACTGATTATCTGCATAAAAAAGCATCAGTTCCTGGTTGTTCGTGATTAGTATCGGTGTTTTGATCCGGCAATAATGAACATGGAGCGGCGTAAGCATAGCAGATCTAGATAGGTGTACACGGGACACATAATTTATACAGGTTCAGACCCTCGGGAAGAGATAATACCCTACGTCTTGTGTTTGGTGGATTGTATTGCTTGTATACCATATGCAGCAAGACCTTGAGAGGAGCTCTCTAGGTTGCTAGGGTACGTATGTGTATCTAAGTCTCTCTGTAGTATCTCGCGTGTTCGCGTATGTGTAGCGCTTACCGATTGGGGGATCTCTGCCCTACCTTATATAGGCGGCAGGGGCAGAGTTACATGAGCCCGGATCGGTTTACAAGTAGATTTCCTAATCGGTTACAACTAGAATCCGAGATATCGAGTAGGTACATGTTTATGTCTTGTACTTCAAGTTGATGATGCGCCCCCGTGTAGAAATCGGACTCCGAGCAATCAGCCTGGCCCACCCTATGTCCAGAGCGCCGGTTTTGTCCTCCTTGACATACCCGGGTACTATGTCATCGTCAGTAGCCCCCGAGTCCTTCACGTTCTAGCTACAGCTTGTCTTGGTAACGCCTCCGCCCAAACCAAGTGCTTTTTGCCTTCTCCTTTGGGCAAGTTTCCCGAATGGTATCCGTCTGAGTGCGTCTCCTTGTTGCTTGCAGGGAGATTGTGAGGAACTCATAGAACTCCTGTGGAATAAAAATAATAAGCCGAGTAATATTCACCCGTACGGCAGGAATATCATGGCAGGTGAGCTAATAATGGGTAAGTCCAGGTGGTATCCACTCATTTCCAGTAGATGAGACCGGCTAGTGACCCAACGGGGAGCATACCATGAATCCCGACCGAATTCCCGAGTGGTACCTGGTTTCCCGAGTGGCTCAGGTCCAGCTAATGTCTCTATGGGGAAATACCCTCGGAATTCGTGTCAGAACCAGAACACAAACTGTAGTGCTTCGGCCCCAAGTTGCTCGGTGTCCGACTAGTGGCCTGCTGGAGGCGCACTTCAGTTGCCCTTCACTTGGGTGTATTCAAGTGGTTGTGGACCCCTGAAGGTCAACCATCGAAACCCTTCGAACTGTAACGCCTCGGTCCCAAATTGTTCGGTAATCGACTAGCAGCCTGTTGGAGGCACGTTACAATCGCTCTTTATTTGGGGTATATTTAAATGGCTGTTAACCCCTGGAGGCCGATCGTTGAAACCCCAGATCAAACAAACGCTGGAAGCGGAAATGTCGCGCCGCCCAGGCTGTCTTCCCTTATGAGACAGGGAGGCACGGTGAAAACCGCTTTATCCCCAATTCATTTAACATTTCGCCTTCTCAGCACCCCGCAGCCTCTTCGCCTTCTTTTTTTTTGCTGTGAGTACGCAGACGGTGCATCCACTGGGGAGTAGCCCCCAAGCCTCCGGCCGACTGGAGCAGTCGGGCGGAGGTTCTTTGTTAGCCTGTAGATTCCGCACTGGGAGCACGATCAGTGCACCCAGTGGGTGTAGCCCCCGAGCCTCCACTCGATTCATGGAACCGAGTGGACGGTCTTGATGATTTTTCCCGAGTAGCTAACCCTAGGTCAAACAGACGCTAGAAGCGGAAACGTCGCGCCGCCCAGGCTGTCTTCCCTTATGAAACAGGGAGGCACGGTGAAAACTGTTTTATCCCTAATTCATTTCACATTTCTCCTTCTCAGCGCCCCGCAACCTCTTTGCTTTCTCCGCGCCCCGCAAGCTTGGAAACGCTGCCTCGCACCAAGCCCGCGCCGCCGTCATCACCACGCCCATCACGCCGCCGCGTAGTGCCCCACGCGTCTGTTCCCCCTCCCTAGCCGGCCGCGTCTAGATCGGGGATCCAAAACCCTAGATCCGGGCCACCGCCGCTGAATGCCCACCATCATCGAGGAGGCGTATCTGTTTGGAGAGGAGGAGAACATGGTGTCGTGGTCCACGCTATGCGAGGAGAGCTTCCCAATTGACCCGATGACGCCCTGAGCGAAGTCCACGATGACGGAGGCGAAGCTGCAGGCCATAATGGAGGCGGGGGGGGGGTGCTGTCTCAGAAGGAGCTGATCAAGTGGCGAGCTGCTGATGGAGAGGACTTTCCCACACCTAACACGGGTGAGATTGTCGTACTCGCCTCCTTTTTCTTCCACGGGTTCTCCGTTTCGGCCCATCCTTTTCTGCATGGTCTATTGTATTTCTACGGGCTGGAACTGCAAAACATTAACCCAAATAGCATGCTGCATGTTGCCTGCTTCATCACCCTGTGCGAGTGCTTCCTAGGAATAGAGCCGCATTTCGCCTTGTGGAAGCATATTTTCGTAGTCAAGCCCCAGCCGAGTAAGAACAAGCCGGCCATAGTAGGGGGCGCCGGGTTCCAGTTGAGAGCCGGTGCTATTAAGAATTATCTTGAGATCCCCTTCCAGTCATCCAACAAAGGGTGGCACTCGGAGTGGTTTTACTGTTCCAACCCCGAGCCCTCGCTCCCAAGGTTCGAGGGCCAGCCTCCTAAGAGCAAGATGAGCTGGGCCGAGCTTCCGAAGGATTGGGAGCGTCCCGGGGTTGAAGTCCTTTGGGGACACCTCGCCCCAGTACTCTAGGCTGGAGTTATCGGAGTCGGAGTCGTCTCGACATTCGTCGGCCGTTGGGTCCAGCCTGTAAAGCTGAGGGTTCACCCGATGTATGAGTACGTCAACCACCAGGACGTGACCCGGGAGTCCGCCAACGTGCTTACGGAGAACGAAGTGAGGCGCCGAGTTGGAAGGCTGATGACCCAAGACACGAACCTTGACACCTCTGGGCATCCGGTGCTCTTCAGCTTAGGCAACCCCCCAAGCCAGGTGAGTAGCTGATCTTCTGATATTGATACTTGGAATTTGTGTTGTAGCCGAGTCCTACTCTGACTCTTTTTATGTAATCTGACCTCGTAGGGTCTTTTTGGGTTCAGCTCCAGGGCCCCTCTCCCAGAGGACGAGCCTTGCAACCGACCCCCATACACTAGCGGCTCAAGCAGCGTGCAGCCGCCCCAGAAGAAGGCCAGAACCTTCACCACCGATGCCGAGTCGTCGAAGGGAAAAGAAACCGCGGCCGAGGAGCCCAGCACCCCACCGCCGACTGTGGCAGCTCCTGAAGAAGACGAGAACACCCTCAGTCGGAGGAGGGGGAAACAACCAGCCAACGCCACCTCGGAGGGACAGGGCAGTTCCTCTGCCCGTCCTGCCCCAGCGGCACCAGCCAGTGCCACCGAGGAAGATCCCCAAGAGGACGAAGACGAGGTCCCCCTCATTGGGAGGAGGGGGAAACACTCGACCGATGCTGCTTTTGGGGTACCCGTCCTGCCCCAGCAGCGTCCACTGCCACCAAGGGGCAAGGAGGTTCCTCGGTGTCGCTGGCTCCAGCGGCCGCCGCGACGGAGCGGCAGGCCCCAGAGCCTAAGAAATGCTTCAACTTTCCAAGGTCTACCAGGTAGGTCTCCGAGTGAGCACCTTCTGCCCTTTATCGTAGCAAAGAGTGATGGTGATCATGGCTGTCGTTGTAGGCCGAAGAACACAGGGGATATTCCACGGGGCAAGCCGAGTGCCCAGGGAGCCGGTCAGGGCGAAGGCGTGTCGGGGTCGGGCCCCTGGCCATCGTCTCCCCCAAGAGCTGCCAGCGTCCCTTCGCCACAGCCTTCTTCCCGACAGGACGGCACGCCCACGAGCCCGCCGCCTGCCCATCAGCCGGAGGAGTTTAGTGCTGGAGCACAAGCTCCCGCTGCGACCGAGCCGGCGGGTCCCAGTCGGGTGCGGATCGTCCCGCTGCGTCCCAAAGGGGACTTGGTACTGCCGGTGGAGGAGATCGATGTTGGCCGCGTGCCACCACCTCGGCCAGGCTTCCACGTGGACTTCCAGCCGCTTTAAGTCCGCCAAATGGATCCCTTGAAGCCGGATGAAGTCCTGTGGGAGATTGATGACATCCGGGAGACGGAAGAGTGGGAGGAGGCAATAAGCACCGCCACCCAACTCGGAGAACAGCTCCCGGCGTTATTGAAGTCCTTGAAAGAGAATGCCAACTTGGTAAACGGCAAGCTTCAGCCGTTAATGAATGTATGTTTTTTGTCCTTGTATTTTCTTCTCTTCTTTTTTTTTACCGTGAGTGCGCAGACGGTGCATCCATTGGGGAGTAGCCCCCGAGCCTCCGGCCGACTGGAGCAGTCGGGCGGAGGTTCTTTGTTAGCCTGTAGATTCCGCACTGGGGGCACGATCAGTGCACCCAGTGGGTATAGCCCCCAAGCCTCCACTCGGTTCATGGAACCGAGCGGAGGTCTTGATGATTTTTCCCGAGTAGCTAACTTCCTTTGTCATTTTTACAGAATTTAACCAAGAGGTCTAGGGATAAGACTGAGTTCCTTCACGACAAGCTTCCCGCCTTCGACCAACTCGGCCAATGCAAGGTTGAGTGGGATAACCTGAAGGGCACCCTCCGCACGACACAAAAACAAGTGATCGCGCAGGAGGCCGAGATTGCGTCTTTGAAGCAGGATGTCTGCAGCGAGGCTGCCCGGGCTCAAGGTAATGAACTTGAACTTCTTTGGTCGCTTCTACTTTTGCTGTACTGATTGTTTCTAACATCTTCTGTAACTACTAAAGACGAGGCCTCCAAGAGGGCTCATGTTCAGCAACTTGAGGAGGAAAAGGCCACCACCAAGTCCTCTCTGAAGAGAGCTCAGGATGCCGCCGCTGGTAAGCCCCCGACTCCTGTCCGATCAGCCGGAGCCTGCCGAGTACCTTGCTGACGTAGCCATGTTGCCTTTGCAGTACTTCAGACGCGCCTTGAAAAAGCGCATCTAATGGCCGGGTCCTTGAAGGCGGCTGCTCGAACGGCCTGCGACGCCCTCTAAGAGGCCGACCCGACTCCGAACCACGCGGAGACGGTCGTGGAGCACCTTCAGCGAGTGCCTGATCAGGCGAAGACTCTACTGAAGGAATCTACCCGGGCCGGAGCCCAATTGGCGCTCGCAGTGGCGAAGTCCCATTATCCATCGCTCGACATGGGAGCGATCGGGAAGGACTTGCCGCCGACACCGCTGATGAAGAGGTCCCCGCGCTGATGGAGGAGTTCCAGCCTGCGACGAACACCCTCGCTAATGGCATTGTCCTGTAGAAGTAGGAGTAAAACGAGTGAACCGTTCCATATACATTTGAAGTACTCGAGAAGGCCGAGTGTAACTTGCTTATGCATGTTAACTTGTTGTGTGTTTACTAATCTCTTCTTTCGTAAAAATTCGTTCATGTGTAAGTTAGCCCTTTGTGTGTGCTCCTGCCGACCCGTCACCCATTGCATAGAGATTAGCCGTGGGCTGTTTCCCGTGTAGCGCAGGATTGTGGCGTAGACCGGCGATCGAAGACAAAGAGTTAACGCCGAGCTTTTTACACAGTACTAAAATAATTGTTGAAGGAGAAGAGCCCAAGTGCTCTTGGACGCACTCAATGTGGTGTAGCCCGCGAGTGTCTACTATGTGTAGCCGTGAGCGTACATAGCAGGCCAGTCGGAAACCCCAAGAGTTGCTTAGATGGAGCAAAGAAATATTTATTCATTTATCCATACTTAAAATATGGAAGTACAAAACTTAAGCATAGAAGCGACGTAGCTGTTCAATGTTCCAGGCGTTGGTGGTGAGGTTGCCGTCCTTATCCTTCAGTCGGTAAGCCCCCGGGCGTAGTACTTCGGCGACCACGTACGGGCCTTCCCATGATGGTGAGAGCTTGTGCTTGCTCTTGTTAGACTGGACTCGGCACAGGACCAAGTCACCAACGTTAAACGGGCGCCCGCGTATGTGCCGGCGGTGATAGCACCGTAAGCCCTGCTGGTATTTGGCTGACGATGATATGGCACCCGGGTATCGTCAAGCAGGACAAAACTGGCCATCCAGGTGTAGGGTGGGCCAGGCCGACTACTCGGAGTCCAACTTCTACACGGGGGGCGCCTCATCAACTTGGAGTACAAGACAGTAACTAATTACTCGGCAATTCTGGATTCTGTTGTAACTAATTAGGAAACCAATCTGTAAGCCGATCAGGACTCTTGTAACCCTACCCCGGTCGTCTATATAAGGCCAGGTAGGGATCCCCTGATCGGTAAGTTCTGATACGTTTTCATCAGTCCCCATACTCTTTACACATATAGCCTAAGCAACCTAAAAATCTATTCTCGAGGTCTTGCGGCACTCGGGAGAAATTTATTCTCGAGGTCCTGCGGCACTCGGGATACAAGCAATACCATTCACCAAACACAGGACGTATGGTATTACCTCTCCTTGAGGGTCTGAATCTGTCTAAACTTTGTCTCCCGTGTGCAACCATCTAGATCTGCTGTGCGTGCGCCGTCCCGCATTCATTATTGCCAGATATAAACACCGATAGTTGGCACGCCAGGTAGGGGCTGTGCGCATAGATCTATCTGAACAGATCCAGATGGGTTTCTTCAATGACAACAGTGATTTCGCTCCGGGGCTGATCATGAGCTTTGGCCCCCAAGATTCTATCGCCGATCCAGGTCAGGTCTTCCGGGTCAGAAACCTGGACTTCATCGCCGACAAACTCGGCAAACTTCACCCCTGCGACTCGGCCCCCAGCCAGTCGGCGGAGGCTTCACCGTCTTCTTCACTCGTACTCTCATCCGAGTCGATTATTTCGGCGGCCATCTCCAAGGACTAGGTCATGCCAAAGTTGGATCTCCTGTTTGAGCACGGGTCTTCACCCGTCGAGCAGGGATCTCGACTGGTCGACGCGATCGAGTTCCTTCTGCCCATCCTCGACTACGACTCGGACGGCTTTGAGAGTTTGAGAAGCCGCAATCCTCCTCGGGAGGTCTTCGTGGCTGACTCGGATGCGTCGGCGAACAACAACATCCGCCGCCACATACGCAGGCGCATTTTCGATGTTGGCGACTTGGTCCTGTGCCGAGTCCAGTCCAATAAGGGCAAGCACAAGCTCCCTCCACCGTGGGAAGGCCCGTACATTATCGCTGAAGTACTACACCTGGGGGCTTACCGGCTGAAAGATAAGGACAGCAACCTCGTCACCAACGCCTAGAATATTGAACAGCTAAGTCACTTTTATGCTTAAGCATTGTACTTCAATACTTTAAGCATGAACGAATGAATAAAAATATTTTATTTGCTCCATCCGAGTAGCTTTTCGGGTTTCCTGACTTACCTGCTATGCACGCTCACAGCTACACATAGCAGACACTCGGGAGCTACACCACACCGGTGCGCCTAGGCGCACTCGGGCTCTTCTCTTTCAACAATTATTTTAGTACTGTATAAAACGGTCGGTGTTAACTCTTCGTCTTCGATCACTGGTCTACGCCACAACCCTGTGCTACACGAAAAACAGCCCACGGCTAATCTCTATACAATGGGGGCTACGACGGGTCAGCAAGAGCACACACAAAGGGTTAACTTACACATGAACAAATTTTTACGAAAGAAGGGGTTAATAAACATATAACAAGTTAATCAAAACATGCATAAGCAAGTTGCATTCGGTCTTCCCAAGTACTTCACATGTATATGGAGCGGTTCACGTGTGTGCTGCCTGCCTTTACAGGACAACGCCATCAGCAATGGTGTTCGCCGCAGACTGAACCTCCTCCATCGGACTCAAGCGGGGTTTCCTTCGCGATCACTTGCTCCTGTGTCGCGCGGAGGGTGCCCTCCAGGTTATCCCACTCGGCCTTGCGCTGGCCGAGTCGGTCGAAGGAGGGAAGAATCATCAAGACCCTCCGCTCGGCTCCTTGAACCGAGTGGAGGCTCGGGGGCTACACCCACTGGGTGCACTATTCGTGCCCTCAGTGTGGAATCTACAAACCAAAAAGAACATCCGCCCGACTGTTCCAGTCGGTCGGAGGCTCGGGGGCTACACCCTCTAGGTGCACTGTTCGTGCCCCTAGAGTGAAATCTACAGGTTAACAAAGAACCTCCGCCCGACTGCTCTAGTTGGCCGGAGACTCGGGAGATGCACCCAAATAAAAAGCAGCTGTAGCGCGCCTCCATCGGGCCGCTAGTTGGATACCGAACAACTCTGGACCGAAGCGCTACAGTTTGAAGGGTTTCAATGGTTGACCTCTACGGGTCCACGACCACTTGAATATACCCGAGTGAAGGGCGGCTGTAGTGCGCCTCCAGTGGGCCACTAGTCGGACACCGAACGACTCGGGACCGAAGCGCTACAGCATGTGTTCTGGTTCTGACGTGAATTCCGAGGGTATTCCCCCAGGGGGACACTAGCTGGACCCGGGCCACTCGGGAAACCAGGTATTACTCGGGAATTCAGTCGAGATTCATGGTATGCCCCCCGCTGGACTATTACCCGGTCTCCATTCGCTGGAAACGACTGGATACCACCAAGGCTTACCCGTTATTAGCTCACCTGCCATGATATTCCTGCCCTATGGGTGAATATTACTCAGCTTATTATTTTCTATCCTACAGAAGCTTTGAGAGTTCCTCACAATCTCCCTGCAAGCGACCAGAAAGCATGTACATGCGGATACCACTCGGGAGACTTGCTCAAGGGAGAAGGCGGACAGCAGCCAGATCGTGAAGGACTCGGGGGGCTACTGACGATGATATGACACCAGGGTATCGTCAAGCAGGACAAAGCTGGCCATCCGGGTGTAGGGTGGGCCAGGCCGACTACTCGGAGTCTAACTTCTACACGGGGGCGTCTCATCAACTTGGAGTACAAGACAAGGATAAACACTTACCCGGTAATCTCGGATTATGTTGTAACTAGTTAGGAAACCAATCTGTAAGCCGATCAGGACTCTTATAACCCTACCCCGGTCGTCTATATAAGGCCAGGTAGGGATCCCTTGATCGGTAAGTTCTGATACGCTTTCATCAGTTCCCATACTCTTTACACATATAGCCTAAGTAACCTAGAGATCTGTTCTCGAGGTCCTGCGACACTCGTGATAGAAGCAATGCCATCCACCAAACACAGGATGTAGGATATTACCTCTCCTTGAGGGCCTGAATCTGTCTAAACTTTGTCTCCCATGTGCACCCATCTAGATCTGATGTGCGTACGCCGCCCCACATTCATTATTGCCGGAAATAAACACCGCCGACCTAAGGAAAGCGACTTCTCGTGCTTCTTCAAGCTGGTCAACAGCGTCTTGTCTTGCTTCCTCCGACTGGTTCCCAACGTAAGTACGGATGCACGGGGATCCGTGGTCCAGATCAGTCGGCAGTATGGCCTCGGCTCCATATACCATGAAGAAAGGGGTGTAATTAGTTGATCGGTTGGGTGTGGTTCGCAGGCTCCAGAGCACCGAGGGTAACTCTGCTACCCATTTGTCCGCAAACTTCTTTAGGCGCTGGAAGATCCGGGGTTTGATGCCTTTCATAATCAGACCATTGGCACGCTCAACCTGCCCATTTGTGTGTGGGTGTGCCACTGCGGCGAAGCTGAGGCCAATGCTGAGTGTCTACTATGCGCCCGCGAGTTCGATTACGACGTAGGCCTTGGTACGCCTCACAAGGTACCGTGCCTCGGTCTGATCCTGTGGGAGCGTGTCCCGTAGGATGTAGTCGAGGAAGGGTGTCGTCTAGTCGGGATTGATGACCAAGACCTCTTGCGTAGTCTGTTGAATGCTACCGGATCCCTTGGGGTGTGCTTCTTCGGTCTCGGACGCTGTCTCCACCTTGATGGAGGGCGCATGCAACTCCTGGAGGAAAACTCTGGCCGGGACGACATCCCGACTGGACCCCAGCTTGGCGAGTGCGTCTGCAGCCTCATTGTCTCGGCAGAGGACGTGCAGGAGCTCGAGGCCGTCAAACTTGACTTCAAACTTGCGCACCTCTTGGCAGTAGGCTTCCGTGACGGGCTCTCTGCACGACCATGTCTTCATGACCTGCCTGACCACCAGTTCGGAATCTCCACGGGTGAGGAGCCGACGAATTCCGAGTGAGGTCTCAATGTGTAGGTCATGTAGCAAGGCTTCATACTCGGCGACGTTGTTGGACGCCGGGAAGTGGATCTATAGCACGTACTTGAAGCATTCCCCTTTCCGAGAGGAGCACGATGCTAGTCCCCGCACCCTGAAGCATCAATGAACCGTCGAAGTAGAGCGTCCAATGTTCGAGCTCGATGACAGAGGGCGGGAATTGGACTTCCGTCCACTCGGCCATGAAGTCAGCAAGAGTTTGGGACTTGACGGCCGTGCGGGGGGCATAAACTATGCTGAATGTCGTTAGTTCCATTGCCCACTTAGCAATCCTTCCAGTGGCGTCGCGATTGTTGATGACGTCGGTGATCGGGAAGGAACTGACCACCGAAATCGGGTGTCCTTGGAAGTAGTGAACTAGCTTCCGAGACGTTATGAACACCACATAGATAATCTTCTGTATCTGTGGGTACCGCGCCTTGTACTTGGAAAGCACTTCGCTGATGAAGTAGACTGGCCGCTGAACCTTCTGAATGTGGCCCGGCTCGGAGCGATCACGACCAAGACAGTGCTAACCACTGGGTAGTCGCTGCGATGTAGAGAAGCAGCGGTTCATTGGGCATTGGGGAAACCAGCACCGGGGAGGTGGTAAGGAGATTTTTCAGCCCGTCGAGGGCGTCTTAGGCCTCAGATGTCTAGATGAAGGTGTCCGACTTTTTCAGGAGCTTGTAGAGGAGCAGGGCCTTTTCGCCGAGTCGAGAGATAAATCGGCTGAGGACTGCCATGCACCCGGTTAGCCTTTAGACATCCTTGATGTTTTTTGGTGGCCCCATCTTGACGATGGCATCGATCTTCTCCGGGTTAGCCTCGATTCCTCACTTGGAAACGATGAAGCCGAATAACTTTTCCGAAAGAACTCTAAAAATGCATTTCTCCGGGTTGAGCTTCATGTTGAATCGCCTAAGATTGGAGTGCGTTTCCCCCAAGTCGGTTAGGAGATCCTCTTTCTTCTTGGATTTGACCACCACGTCGTCGACGTAGGCCTGCACGTTCCTGCCAATCTGCCCCTGGAGGCAGCGCTGTATACACCGTTGGTACGTAGCGCCGGCGTTCTTCAAACCGAAAGGCATGGAGACGTAGCAGAAAGCCCAAAATGGAGTGATGAACGACGTTTTGATCTCATTGTCCTTCTTCATCTTGATCTGATGATAGCCCGAGTAGACGTCGAGAAAACACAAAATTTCACAGCCGGCAATGGAGTCAATCACCTGGTCGATGCGAGGCAGTGTGAAGACATCTTTGGGATATGCTTTATTCAGGCTCGTGTAGTCAACGCACATCCTCCATTTTTTATTCTTTTTACGAACGAGAACTGGGTTCGCTAACCAGTCGGGATGGTACACTTCTTTGATAAAGCCAGCTGACAGAAGCTTGGCTATCTCCTCTCCTATTGCCCTACGCCTGTCCTCAGCAAAGAGGCGCAGGCGCTGCTTGACCGGTTTGGCGTCCGGCCGAACGTTCAGAGAGTACTCGGCAGCCTCCCTCGGGACTCTAGGCATGTCAGAGGATGTCCATGCAAAGACGTCTCGATTGTCGCGGAGGAAGCTGACGAGCGCGCTTTCCTATTTGTCACTGAGCGCAGTCCCGATCTGCGCTATCTTAGAGGGGTCTTCGGATCAATCTAGACCGTCTTGGTGTCCTGCACCGACTGGAATGACGTCGATGCTGAAGTCTTTTTAGCCGGGAGTGCTTCCTCGACCACAACCAACTTGAGGCTGTCAAGCTCGGCTGCCGCGATTTGGGCCGCGGCGAGGTTGCAGTTTTCCAGGTCACACACGTAAGCGTGCTGGAAGTTGCTTTGCACCGTTATTATCCCGTGGGGACCCGGCATCTTGAGCTTCAGGTAGACATAGCTGAGAACGGCCATGAATCTGGCGTAGCAGGGACGCCCCAGGATAGCGTGATACGAGCCTGGGAAGTCGACGACCTCGAAAGTGAGGGTCTCGGTCTAGAAGTTGTCAGGTGTACTGAAGGTGACTGCCAAAACGATATGTCCGAGTGGTTTTGCCAGCTTACCAGGCACAACCCCGTAGAAGGGTGCACCGGTGGGCTTGATTTCTGAGCGGGGATCTTCATGTCGTCCAAGGTCTTGACGTAGAGGATGTTCAAGCCGCTCCCTTCATCCATGAGGACCTTGGTGAGGGGACGTCGCGGACGATTGGGTCCACCACCAAGGGGAACCTTCCGGGATAGGATATGTAGTCGGGGTGATCCGAGCGGTCGAAGGAGATTACGGACTCGGACCATCGGAGGTACCGGGGCACAGCCGGCTCGATCGTGTTGACCTCGCGGTCCGTGAGCTTCTGGCAACGCTTGGACTCGTAACCACTTGGACCGCCGAAGATCATGAGGCACGCATTCTCCTTTGGGAACTCGGCGCCCCCATCCGGAGGAGGCTCCTTCTTGCTCTGGCTAGGAGCAGAAGGTTTATTCAACTTCTTTGCACTCGCGCATGAGGTGGTTTGACTTCGGCCCGTGGAAGTGACACGGCTGGCCCATCATCTCCTCGAAAGTGGCATTACCGCGCTGAGGACGGCGCTGCAGAGCACGCTCGATAGCGGCAACGAGGTCTCCACCCTTGCGCTTCCGGTGTTTCTTCTTGGGCGACTCGAGACGATCCTTCGTTTTGGGGCACTCGAGGGCGTTGCCCTTCCCCTTGTCGTCCTTGGTCGCACTGCGAACAGTCTCCTCGCCAGTTGCGAAGTTGTTGGCAATATCGAAGAGCTCGCGCGTAGTCTGGGGATTCTTGCGTGCGATCTTGTGGATGAGGTTCATGCTCCGACCGTCTTTGGAGGAAGCGGTGATGACGTCGATCCCCCGGACTTCCAGCAGAGAGTTTTTCTTTTTGGAGAAGCGTTGGATGTACTCTCTAAGGGTCTCGCCCGCCTCCTAGGTATAACTATGGAGATCCCACGCGTTCCCAGGCCTGTTGTAGGTACTCTGGAAATTGTTCACGAAGAGGGTCTCAAGGTCAGTCCAGGACTGGATGCTGCCCTGAGGCAGGCTGGTGAGCCAAACTCGGGCCGAGTCGGCTAAGAACAGGGGCAAGTAGTGGATCGTGACGTAATCGTTGCCTCCATTGGTCCTGCACGCCGTGTGGTAATCGGCTAACCAGATGTCTGGCTGAGTCTCGCCTGTGTACTTGTCGATGCCGATGACTCAGAATCGTGGCGAGAAGATAACGTTGCGGATGCGAGGGCCGAACGCCTTCGGGCCTACGTAGGCCGTGCCGAGAGGAGTCGGAGAGCGGCGGTGGCTAGTAACGCGGCAATCGTCACTGTCGCCGTGGTGACCATCGCGGTCGTCTCTCCCCGTGCCGCGACGAGCGTAGCGTCTTGCCTCGAGGGTGTTCCGCACGTCGCGGTCTGGTCCGAGTCGGCTATGTACCGACCCGGCGGGGCAATCGTCTTTCCCCGTGCCGCGACGAGCGCAGTGTCTTGCCTCGAGAGTGTCCCGTACATCGCGGTCCGGTCCGAGTCGGCTACGAACCGACCTAGTAGGACGATGAAGCTCTAGGCTGGTGCGGCGACCTTCTATGGCGCGTGGGTTCTCTGGCGGGGTAGAGCGCCGGCTCCTGGTGCTCGCAGGAGAAGCTGTGCGGACCTCGGAGATCTCAGCTTGCTGGAGAGCTGCCTCTTCCATCAGGATTCAGAGCCGCCAGAGATCGTCGTAACCCAGGGTGCCCTCGGGGATGTTGATGGCACGTGTCGCCACCGTGGCAGCGACGAGGTTGTGACTGGGAAGCGGAAATATCTGGACGCCGTCCCTCTCACGCATGCGGAGTGCGTTGTTGACCTGGCGCCCTCGGTCCCGTATGTCCTCGTTACGCTGTCGTTCCTCGTGCAGGCGAGCGAACACGGTCTGCTGTTCAGCCAATCTCTCCTCCTTGGCAATAAGATGGAGCCGGGTGGCTTCTAGCTGATCGGGGGTTTGATCTGCGATGGGGATTGACTGGTCACCGTTGTTTGCCAGCGCATCCGAGTCAGCCATGAAGACCTCCCGAGAAAGATGGTGGCTTCCCGAACTCTCGAAGCCGTCCGAGTCGTAGTTGAGGACGGGTAAGAGGAACTCGATCGTGCCAACCAGTCGGGATCCCTGCTCGACGAGTGAAAACCCGTGTTCAAGCAGTAGATCCAACTTTCGCGTAACCTCATCCTCGGAGATGGCTCCCAAAGTCATCGACTCGGAGGAAAGTTCCAGTGGGGAAGGCAGTGAAGCCTCCACCGACCGGCTGGAAGCCGAGTCACAGAGGTGAAGTTTACCGAGCTTGTCGGTGATGAAGTCCAATTTTTCGAATTGAAAAACCTGTCCTGGGTCAGCGACATAGTCCAGGGGGCCAAAACTCATGATTCGGCTCGGAGCGAAGTCGCTGTTGTCGTTTGAGAAACCCATTTGGATCTGTTCAGATGGATCTATGCGCACTGTCCCTACCTGACGCGCCAACTGTCGGTGTTTTGATCCAGCAATAATGAACATGGGGCGGCGTACGCGTAGCAATTCTAGATGGGTGCATACGGGATATAGAGTTTATACAGGTTCAGGCCCTCGGGAAGATGTAATACCCTACGTCCTGTATTTAATGGATTGTATTACTTGTGTACCGTGTGTGGCAAGACCTCGAGAGGAGCTTCTAGGTTGCTAGGGTATGTATGTGTATCTAAGTCTCTCTGTAGTATCTTGTGTGTTCGCGTATGTGTAACGCTTACCGATCGGGGGATCCCTGCCCTGCCTCATATAGGCGGCAGGGGCAGAGTTACATGAGTCCGGATCGGTTTACAAGTAGATTTCCTAATTCGTTACAACTAGAACCCGAGATATCGGGTAGGTACATGTTTATGTCTTATTCTCCAAGTTAATGATACGTCCCCGTGTAGAAATCGGACTCCAAGCAATCAGCCTGGCCCACTCTATGTCCAGAGAACCGGCTTTGTCCTCTTTGACGATACCCAGGTGCTATGTCGTCGTTAATTAGTTACCAGGTCATTGAGTTTACACTTATCGAGACGGTGCTTGTGTGGTTACATGACATTAACTTTGTAATTATCAGAAGGCGATTATCAGATATTAGGAAAAATCAAGTAGCTGATCTAAACACAGAAATAGGAACCATATCAACCATAACTTATTTTTTAGTTTTTGGAGCATGTCATCCGTACAGTTTTACTAGGTCAAACATGAACAATATATTTGTGCGCAATCAAGAAACTTAAGAACTGTCAGTATCACAAGAAAGGAAGTTGTACTCCGTTCACTTGACTCCCCACCTTGCACCTAAAATGAAAATAAAATACATTGAAATCACATTTATCATCTCTTTACACTTACAAAAAGAACAAAGGGGAATAAAACATTAACATTCATCTCTGGACAATAATGTAACAGTAATCAGAGTTATTCAATAATCTTGAAAATCACATAGCAATCAGGTTTCTTCTTGTAGAGTTACCTAGGTATAACAATCAGTTATCCGGTCTATAGATGCCTAGTTACCAGGTTTGAACTGCATGAACATTTTTGCAGGTCTACACCTTGAAATTATCTTTGATATCTCTAAATATGAGTTTGTTACCTACCATGCTTTCACATTTCATGATCTTGGCATATGTATGGTGTTTATACAATGGAATAACTATTACGACAAATGGTCCGATGACTATGAACAAATGATTTGATAACTATCAAACAAATGATGTAATTATTACAAACAGATGATTTGATATCTACACCACAAAAGATATAATAACTACACCACATTATTTTCCGGAGACTTATAAAAAGTAAAACCCATCAACATTACAAAGTGGAACCATCTATATTCCCTAATCCCATGATCCAGTGAATTATGAATTATCTACACCCTCTTTTAACTATATATATATAATGGGCACCAATGGACAATAAGCAATTGAACGAATCCTTTTTTTACACTGGAAGAAATTAAATATGTTAGCTATATGCACAACATACATGATCAGATGTGTACATCAATCGAAATGTAACCACAACGACAGGGAACCATCTTATGCTCAAGGATGTGTGCTGCAGTAGCAATTATACAAAGAAAAGGGCACGCGCCTGTTGGCCGCTTGGACAGCGAGCCTTCCATGACGCTCCACACCTTTTTAGACTGCGGAGTTACTCTCCCACCGGCCGGCATGGGCAGCTCAGCAATAAGTTCGTCTACCTCCTGAAACAGAACAGGAACATGAAATTCACAAATCACCACCACGTTTAAAATGTTAGACTCAAGTCACAGAGAAGAGGGGAAAACATGAACTAAAATCACAACTCACTGCAACTATGAGAATG
Organism: Stipa capillata; assembly: GCA_019208055.1. Classification (NCBI taxonomy): domain Eukaryota; kingdom Viridiplantae; phylum Streptophyta; class Magnoliopsida; order Poales; family Poaceae; genus Stipa; species Stipa capillata. The sequence continues at coordinate 99,131 of JAGXJF010004729.1, forward strand.
AGTAAAAGCTACTCCTACTCGGTTGTTTCGTCACACCTTCAATGCATAGAACACTCTGCATATCTGATCTGCTTGCGCTACAACAACGATGCATCAAAAACAAACGAAGGCTCACTGTTGCTGGACACAACGACCACTGAGAGAGTAGTGGAACGAGAGGCAGAATCGTAGGAGATGGTGGTGCAGGGTAGTGCCATAGCGAGTTCGGAGTGTCCTTGGCGCCATGGCAGATGTACACCCTTGTAGCAAGAGGCCGACGCCACGGACGGCGGCTAGCAAGGAGTAGGGAACGTGCGTGGCGATGAGGCCCGGCGCGGCTTGCATATTGGCCTCGCCGGTGACGAGTTCGGCAGCGTAGAACTGGGATGAGCTCGTGCGGGAATCGCTTAATGATCACGAGGCCACGACCTGCTCTGAGCTGCTGCCTCCACGACGCTAGCTCGACGTTGCTCGCTCCTCCTGCCATTGGGTCTCCACGTGATGTCGAGCCAGCCATCACTGCAGTTGGTTGGAGCTTGCCCACTTTCAAATCCCTTCTATGTCGCGGGATCGAGCAACTGCACCGTGGGCTCGAGCCTCCTCCGCCGCGAATCGACCTCCTTGTTGCCGGATTCGAGCCTCTCACGGGACGAATCTCCTCCTGACTGTGGAGGCCAGGTCACCCCGCCGAGGAAGGTGGCAGCGCAGCGAGGAGGTCGTGGTGGCGCCAGCTTGGGATGTCGGGGGTCAGCGAGGGGGGAACGGAGGAAGAGCGGGGACGAGACGGGGTGGAGGATGGAGCGAGCGGCGGGTGGGAGGCGAGGAGGTGGAGGAGGGCGAGGGAGGCGTCGAGTGGATGGGAGACGGCACGGAGCATGCGAAGGCAAGCGCGGCGGAGGGGAGCGGGGAGAGGCGATGGAGCAGGGCGGCGAGGGTGGGATCGGCCGGTGCCTCCGCCAGCTCGGGTGAGTAGGTGGGATGATGCGGAAAGCGGAGAGAGAGTTGGAGGTGGTGCCTGCGGTGGAAGATGTAAGTGGGATCTCTCCCGCAAGTTCAGTTCCGACGGTGCGGAAGCAGGTCGCTAGTTAAGACTAACACAGGGACGTTCTAAAATTTAATTTTCCGTTTAAGTTTTTAAACTGATAGGTAGTGCCAAGCTTCACATAATGCGATTCTTCATCTCTTTCTTCTCTTCTTAAACGCTGAACAGTCATAGCAAAAACAGTTCTGGTACATGAACAGAAAAGGGAGCAGCTTGCCTTGCTTATATGCTCACAACATTACATGAAAAGCACAGCAGCTTGCCTTGCTTCTGTGCTCACAACATTACATGAAAAGCACAGCTGCTTAACTGCTAAAGATGATCTACACCACGCTACCTACTTCTAGACCTCTCAGAGATCTTCCTACTTCCAATTCTCAGGAAGACAAGGTATTATTATTGTGAATTGCAAGAGCTAGATTGCTTTATATCCCCACATGTGATCCAGGCCTGGCTGAGGAGCTCCTCCCATGCCTCCTCCTGTCACATTGTGCAGTAATTGCTGGAGCCAGCGCCTTGTTGCAGGGTCATCCTGTGTTTATCGTAACACAATTAATATTTGATTGAAACTTTAGGTTCATCCTTTTGTGATGAAATAATGAATGAATTGGTAATGGCCGATGGGTTAATAACATGACTCACTCTAAGACAGCTATTGAATGTCCCATCTTTCAGCATGTCAGGGAGGCAACCTTGCAATGCAGCACAGACCCTGCGTATAAATGGGAAAGAAGGAAAATAAGCACATGTGAATATAGATGTAAAATCATTTCGTAACATGCAAATGGTAGCACGAACCTGGGATTATCTGACAGCCTGAGGTAACATCGGATAATGTGCTTGAGCAACCTTGTGGAAGGCTGATCAGAAAGTGAAATTACCATGTTTGCTAAAACACTGCCCACAGCAAAGAAACGCTCAGCTGTGGCACAGATGTAACGCAGTCCAACATCATCTAGCAGAATCTTTTGGACAATGAAGGTAGCCACCTGCGTATATATTTGACTAAATTAGTGAAACTGAAGTGACAGGGGTGTTTATTTTTGGCCTTAAATTCAACTTTGAATTCCACATGAACAAGCTTAAACGCCTCATAAGTTCGTACTCAACTTTTGTGGTTTACACAGGAGATGTTAAAACAACGTTGGCATATTTACATGCCGCCAAAGTTATAAATCGTCAGGTTCAAGTGGTAACTAATAGAATTTTATAAATGATCAGGTTCAAGTGATTACTCATAAAACTAAGCCACTGAAATTAGCATCATATGATAGTTGCAGAATTGCCAAACAGCTTTTGAGACTTCTTGTATAATCCACATTTTAGGCTTATAAACGTAAGCTGGATTCTAAAGATAATTGATGGTCTATTTAACATTTCGGACCTGAACAAAATGTGAACTGATGGTAGCATAGTATTCCACACAAACTTCAGACAGCGAAATATTAAAAAGCAACTTCACCTTTGCTAGGGATAAACAGAGGAGAAAAATGATAATATTTTAGATGAGGATTAAGACAGCTAGCTACATACGGTTTTTGACAGCTCGCTGCCCATCTCCATGGTATGCAAGCACAGAGGAATTATTTCAGTTTGCAGCAGAAAACTGATAACTTCAGTGTCATCGACCTGTATGTATCACAAGGTACATCAAATTCATTTCCATTTGCAGAATTAGTATTTGTAAACATATGCAGTTCATTCCAAAAAATAGAAAGCAGAAAACATTAATAGCACCTTCACTTATTCTAAAGTTATACAACTGGTTATCTTCTTGTTCCACATATAAGAAGGGCACCTTCTTGTTTAGTTTCATGGCCAGGTATTGGAATAACAACAACATGAATCTTCATTGATGTGGCATAACAGAATTAATGAAGTGTATCGTGTGTAATAAATAGCATGTTCCTATCTGGTGTTGGATGCATTAGAATTTGCTAACCACAAATAAATTACCTTAACAAGAGCACCGATAACACCCAAGCTGGTAAGCCGCAAATACTCAAAAGGTCTTGTTTTGCTGGTAGTATTCAAGAACGGGTACAGGTAGAGTGGAACGCGAGCTGAACAGAACAAATGAGCCGACAGCAACAATATTAAAAAAATACAGTATAATATGGCGTGCTCAGTGTATTTCAACTTTTAAAATGCAAAATGGAGTGCTCGTTACCAGTTAAGAAAGGGATCCTAGTATCAGGATGCGATGCAATACACTGCAATAATTTTATAAGGACAAAACAAAAAATTTAGACAGCAAAGATAGCATCAACATGGGCAACTTAAAGCGATCCTAAAACAGAATGAAGTTTCCCGCCTTCTATCCCCCTTTTTTAATAGTGCAATATGGCACGGTATAGCATCAAGCAGCAGCCAAATTTCTGCTGTAATCCAATTGTACCTGGAGAAGTGCAAGTGCGTTGCATACTCGGTTTGATGCACCTGGCGATAAAGTTGGGGGTGAAAGTGCAGGGTAGATAGACACAATTTCCTGCATATGTTTCCACGTCACCAAATATACTAAAAGAGAAAGATTGGCTGTCACCTCAACAAGTTTTAGGAACAGACATAAGGAATAAAGTAAACACATACATTTCAAGAACATATTGATAACATAAACACAACATAAGGAATAAAGTAGGCTGAAAGCTCCGAGTTCTTTTTTTATCACAATTTTCAAGCATGCCTATGCTAAACGTAGGACAGAGGAATTATGCATACCTGAAGTAGTGCAGCAATTGTGCCAAACGAGTGCCACAGCAACGGGGCCAGATCTTGAAATATCTCTCTTTTCTGGGGAAAAATGGGTTCATTTAGTTATTTTTTGGCCTCATAAAATGCCTTAGCATGTTTACTATGCCTCAGTTCAGGATAATTACAGAATTAATTAGCTACAAAAGAACCATTGATAAATTGTTATAGAAGATAAAGATATATAAAATTAATTCATCGAAACAACAATGTTGACAATGAAGCCATTCTTTGGAATTTGGATCATACCCTAACAACTAATAACGAATTCTGCAACAACAACATATATATGTTCCCATAATGAAGCTCTTGCATGCTGCCCACAATACTGCCTACAAGCTGATATCTTGATCAAAATGCAGTATGCATAGCCTAAGTTGATGACTTTTGAATCATAAGAAAAAAAGGGATCACATGATAACACACATTACCACACGCTAACCCTTTTTTTTTCCGAGAAAAGGCAAAAGCTTTGCGTCTCAATACGTTGATAGAAAGAAAACGAGTTTGAGTTACATGCCCATCACTTGGGCCACACCCAGACCAGAGAGCACGCTAAGCTAGCGCCATACCCTCCCTACACTCCAGGGAGCATGACCGGCAGCCTTTTGGAGCCCGCCTCCGCCCACGACCTCACCTCGGCCTTGATCGTGAGCATTAGCCTCGGACATCTGGGCGTTCACCATTCAAGACGCAGGTATTGTGTTGCTTCTACCAAGCTGTCAAAAGCACCATGGAGGCCAAGCCCTTTCTCTGCGAAGACTTCATCCTAACCCTTACACCAACTCGGCAAAACTTACTAAACAATTCACTTCCACAATGCCTCAACAACATTACTAATGCGCAGCCTCACAAACTATATTCCACAAGTTGCCACCAGAAACCTAGCTAGAGATCACAAAGCACAAAATCCTTCCTCATTGGAGGCACTAGAACCCTAGAAGAGCACGTGATGAACCTTAGAGAGCTCGAGGAGGGCGTTCTCGCGCAGCTCCGGGTCGCAAAGGTCGAGCACCAGCTGCTCCGCCGACGCCATCTTCCTGTCCTTTCCTTCATGCACCACGGCACCGCCGCCACCTCCACTGATCGGAGAGGGAGACGCCATCGAGGCCCCGGCGAAGGAGGATGGCATGGAGAGGGAAGGCTGCAGATTCGCCATTCCGCGCCAACTACACAGGATTACCGAAACAACATTAGGAATTTCCTCACAAAAATCTAGTGCGACCAATCAATTCGGCTTCCAGCAATGAACACATTTGCACGAAATTGGGTGGACCTCGCAGATGGATTTTGGATTCGATTGCTGAAAGCACATGATGGACCAGGAAAAAAAGAAACCAACCCAAGTATAGAGATTACCAGCGAAACAATTGAACGAATTCCGGATGGATCTCTACTGTAAAAGGTTACTCTACTCCGCTCAACTCCAGTAGGAGGAGAGGGGAGAAGGGGGAGACCACCGCAGCGGCGCGGTGGCCGCCTCTCCGCGCCGGCGACCACCGGAGAGGGGAAGGGAGTAGTAGGAGGCGACGGCGAAGAGATCTCTCCGATCAGATGGGGGTATTAAAATCGGACGGCTGACAGAACAAAGTGACTACTAATACACTATCAACGGAGCGGCGTGATCAAATCTGGTTGGGCCTGGAAGAGGGGTGTATTTGCAATCCGAAAATTTTGCAGGCGTGTATTTGCAATTTCACAGAGCTGCCACCAGCTCTCAAGTCTCGCCTCCGCTTCCGCTTCTCGGATCTCCGGCGCGCCGCCACCTCCTCGCCACTCTACGCCGATCCAGCAGCCAGGCCCTGGAAGGTAAGGCTCCTCCTGACATGCCCGAGAGGTCTGCTCTAGCGCTTGAGGTCACTTGCTAACGCCGGTTTGTGGATATGTAGTGCACATTCGTGCGTGTTACCATGTAAACATTCGATCTTTTTGTCGAAAAGTCTGTATTGCAGAAGTCAGAGGGCTGGAGGATAGTTGTTGCCAAATCTGCTAATCAAGGACCTAATTCCATCAATCTAGAATTAACATTTGATAGGGTCTAAAATTAATTATCGATTGCTTCTCATTAGGTATTTAATTAGATGATTTTGGAGTGATCTTCCTCGAACACTTAATTTGGTAGCTTCAACCGTTGGGATACAAGCAATTGCAAGGAGAATTTTTTGTTTGTTTGTTTGGAACAGAGGTAGCATCTAAAGATCGCTTCACAAGACAACCAGACAGCTTGAACCTCACTTGACTACCCATGCCCAGCCTCGCCTTACCAAAAGCTAGACCAGGCAAGAGAAGTGACCTTAAGTGGTTTGCCATGTAGTTTAACACGTTACTCCGTGTCAATTATCGATCGGTCTCACCTGCATCTATGGATCAAATAGCTGATGTGTGTTAACTGTTAAAATCTTATAGATCTAGTGGCCGCTTATCTTGTTAACTGTCGTATGTGCTCTGGGGAAGTGAACCGCAAAAGTGGAGAAGTATGAAAATTTCACAGAAGCCACTCAAAATGCTGAATTTGGGTAGAGGTGGGTGAGGTTGAGTATACCAGTGTTGAGTCTCAATTGTGTCCAGCATATGAGCTATATTTGCTTGAGTAATAGGTTGACCATAATATATGCAACCATGATAGTTGTTATGAGATAGTTCTACTCCTATCTATCTTACAAGAACTACAATGTCCTATGCTCCTAGCATTTAGCTGTATGTTGAACTCATGATGCATGTTTATCTTGCCTTTGTATCAATATTTCCCTTGGAAGAAGCAATGTCAGGAGTAATCACAAAGTTCGATGTTACGTCTATGGTGATGTGGATGGCTCCGGTTGCAACTGTGTATGGGTTTTACTACCAGATTTTTCCAGATTTAAACGATATTCCTCCTACTTTATGATGTATGTCATCTTTTCGAATAAAAAAAATACTTTCATCTTTTCTGTGGAAGTGAAGCGCATAAATTCATAAGGAAACAACATTCTACTCCTTGGTCAGGTGTGAGTAAGCTTTCATCGTTGGCTCAAACTCTGGCTAGCGGGTTCCTGTTATATCGGTTAATCTGGTGATCGGCTTCTACATATACATGGCGATGAAGGAGACTCCCCACCAAGAGCCACAACCTGATGCAATCTTCCTGGCGAATGCTAAAGCAAATATTAACCAGCCAACATCTTCTCAAGTGAGTGATGATCCCCAGGGGAAGGGAAAGGTGGAGTAGGCAGTAGCACAACTTGACTTGGGTCTTGTGTCCATTATACACATGTTATTTAGAATCAATTGTGACTGTCCTACACCGAACAGATTTGGGCCAAAGTTAGTGTTTGGAACAAGGTCCGACCTAGGCCATTGACGGCGAGTTTTTCATCCCCAGATGTTTGGTGGGAGACTCTACTTGACTCTACCTCCAAGGAACTCCAGAGACAACGGAGCAGCATCATTCTCTGCGTGTGGTGGAACATTTGAAAAGAACGCAACCAGCATATATTCTCAAATGTCTCCGTAGATGAAGAGCGACTTGCGCAGATTATTCAAGAGGACGTTAATTATCGCTCATGGGTCATGGCTATGCCGGGTAGTACCATTAGTAATCCTTTTTAGCCCTCGGGGTGGTTATACTCCCTCACCATGTAATTAACAAACCCTTTCATCTATAAGAATGACAGCACTCCTGCCAGGTTTTCAAAAAAAGATATGTGCTTATTCCACATGACGTCCTTTTAGTTAGATGTAGTCGCTCTAAATTTTTTAGAACTGTGGAGTCATACAGATATGAACCTTTTGTAGGTGTAAATCAACGCGTGCTTTTACTCATGGTGAAGTAATGTGTCGTTACTATAGTTTGTTTGCATGATTTAACTAGTGAATTTATGTTTTCTTCCTGAAACAGTTTGAGATTTATTTTTCTTTTGCAACATAACTCTGTTCAATAACTGATTGCTATTGGATATATTATATTTATTATTATTGGAAGAAAATGATCAATATTGTTCATGCTGTTCATGCTTTTAATTTTCCATGTTGTTATCAGGGAGCCATTTCATTGTCTCTTTTTTTCCCGTTCTGCCAAATGGGCCCATCTATTGGTTTATATCTTCTGATATGTTAATATGAATTTTCTTTTCGAACAATCTGTAGCTTTGATCTGTGAATTTTCATTATTTTAGTTTTGTTTTCTTCAAAAATCAATCAGTGTGTAGTGTCTTTATACACCCAACAAAATCCAAAGTTCAACCCAGTGAATTAAAGAGGGTGAATTACACCATAAAAATGTGTCTTTCGTATGCTTGCTCTCGTGTTAGCATTGGCCTTTGAGCACCCTTCATTTTTCGCTCTGACTTTACCAATTGGAAAAACGGAGAAATTATATTTAAAAAAGTAGATATCCTGAATAAAATGTTGTGATTGAAACAGAGAAAACTCCGGAAGAATCTATGACTATGATATTATTTCGTGATAAATTCTTGCGTTCGAAGCCACCCTTATAAACAAGAGTAGTAATGAAATGCTCTTTAAATAATACATGAGAAGAAACTGGAAACAAACAATTGATTCAAATAAACACGTAGAGAAACACGCTTCACTTCTCTTTGTAATTGTTTCCATCACATCACCACCAACTTTCTTATTTTGGGTAAAACAGACCTTTCCTCAAAACACCACAAATTGCATTTGTATTTTTTTTTATAGAGGCACAAATTGCGTTTCTAAACCTTATGGCACAGCCATTTATATGTACAAGAGGTAATAAAGAAACAAGACAACATGAGCTGCCGGTTTTGTTGTCAAACAATCTCCCAAATTAAGAAAAGTGCAGAGGCATCCATGCTCTTCAAAATAAACCACCATACTGTATGAAACAAAGAAATGAACAATGTCAGATACAAAGAAGTTGAGGTGTAATTTCGAGCCCTGTGCAAATGCTTATGCTTTGAAATAGAGTTTTAAAAATTTCAAGATAATTCTTGAAAAAATTAAAAATTGTTCAGAAAGTACAAAATTTGTCTGCAATACCAGCAAAGAAAAGACAGATGGTAAACTGAAGATGCTTACCTGTAGACGATGTTTGTCATTTGCCCTTTTAGTATTGGGTATCCTCTTGCAAAAGGAAATCCTCAATTTTCCCTGTTGCCACCTTTGGTACTTTTTACAGCATTAAAAGTATCAGCTTTCCCCTCATCCAGCTTCTCCAAATCCATGGCCTCTTGATGTTCACTGCACTGAACTCCACAATCTCCATTTGAATCGAATACAGCTTGTGGCTTTGTGCCACCATATCCTTGCACATGTGGAGCGCTCAAATGTGGCTTGTAATTTGGATTCTGCTCCTTGTTTTCCTTCCCAGCGTCGCCGGTCGCTTTGCTTCTCGTCGCCCACAGGTGATTTCTCACAGGACGTTCTCCTCTACCAGCAGCAGTTCTTGCTCTTGGGCTGTTGGATCGTTTAATGTTTCTTGCCTTCTCTGCAGGCTCGGTTTCTGAATTAGGTTGCTTCAGCACCTTCCCTGCAACGGATGCCCTTGGTTGAGATGTTGGCCTTCTCCTGTCAACAATGCTTTCGAATGAAGATGGTTGCTGTGACATTCTGGCTGTGTTTGGCGGCTGTCTTGGTTGAGATGTTGATCTTTTTGGAGTAATTTTCCTGTTGGCTTCATTGGCTGATCTGTTGGATGTCTCATTTCTCATGCCATCTTCCAATGACTTAAGTCTCCTTTTGAGTTTGTCCTGGGAAAGCAATCAAAGTTGAAACGAATGCTGGAAATTGCTTGAGTCAGCGTTGCAGAATTTCTTACATTGAGCTGGGCTTCCACCTTTGCGGACCTCTCGGCTATGGTTATCTTGTCGCGCAGTCGTTGTATCTCTCCCTGGATGATCGGTGTGAAATGGTGTCAGTTCAGATACGAAATTGCAACAGCATTACATGTGCAACACTCCATCTTTTCTGTACCTGCAGGAGCCTTCGTTCTTCCAGCCACCTCTTGACCGGCATCAGTTTGTCAGCGTCGTCCTTCCATTCGTTCGCTGTCGTCGTCGCGACACGGTTGACGTAGACTTTGGCTCGGGCTAGCTCTCTCTCGAGCATTTTCTTCTCCTCCTACAAGTTCAAGATCGCTATGAACAAACTAGAAATGATGGGATCGATCCAACTTCTGAACACTGACTCGATCTCACTTACATTCAACCTGGCAGCCTGGTTCCGGTAGAAGTGCACGGCGTTGGCGACATCACCGGTGGCAAGAATGGACTCCTCAAGCTCACCGACGGTGTGGGTAAGCTTCTCGATCTCCAGGACCTTCTGCCTGTTGCTCTTCTCCAGTAGTCTGTTCTCCTCCTGCAGGTGCAGCATGACAAACAAGAAGATTCAGTTACTCAAGGTTCTATTCTTTTCAGAAAAGGAGATCTGACTGCCATGTCAACAATGAAGCTACGCGTACGTACATGGTAGATCTCCATCTGTTTCTTGAGCTCAATGTTCTGGTTCTGAACATCCTCTACTATCAGGGCCCTCTCGAGAGCGCTGCGCAGAATGTCCCCAGCTTCGACAAGCGCCGCCTCGTTCAGCTTCAGGTGCCGTTCGAGGGCCTTCTTGTCATCCTGGAGCACCGCAATCTGACAACCGGATGGGCAGCCACATGTAAGATCTAAGCATGCTATGCAACTCTGTCAATCACTGATTCTCTCATCAAATGGTGCTGAATTCAACTTGACATGTACGGATGTACCTCGTGCCTGTACTTCTTGATGTCCGACTCCAGGGGCGCTATGATGGCGTCGAAGGGAACCTCCTCCTCGTCTTTCTGAGACGAGTGGATCCTCCTGAGCGTCGCCTCTGCGGCGAACTGCGCAGCCAATGCTTCCTTCCGCTCATTGCCTAGCCTTTTCACATCCAGATTCTGATATACAAATTAGAGGACTCGATAAGTTGCCTTACCGAAAAAATATTGAGCTGGTTAATTTGAGGTCAAATTGACGGAGCGAAGTAAGTAACCTTCTGCTCGAGCTGCTTCTCCAGGCTCCTCAGCTTCTCGTCCTGCTTCTTCAGCTCCTTGCTCAGCTGCAGCGACGTCAAGTGAAGTTACTCTTACTGTCTACGTTAGTAACAGTAAGCTAGTGACTGGGAATGATTTTTTCCAAAGTTGCATTCAGTTAGCAGTGGAAAGTACAAGTTAACTTAGGCTAAAAAAGGAAGAAAGTGCAAGTTAACTTGTAAACAACTCAAGCAAGCAAAAAGGGGAGGCTAACTCGTCAAGCAAATTACCTCAGCAATGGCCTTGTCCTTCAGAGCTTCTGTCACCTTCAGGCCTTTTATTTCACTGTGTGCGTGTGCTAGCTCTCGCTCCTTTTCTGCAGGAAACGGCAGAGCTTAAACGCAAAGTAGGCATGATGCCCTCCCTTTTTTCGTCATGGAATGACCTCTTTTGTAGAAACATGTACTCTTGGAAAAACTTATGTAGTTCTATGGTACAAAGGTTAGCCAATACAAAGTGGGAGTTGATTTTGTGCTAGTATTTTTCTGAGAAAACGCAAAAGTTTTGCGTCTTTGTTATGTGCTAATATTCAAGTAATACTCCCGGTTAGATGATGAATTACAAAAGTCTCTTTGTCTGATTATAGTGAAAACCTTTTGTTCTTGACCTCAAGACAACTATTGCTCCTTTTACTTTTTGAAAAAAGAAAAGATAAATTGTTTCTCCTTTTGGTTGGAGTGATGCAGAAGTAATTTGAATCAGCGTGGAGTAGATGAATGAGACGGATGACAATAACAGCTTTGAACAAGGAGCCTGGTGCTCAAAATAATAAAAGTAGCCTAGAGTAATATTTATTGCAAGTTTGCAATGCAATATAAGAAAAAGGTTAGGTAAATCAAACTATTAATGAAAAGGTCCAAAATATATATGTATACATGCAATTTTAAAAAGTTTCGAAATGGATTTATCATATTAAATCAAATGGCAGTGCAAAAACTACTGACTGGCCTATGAATTTTTAGATAAGTAGAAGAGAATCTCTCATGGCCCCTGCATGCGGGGATGCAAGCAACCAACGTTTATTACAAAGTTTTGACCCAAACCGCAAACTGCAGTTCAGCACATAAGTGCAAACACCAAAACGGGTGCTGATACTGAACCGCCCAGTTAGGGCACCCTACCAACTATGCATGCTAAATTACTAATTCTCATCATTGCTGACATCCTACCAACCAAGCATACTAAAATTTCCATGGTTTTGTCACACCTGCAGTATCTTAGAATCTGAGCAAATCTCTCTTGTAGCCTACTCTTTGGTGTTTCTTTTTGTCGTTGCAGTTGAAAAACATACCCAGAGTATGTGTTAGAAAGACAAAATAGATATTTTTATTTTTTTTAATGGAACTTTAACGTGCCTTGGTGTTCATCAGAAACACTAGATATTCAACATAATATTTTGTTTATTTTTTTATGAAACTGGTGTTTGTCAAGTTAAATTATCCGTGTTGCATCAAGAAAGTAGCTACTCCAAAAACCACTTTCTTGAAAGTGTGTGGCACGATATTATACGTATGTATACCCATCATACTCCATTCTTTACTATAAAACTAGGTGATGGTGACAGGGTAAGTAACCCGATGCTACTTAGTCCAAAATTATTTGCTTCCTACTTTGTCCAACTGTATTAATGTGCTCATATTGCCTTGGACACAAATGAAAACAAAGTTTTCCTCGGCCTAGCTAGCTAGCTGCAACCGAAATAGGGAAGGAAAATCCTCATCAACACTCGGTTACAACCATACAAATGCATGGCTTACGTTTTTGTCGAAAATATAAGTCGAGACCGGAAGCAGAGCCAGCTGCCCTCGATCTCCTCGGGGTCATATAAAACTAGGATTTCAGTTTTATGCTCAGGAACAACTGAAACTTCAAAATACTACGTAATATATATACCTCCACACATGTGTGCCCATAGAAATTAAACATAGCTCAGCAGGTGGTAGGTGTGTACATCTTCACCTTCCATGTTAGAGCCGTGCATCCTCAGCTTGAATTTGGGTGTCTATTCGATAATATGATGATACCCACGCGCAATTGGCCATTGCATGCATTGTTGCACTTCGAGTTATGCGTATACAACATAATTTCAAAAAAAAAGGTTTCGTAAATGGTGCACCTGATCAAAAGCACCTATGTGATACAATTAGTGCATACATGTATATACAGCCAATCGAACAAACCTCTGAGGAGATTTCCCAGCCTGTTGAGCTCATCGACGACGGGGTCAGAGTGGCCATGGAACATCTCCCGGCCGCCATGATCAACCTCTCCCAAGCTACCCATCTCTCTCTTTCTCTCTCAGTCCCACCTTCTCTCTTTCTTGCAATCAGCTGCACCGACCCCTAGCCAGCAACAGCAAGCTAGCTATAGCAGCAGTTGGTTGTTCTGAGCTTCTCACCCACGGGGAGATCGAAGGAATCAATCGCGAGGCCGGACCGAAGCCTGGGTAGCTTGCCGTCGTTGCACACCCGGAGCGGGTGGGTTTGGTTGGGATTTTATGGTGATCGATCGATGCTGGTGTCTTGAGGAGCACGTACCCCGTCGTCGCCCCGCGCTTTGGCCTGCATGCGCAAGGAAGTTGACTGCAAATTAAAGCAGTAGTGGCGAGGGCGCGCGGAGGGAGGAGTGCGGTTGAAGAGATGGCACGCCCGGTCCGGGGAGGACACAGATGGAGCCGTGCCCTGCCCGAGCCACTGAAGCCGGCTATTAGCCGCAACGCGCGCGGAGCTAGCTGGCATGAGAGCGACACAAATCTTGGTGACCTTTTACTTGGGGTCGCAAAACGATCGAGGAGTGCAGTTGATCCATGAAAAGAAAAACATGAGGTGAATGAGTTGGTATGATCGGCCAACCTCTGCATAACTCGGTGGTGTGGCAACTCGGCTCCGGCTGATTATCAGAGTTTGTTTCACACCGGCCGACTACGTAGTAGATAGGCTGTTTGTACGGGTTTTCAGGTAGTGAATCGCTGACAAGTACTCGAGTACTTTTAACCTTAACAACATGTTTGGCAACCGATGGGAAGAAGAATGAGAGTTTAGAAGATGGAGTTAGTGGAGGGATTAGTCATGCGACTTTGCATTTTAGTCTCAATCATTTGTTTGGTACCTAATATGAATTATATATGAGAATTTTAGAGGAAAGTCTCTTCCTCTGTTTGATTAGTGAGAAATCATGAAGACTTAGTTTAGAGATGGCAACATACATTATGATGGAGGACTAAGATGTTCTATAGAGGACAATTTTCTCTCAGTTTCTATCCCGTTCCTGTTAATTAAATGGTAGGAGTTAGACCCTCAACTTTCATGTCCTGTCCCTTCTAAATTCTTATGTCTACCAACCAAATAGATGATTTTATAACTCAACTCTCATTTCCTCTTTTCAATTTCCTTCGACTAGACACGCTGCAAGAGCACAGATGAGGAGTGTGGAGATTTATTGAATGGATATCTAAGGAGTGAGAATTCAAGTATTTTTTAAGAAAAATTTTAAGGGCATCTGTAAAGGCGTGACGTCAGTTAACTCTTTATCTTGTCACGAAGGATAATTGCTGATGTGGGGGAGAGAGAATGAGACTGACACTCCATAAATAGTCACTCTATAAAGAATAAAAGTTTTAGAGTCAACCTTATTGTCTTTTACACTGCTGCATTTAATGTTAACTCTTTGTGTAGAGTTAGCTTATATGAGTTATTTTGACATTGAATTTGAATAAGAAGGAGAGGTCAAAGAGTCAATAATTAACTCTATTTTTATAGATGTTATCAGTACTTTCAGGACACTCCCTTCCTGGTATTTGAACCCCTGACTTGTGGTCGAGACTTAAAATGTTCGTGATAACGTACAGTCCGTGAGAAATGCCAAATGGCACATGGGTCCAAGCGCATGCTCTGCAATAGTTCGTACTTGTGCTTGCCAATTTTTTTTTCCAAAATGCTCGTGAAGCCTGAATGTATGCGCTTGCAAAAGTTTGTAACGTAGCTAGAAAAGAAGTCGGTATAAGGAAGTTTTTCACTTGAAACACATAAGAAAGATTTTTCTATACGAAATCAGTAGAGTAGTGCCGTAGTTTTATAGAAGAATAAGAACTGTGCTCATGCAATACATGTTATTTATATTATTTTTGCGTGGACATGGAGAGCAGAGGGAACATGTGAGATAAGATTAGAAAATGGAAAGATTGTAAAGGGTAATTATTACGGTGTCAATCGAGGACTAATTGTATAATTAAGTCATAATTTGTAAAAATCTAACTTAATTCGTGAGCTATTTAGATCTAATTTAATTTAATGAATGGTTAAGATTGTTTGGATCCCATTAAACTCAAACGTTTTATAACAAAGTATTAAAACTTTAAAACTTACAGAATTATGAGAAATATTTTTCGCAAGAGAACGCAGATATCAAAACAGAAATGTCGCAGGTACGAATAGATTTAGCTAATTGCTACCAACACAGCGAGGAAATATCCTTGAACATTATACAGTGCTTTGCATTTTTATGCATGTCCTTGTCCCCACCCGTTCTGTGAAAAAAGGAAAAAAAATAAGTCGGTGCGAGAAAATATCTTCAATTACTATACGGTGATTTGTATTTTATGAACGTCCTTCTCGGTGCATATATCCCTTTACAGTCCACCAAATAAGTGCAGAAGATAGGAGCGTGTTGCCGCATCCAATTATTTGCACATTTCATAAGATTGGGCAGTACAACCAGATACGATTAACTGCATGATAATCTTTAGCTAGCTGATGTTCTTCTAAAATATCTTTCTCTGGTGAACAGGGTTTTGACGAAAAGAAACCGTGTTAAATGCAATGTTAATTGGAAGAAAAGATCGCTTCCTGTCCCTTCCAAAAAGAAAAAGGATCTCTTCTCATATACACTGCACCGTACCAGAAGCAACTGTGTTTCGTAACCGTCACTAAGAACAAAGGGATACACATCATACCTCGATGCATATTAAAGGGTGTAACGCCCCATGTTGATGTCGACGAGCGAAGGAGCCTTCCCTTTGTCGTTTGTATCGCCACAAAGTTACTCCAAATTGGATGAACTCTAATGTTTCCAAATGGCAGAGGGAGGCAGCACTACGAGCTAGCATCAGTCTTTAAAAGGACAGTAGGCATTGCTTCTCTTATGAAAAGATCTGACGCGTTCAAGACACTAAAAATCCAATCAACCTAACCTAGCTACTCCCCTGTATATGATACTCTAGTCTTGAGCTAACCAGGCAGTTTGTAGCTGAAGGTAATCATAGGTTACTCATCTAAATGGTTGGGCACATCTCGTACTTAGAAATTCCAGAGGTAACTGAAGGTATTCATAGGTTACTCGTCAACCAGAAAAGTGTAAAAACATTCAGATGAGGTCTAGGTTCATCAATCCTTTTCTGGGTCTTCAGAACGTGTGGATATGTTCTTGTGGTCTGCCTTCTCTAGCTAGCAACCTCTGTTCGTTGGAAGATGGCAGATACAAAGAGGATAAGACGTTGGCAACGGAAGCCTCCGACTAGTCTGATCGATGTGGAATCATGAACGATGTTGGAAGAATTGAATAGTTGTGTGCTTAGTACTATAAATGATTTGAAGAGATTAGCTAGTTGGACAGATTGGGACGACACAATTCATTTTTTATTTTTTTATTGTCTTTTCTTGAGGAGATATTCCTGACAACTAGCACTTTTATTCCTGACAACTAGCACAAAAGTAATCTTCATTTGGAAGTTTAGCTACTCTAGAGTCTAGAACACATATTTCTCACAAACAAAGTTGGAAAAAAGGGAATCCTGTTCCACTATTATGTGCTTGCTTGTAGTTAAAAGGAAAGCCCCTCAGGACTCCTTCAGACTCCATCTATATCCTAATGCACGTAATTTCAAGTAGGTGCGCCAAAACAAATGAAACATTTTCTTTTAGATAACAGACTTTTTTAGCCCGGCTTTAAATTAATAAAGCCACAAATACAGCGTTGTACAAAGAACCTCGCAGGGCAACAACCAAAGGAAACAGAAAAACGAAACCCGCTAAAACTACGGTGGGCGTCCAGCGGCTACATCAGGGCGATGGACGATGGAAGTATCAGACGCTCTGAGCCGAGCTGCAAGACGTCGAAAGCTGATATAGCCCTTTCGTTCAAAATAAGCTATAAGCTTCAACAAAAGTATTTCTTGACCCTCACTTATTCATAAGCTCTAAGTATATGATGTAGATGAGAAAAAGCTGCCCAAGAGAAGCTTCTTGAGCTTATCTAAACCTTGCTTGTGAACTTACCCTCCTAGTTGTTGCGCAATTTACACGAATCGCCACTAGCACACTCCTCGGGTTCAGACCCTGCCCACCCCACCCGCGCCTCTCCCTGCCCATGCCCAACCCCGCACCCGCGCCTCCCCATGCCTACCCCCCACCAGCACCATCTCCATGCCGCCCCTGCGCCCGCCTCCTCCACGCCGCCCCCGCTCTGGCCTCCCCCATCTCCCCGGCTACCCCGCATCCGTCTCCCCTGTCGCTAGCAACGCGCCCGCCTCCCCGCTGCCCCTCGACGTGCCCGCCTCCCCCGCCACCCCCGACGCACCCGCCTCCCCACTCCTCCCCCGCTGCAGGCCATCCTCAAGCCCGCCTCCCCCGTCATCGGCCTCCCCTGCTCCAATCTATCCCCCCATAGCTCCGGCCTCTCCGGCCATCTTCGTGCCCGCGTCCCCTCCACTGGTCCGACCTCTCCAGCTACCGGCCTCCCCCGCGTCCGCATCCCTCGTCGCCGGCCTCCCCGCACTTACCTCCACCGACACCAGCCACCCCCGCTGGAATCTCTCCCGCCGCCATCCATCCCCTACTCCAGCCTCCACTGATCTCTCCCGCTGCCGGCCATCCCCTGCTCCAGCCTCCACTGCTCTCTCCCGCTACCGGCCATCCCCTCTATCCAAGCCCGCAAGTCCGACGGTGGCAAGTAGAAGAAGAGGTGAAATCCACTCTCTCTCAATATGTGATTCCATTCCCAGGGAGGAAATTCATTGGATGCTTGCAATATGTGATGTGTAGTCCAGTGCGATGCTCTCAATATGTGATTCTATTCTCAAGGAGGAAATTCATTGGATGCTTGCAATATGTGATGTGTATTCCAGTGTGATGTGTAGTCTATGAAATCCCTATTGTTTCACAGCTGTGGTGATGCTTGCAATATGTGATCTCTCAATATTGCTTCAGAAAAAGACAGGAGATGGTGCATTGTTTTACTATTGTGGTGATGCTTGAAAAATATTATGTTGGGCCCCAATAGTGATAAGATATTGTAGAGAACTTATAGTGATAAGATAGTCCAATGATTGTGTTCAGCATGCAACTCTTTGCAGTTTAAAGCAAATGTTTGTGCAACTATTAGTTCATCTGTTAATTTATTAGTTGATCATGTAAAGACTAGATTTGTCTATATGTATGTTAATTATTAAATGTTCTCATATTAGATGGAAAAAGGGAAAACAACCAAAGCTACTAGGGATCTGGTTGCTCATAAAATTTTCCTCGACATTTGCATTGAAGAAGTGCAAGCCAACACAATTTTTGAACACCACTGGGTACAACAACTTGATTGCCAAATTCAGTGCGCGTGCGAAGAGAGATTACACGTGCAAGCAATTTAAAAACAGGTGGGAGACACTGAAGAAGGATTATAGCATTTGGAAGACATTGAATCAACATGCCTCTGGACTAGATCGAGATCCTAACACCGGAAACATTGCTGCCAGTGATGAATGGTGGGAACAATAGATAGAGGTTCGTAACTGATAATTTCATTGAAATTGTGTCTTGAATTATTGTTGTTGTGTAATTTTGGTCATGTTATGTTGTCATTTTGGATTGCAGAAATGTGCAGAAGCAGTGAAGTTTAGACTTGCGCCACTTGCCGACGAGGACAAAATGAGATAGATTTTTGACAAACACAGTGTCACAAGTGAACATGCTATGGTTCCAGGGGCAACTCATACAGTTGAGGCATCACATGTTAATTAACCTTGAAGAAAGTGAGGCTGGTTCAAGGTGTGAGGGGCACGATGGTGATGATGCAACACCAACCAGTGGCAAGAAAGGAAAGAAGAGGTACACAGGACATTCACCTAGTCCTAAGCCTGCAAAGAGAAGTGCTGACAAAGATTCCCAACTTGATCGTATCCTTGACATGTGGGAGAAGGATAGGGAAGAGACAAGCAAGAATTCTATGAATTCTATATCTCACATCTCTATTGATCCAGTGAGGAAGGAGATCTGTGATATGTTGGCCTAGGTGCTAGAGGCTCGGGTGGTTGAAGCAAGTGTTTCTTCGCCTCTCAACTTCTCATGAAGAAAGAGTGTCATGACGTGTTTGTCAACTTGACGACACCAAGTGGAAGGCTTGCATGAGTTAAGAGGATATGGGAGGAGGAGAAGAAGCGTTGATGGTCAAGTTATGTTATGCATATGTGTGTTGTGAACTTATGTTGTCGTATTATTATTTGAGCTTAAGTTGGTACCATTGCTTGAACTTATGTCGTATTATTGTTTGAACTTGAGGACTATCATTGCTTGAACTTATGTGGTATGATTGCTTGAAATTATGTTGTGATACTATTGCTTGAAGTGTTGGGCTCATGTGTTAATCTTTTTATATAATGACAGATGTGGTCATCAAGTTCCAGTGACTCAAATTAGGAGGACAAACTTGTATCTGGTAATGAAGAAAGACAAACAAATCGGCCACTTCCTCTACTTGCATTTGTTATTTTTGTAGATGAATATGTCGATAAGGTTCCTTGAAGGCCAAGGAAAATACCTGACATGCCAGGAATCCAATGGCTTGAGAGAAAATTGCAGGATCCGAAGGAATTTTACAACTTGTTTAGGATGAGGAGAACTGTTTTTCGCATGTTGCATGACACAGTGGTGAGCAACTATGGGTTAAATTCAAATCCTTCCATGTGTTCTAGAGAAGCATTAGCACTTTTTTATGGACCCTAGAATCATCTCAATCTAACAGTCAAGCTACTGATTGTTTTGGACATTGTGTGGACCATTAGTAAGAAGTTTGCCGAGGTGTTACAATGTATCTATAACTTTGCGTGATGTCATAAGACCTAGAGATCATACTTTTCGCACACCACATCCTTAACTTCAAAACCGCAGATTTTGGCCTCATTTCAAGGACGTCATTGTGGCAATAGATAGAACACACATAAAGGTCATAGTCCCCTCAGATCTTAAGGTTGTGCATATTAATAGACATGGTGATACAAGTGAAAATTCATGACAATATGTGATTTTGATATGAGATTTACATTTGTGGTTGCGGGATGGCCTGGATCCGTTCATGACACACGGGTATTCAACGATGCTAAGGCAAGATATACAAATTATCCACACCCTCTTCTAGGTAACCCGCATGTGTCATATTGCTTGTAGGATATTAATTATTTCTATTGTGTCATGCAATACTTAAATATTAAGTTGATTGTAATGTAGGAAAATATTATCTTGTGGACTTCGAATATCCGAATCGAACCGGGTATCTAGCCCCATATAAGAGACGACGATACCATGTCCCTAAATTTCAACATTATGAACCTATTGGGTTGAAGGATGTCTTCAACCATCGGCATTCCTCTCTATGCAATGTCATAGAATGAATATTTGGTATTCTCAAAATGAAATGGCGCATTCTGCGTGACTTAACAAGCTACCCAGTACACAAGCAAAAGATGATCATTGCTGCATGTATGGTTTTGCATAATTTTATTCGTGATAGTGCGCTACGTGATGAACACTTCGAGAGGTTTAAAACAGAAGAGTACTATCAAGATGACTTGGCCGGTGGAGTTAGTGTGCACAATGCTCTTCTAGCAACGATGATGATACTATGGGCCAAATACGTGATGTGATTGCCCAGAGTTTGATGGCGGGGCGATGAATGTTTCTATGTTATATTTTATGGTACAAGAACTTATGTTGCAACCTTTTTGTAGGTAAGAAAAAGTCAAAACCTTGCCCTAACTTGTTGTGGCACTCTAAAATTATTGATGTCGTGCTTCTTTAATATTTTCTATTTCAAATTTCATGTATAGTTCTTTAAATAGTGTAGGATACAGTCCAAAATTATGTCAATATTAATAAACATCAAACTGGAATAGACCAAGAGTACTTCAGATATTTCTTCTTTCCTTTCATTCCATAACCTGCTACTATTTAAGCCCTAATAAACAGACAGCTAACTTATCTAGAGTTTATCTCCACAACAGTTTAATTAAAGTTTATCCCTACACCTGATTTATGCACAAGTTTCAACTTAAACAAAGGGGGTTATAGGTCAATCGGTGACTTCTTTATCCTCTGCTTTGAACAGACTGGACCAGAGATGTAGGTAGGAGCAGAGATGGTAGATGGCGTCCGCTGGATGGTTTGATGTTTCCACGGAAAAGCAATCTGTTTCTTAGCATCCAAATGGCCCAGTATTGGGACGCGAATCCGAGCCAAGCCACTCTCCGAGTCCTCCGAGAG
Organism: Stipa capillata; assembly: GCA_019208055.1. NCBI lineage: Eukaryota > Viridiplantae > Streptophyta > Magnoliopsida > Poales > Poaceae > Stipa > Stipa capillata. Next base: position 120,435 of record JAGXJF010004729.1, read on the forward strand.
AGTCCCTAGGCTAGACTGGCAAAAGCGGCCACCATAGCGGGGGCCCAGTCGTAATCTACCACCTTCCTGGTGCAGCTCCACATGAACTGCACCAATATGCATTGAAACATAATATGATCACATGACTCCAGTTGACCACATAAGGCACAACCTCTATTCCCCGCCTGTGTCGTTTCTGTACCTCCTCAGCCGAAGGTAAAACAAATGAAACATCAATCTTTACTATCTATAAAATTTGAGTTGGTGGTTGTGGTGATGGTAGTGTCACATCCTCCCCTAACCAACTCTCCAACTCTCAACAAACTCTGCTAAACAAACTCTAATCTTTACGTAACTCTCAACAAACACTGCTAAACATACTCCAATCTTTACGTTCTGAGTTAGTTTTTTACTCTGCTTAAATTTATTATCTTACTAAACAATAGAATCAAATCTTTATGTTCTGAGTTAGTTGGCTTACTGGTGCTGTTCCTTCCTCTACGCATGTGCGTAAAATTTGTTCTACGTGTGCATGTGTGTTATACGAGCACTCTACTATTAGATCGTTGTAAGGCAAAGCAGTATATTTTATTATTGACTTACGGTTTTGGTCAGAACATGAAATATTGTTATACTTTTTGAGATTCCGTTGTAACGCACAGGCACCCTGCTAGTATCGATTAGTTCTTTAGTTTACTTAACTAAGGCTGGCTAGCTTAACCCCTCATGGAGTAAACGGAGTTAGCTGTGAATACTTGCCATGTGTTACCACAGTTTGAGCTCATGGTGAGGCATGTTGGTTGTTGGCAAATGGCAACTTATGGAGGTCAGGATATTGATGACGCGAATACTAGTTGTTAATGGTCAGATCAAGATTAACCCGCTAATCATGCTTGTCTAGCCGAATAATGTTGATCATGGACATGATTTTTCTGAAACGCGACGCTGACCTAACCACATGATGTAGTGCTATTCTGAGTGGTTTAGTGCATTTCCCTTTCATTCCTTTTAGCCTGTGGATGGAAATAGCCTTATTGGCGATTTTATGGTTAAAAGGTGATAACGCACAAGTTGGTTAATTTGAAGATCAAGCTGCAATAATGCTAGCTCATGCTGGCCCTAATGAAAACTATTTGGATCACGGACACACAGGCTCTCAACTTTTAGCAATGTGACATGGACCTAACCACATGATGTAGTTGTGTGTTAAATGATTTAGTGCCTCTCCTTTTGGTTCCATTGTGCCATGGACCTCTGAGTGGCTCATGATTATGAGGTAATGTACTTGACAGTGGCGTTAATTTGTAGGTCAAGCTACAGTAGTGTGGCCATCAAATCTTTCAAAATATTAGACTCAGGTCCAGTAGATAATTCTGTTCTTTAATCCTGCCTTGTCTAGAAAGACAAAGCAAAAGCTCTATTTATTTAATTTAGCCCTGGAAAGCTACTTAGAAAGCAGCATTATGCTTCTCCTGTCCGAACCCTGTTCCATAGCATTTTCTATAGGATTTCGGTACTGACAACTGATAATGAAGACCATATCTCTAACACTTCTTGCAATTGAACAAGTACAAAATTGAGTTAATAAAGCACCTCCTGAAGCTTCAAGTGATCAAGACCCTGTTTGTTTGAGCTTGTGCTTCAGCTTTTGGTGCTTCTAGCCCTCTAAAAGTACAAGCCCAAACAAACACCTTGCTTCTCAGAAGGGCTTCTCAAAAGCACTTCCAAAATTTACACTAGAGTGAAAAAGCACCAAAAGAGGAGCTTCCCGCACCTCCCACCAGCTTCCCGCACCCCCTATATGAAATTGCCCTCTAACTTCGACACTTATTACAATGGATTGCCACTGAGTATATAAATCGAACTCCCTTCACAATTTTCTTGTTTTCCTCCCCAACCCCCCGCCCCTTACCCCATCTCACCCATGCTCTCATCTCTCCCGTGATAGGGTTAGCCGCCGCTGCCGCCGCATCCTTGCCACCATCGCCCCCGAGCCTCGCCCCCAAGCCCGAGGAGCCCGTCTTCGCCGTCGAGCCGCCAGCCCCCAGGCGTCGCCCCCCCCGAGCCCCAGCGCCGGCCTCCGTTGCCGTCGACCCACCCGCCACCCCCAAGACTCGCCGTCCCGAGCGCCGCCTCGACCGCATCCGCCCCATCCCTGACCACCCCCACCCCCTGGACCGCACTGCCCCGAGCGCCGCCCCGATCGCGCCAACCCTGACCCCACCGTCCCGAGCGCCACCCCGACTTCCTCTCCGTCGCCGCCTTGACCCCGCCGCCCTCTACTCGTCCTCCAAGCCGAAGCCGCCGCCGTCCTCAGTGCTTCGCCACTCCTCTGCCGCGAGATCTGGGCATGGCAGCCCTGGATTCTTTCTGTTCTTATCCATTTCTTGATTCTGTAATCGTGATGCATGTTGATTGCAGGAGTATGTGGAACAGCACATCAAGCAATTAGTCTAATTTGGATTTATACTACTTATCTTACTAATGCTATGTCTTGAAAATTTTGTGTGCTGTTGTGTTTTGATACTGATGCCAGTACCTGAAATTTTTGATGTTTGTGATGCTCGGAACATGAATCACAAAGATCAATTATGCTTAAGCTCCAAAATCAAGTAAAGCATGCAAGAAAAGGAAATTAACTCAGTGCTTCAATCGTACTGCAGCCGAATGATCAAGTAAATCCACATGATTAATTAGATCAAGTGGATATTTGAACAATTAATTAAATAAAAACATTTACTTATCGGCTAAATCGTGCGCAAAGCATGGCATTTATGCTAAATAAGAGCAAATACACATAAACCATACATAATCAGGACTTAAACAACATCTTTAGCACATAGGGGTATTTCAGACATTTAGCACCAGCTATATGTCCACCAGCCATCCAGAAGCAGCCCAAACAAACGGCTCAGCTATTTCCAACCAGCTAACCAGCTCTAGCTACTTCTCAGATCTCACCAGCTCCAGCTGCTTCTCAGTAAGCTGCAGCCAAAACAAACAGGGTCCAAGTCCATTATGCAGGCTCCTCTTTCTAGGACAGAGTCTCAACTGAAAAGGAAAACAAATTAGATCAACAAAAAAAATAAAAAATGATACTACATCATGAGATACTCAAAAATACAGACACAAACAGGTAACAGCCTACTCTGATCTAAATGAGGTTGCAGAACAATTCCCTCAAAAAAAGGTTTGCAGAACAATTCAGCTGAAATTCTGTACATTTCAGCAATAATATCTTGTTCAGATCAACAATCCAGCAATGAACTCTTGCTAGCAGAGTAGCAGGTCAAGATAGGAGAGTAATATACACCATGCACTGGTCTCCATAAATCTGGATTCAGATACGGCACTGCCTGCATTACAAAACAAAGTTAATTTCATAATCATAAGCTTGATGCTCTCTGCTGGCAAGATTTACGGTATTCAATCCTGGGCAGTACCGTCTCCACCATTCTTGAAAGTGTCTTCTCATAGCCATGTCTATGGACGGAGCGACGTGTCAGAGCCCTGGACGGCGGCGGCGAGCCGGAGAAGACGACCGGTGCGGCGGAGCAATGCACGATAGACGCTTTACGATTCTAAGAGCAACTTTAACCCATCCCCAAAACTTAACTCCCAAAAACTTACTCCCAAAACTTAACTCCCAAAAATTTCTAGGTATTGGGAGGGTGATATCTAACCCATCCTCTAAATTTAACTCCCAATAAAATTTCTGAGGGAACACGTATATCAAAAATACGTCTTTGCTATTAGAAAGCGAAAACCTACAGCCCATATATGCAAAAAAAAACCTAGATCTAAAGGGGCAGGGGGCACCTCGGGCCACCCCCGCCCCGCACTCCCCCGCCGCCGCCCCCTCTCTCTCTCCCCGTTCTCCTCTTCCGCCGCCGTCGCCTCGGCGGGCTCACCCTCGCCGTCGGCGACCGCCTCCGCCACCAGCGCCGGCCGACGACCACCTCCGGTCCTCTCCTTCCCCCCTCCCCCCACTCCCGTGCCACTGCCGGCCACCGGTGCCGCCGCGCCCTTCGCCTCCGCTGCCGGCCGACGCCCCGGTGGGCCGCCTTCCCCCGACGAGTCGCTCCTCCTCCTCTCTCGGTGGTCGGCCGGCCGGTTCGGGCCCGTGGCTCCAGCGTGGCGAGAGGCCTGAGATCCGCTGCTGGTCGGCCGGCTTCCCGCGGGCCTGCGGGGCTTGAGCGGCCGGGAATGGGCGGGGACGGGCGGCGGGGGTGGCGCGGCTCGCCGGAGCCAGCAGCGTGGCCGGAGGGCCGTCGGCGGCGGAGATAGGCGGCGGCGGGAGGTGGCGGTTGGGAGCGGAATTGTCCTGCCGCCAAAAAAAGAGGTATTGGGAGTGGGATTGGGAGGGAGCTCAGGCTCCTAATTTTTTGGGGAGGGAGGGGGAGTTTTTTTGGGAGCTCCCAAATTTTTTTTGGGAGTTAGACATGTATTGGGGATGGGTTAGATGGGTCTAACTCCCAATAATTTCAGTTTTTTAGGAGTTAAGGAATTATTAGGGATGGGTTAGAGTTGCTCTAACCACGAGTTCACAAGAAATGTTTTAAGAGTCCAACTGCTTGGCCAGGAGGGCACCTCTGCTACTGACATGTGGGGCCCAGAGCCAGAGAGACAGATGGTTTAAGGGCCCCAACGGGACAGGTGACTCGCACAAACCAGCGCTGAGCCTCCTAACCCTAAAACCTCTTTCGTCCCCATGGCGTCGCCGCCGCCGCCGAAGCTGCCGATCCCCGGGCGCCGCAACATACTCATCACCAGCGCGCTGCCCTACGTAAACAATGTCCCGCACCTGGGGAACATCATCGGCTGTGAGCATCCCCTTCTACCGCGCCATCTCCCCCCAATTTTGCTTCCCTCGACCTCTTGCTGTTCGGTGTCGTTTGTCTGATGGATTCGATATCGGCCGCGTGTTTTGCAGGCGTGCTCAGCGCCGACGTGTTCGCACGGTATTGCCGGCTACGGGGTTACAACGCGATCTACATATGCGGCACCGACGAATACGGCACGGCCACCGAGACCAAGGCCCTGGAGGAGAAGTGCTCGCCCAAGGAGATCTGCGACAAGTGAGAGAGCGTTCACCTCTCGATGCTTCTATTTAAATGTTGGTTTGTTCGTAGAGGATTCCACAATTGAACTGTATGAAATCTATCAAACACTACTTTGAATTTGTGATATACACACGAGAGTTTCAGTTGTCAACGTGTGATATGCTGTATAAGTAGCTTATAAAATTTCATAGTTTATATGAAATGTGAAAGTATTTTGTTCATAGGAAGCTTTCACTGCTGAAAATGCAGGTATCATGCTATCCATGATGAGGTTTACAAGTGGTTTGACATAAAGTTTGACAAGTTTGGGCGGACGTCCGCTCCTGAACAGACAGAAGTCTGCCAGGCAATTTTCCATAAACTGATGGAAAACAATTGGCTCACAGAAAATACCATGCAGCAGGTACATCTAATTCCTTGTCTTGTCCTTGTATATTCATCTTCTCATGTTGTTTCTATTATAAAAATTCATCTGCTTTTCAGCTTTACTGTGACATGTGCAAACGATTCTTAGCCGATAGGCTTGTGGAGGGAAAATGTCCAACAGAAGGTTGTAATTATGAAGCGGCACGAGGTGATCAGTGTGAAAACTGCAGCAAATTGTTGAATCCAACTGAGTTAATTGATCCGAAGTGTAAGGTAAACACATCCAATACTTACTGTAACATATGTCATTGTGCTTGTTGCTGTATCATTATGGTCGACCTAAGCACATAAGGTGTCTGTCTCATGAAACTGCGAATGATAAACTATCATTTTGTCTCTGTTTTTTTAGGTCTGTAAGAATACTCCACGTATCCGTGACACAGATCACTTATTCTTGGAGCTTCCTCTATTGAGTGATAAATTGGTCAACTATATCAACAATACCTCGGTAGCTGGTATGTGGAGTCAAAATGCTATTCAAGCAACAAATGCATGGTTGAAGGAAGGGTTGAAGCCACGCTGTATCACCAGAGATCTTAAATGGGGTGTTCCTGTTCCACATGAGAAGTATAAAGACAAGGTTTGGGCATATCAAATACGAAGAAATTCTGCTGTTATACATTTATCTTATTTCTCCTTTTTGATTATTTTTCAGGTTTTCTATGTTTGGTTTGATGCACCGATTGGGTACATATCTATCACGGCATCCTATACACCTGACTGGGAGAAGTGGTGGAAGGATCCTGAGAATGTAGAATTGTTTCAGTTCATGGGTAAAGATAATGTGCCATTTCACACGGTATGATGCCTATGATATGGTGAACATCTTCTGTAATTATTCAAGATTGATTGTTTTTCCATGAACATATGAATAATTGTCTTTATGTTAGTACATATTTGTAATTAAGTTTTATTTAACTACTACATCAGGACAGTAGTACTTCCATCTACAAGTGGGTTGGTTTTCACCATAAAACAGAACTGACAAATGCAAATTCTAATTTCTAACTGAATATCTGACCCTCCTCTATTCAGCCAGGATCTGTGATTGATCAAATGAGATTCTTTTTATAGTCAAGGATGTTTTATTTCATCTTAGCTCCAGATAATTCAATGATGCAACAACTAAGAGCACATAAAGCCATGTATTTAAGGATCAGTCGCGGTTGATGTGCTGTAGATCTAGTTATGGGAATATTTATCAACACCAGTAAGATTTTTCTTTTCCAAAAATGATGCTTTCAAGTAACGAAAATAGAAAAAAAATGCTTTTAAGAAGCCACCCTAATGCCAACGGTGTCTAAGTGTATGGATATGTCTAAGAGTATGGATAGCATATGTGTATGCTGACTTTCTTCTAATGCCTGTATTCTTTTCCATGAAATGAAATACATATTTGATGAAAGGTAATTCTCAGGTCATGTTCCCTTCAACACTACTTGGAACTGGTGAAAACTGGACAATGATGAAGACCATAAGTGTTACTGAATATTTAAATTATGAAGCAGGTATAGTTGTTACATTTTATTAACCTAGAGTGCTTGATTGACGCACACAATTCATGCTAGTCATTAGTATTTGGCAAATGCTTGTTACTTACTTGAACTGAAGTTCCTATGGACTTCCTATAGATCTTTTTATCAGTCAAGCATATTGAGTTACAATTATTTGCACCAGAGAATAACCCGTTCTGTTAGCATGAATATTGTTGTTCTCCTGCTGCACAGAATATTAGCATGAATTTGGAGGAAATTGTTTGAAGACACTAGATTATGGCATCTCCGATTTTATTATCCTTTTTGTTCTGCTTTTTGTCTTCCAGACATGCTTCTCTTCAATTTATACTGAATTACAAATTGAAACAAGGATGGCTGATGAACAAAACTTTAAGTTGAGTGATTTGCATATGTGCTGCTGGTCGGCTGGTGTTTTTTCTCTTGGATACACCTGTATCGTTTGGTTAAAACCTGGCTACATATGCCTATTGGCTAATATGTGGTCTAGAAAGAATGTGACATTGTTTTGCATGGGCTTGATTAAAAACATGCTGAACTAGATGCATATATGTTATTGACACTGTATGTACATTAGTTTCCTGGATAATAGCTAAGTATTCCTTACACCTATAGGAAAATTTTCCAAGAGTCATGGTATTGGTGTCTTTGGCAACGATGCAAAGATTACAAATATTCCTCCTGAAGTGTGGCGATACTACTTGCTTATGAACCGCCCTGAGGTTTGTATAGACATTTTGTTTAATTCATTTCGAAATGTATGATAGTAAGGGTACATTCATTGAGATATTTGATTTGACTTCTGTTTTCGGGATTCAGGTATCAGATACACTGTTTACTTGGGTTGATTTACAAGCTAAATTGAACAGTGAGTTGTTGAACAACCTGGGGAACTTCATCAACCGTGTGCTAAGCTTTGTTGCAAAACCAGCTGGTTAGTCATTGGATAGAGTTCTGCATTTTCTCTTAGAATTTAGATTGATTATCTGTGATTCATCACCGTGCTTTTCTCATCCCCTTTCTCCCACACTTTTGTTAATTTTGCTGTTCGTTTTTTGGTAGGAGCTGGATTTGATTCCATCATACCTGATGCTCCCGATGCTGAGTCACATCCATTGACAAAAGCACTTGCAGAAAAAAACTAATAAATGGGTTGAACAATATCTTGAAGCAATGGAAAAGGTAATTAACTTATTTTAAACCATGTGAAATGCCAAACATTCCTGCACTGCCTGTGTAGCATTTTGTCGTTTCGTTGTGCAAGCTACTAGGTTTTACAACACAATGTTCGCTCCTTTTACTACAGGTTAAATTGAAACAAGGACTAAAGAGTGCAATGGCTATTTCTAGTGATGGAAATGCATATCTGCAAGTAAATATGTTTTTCTTCTTGGTTTTCATTTTTTTTTCTGTAGTACCATTATATCTTTGCTTTGTTAACTGAATGCAGGAGAGCCAATTTTGGAGGCTTTATAAGGAAGATCCAGCGACCTGTGCCATTGTAATGAAAACTTCAGTTGGTCTTGTCTATCTCCTTGCCTGTCTGCTGGAGCCTTTTATGCCCCCCTTTTGTAGAGAAGTAGGATCCTTGTCATTTATTCATGTCTCAGTTTCTTTGAATAGACCCCCTTTTGCCTGAACTCACAGCATATTTCTTTCTTAAGGTGCTGGGGCAATTAAATTTGTCCCCAGAAGAATATCTGTTATTCTGTGAAGATAAAGGAGATACTGCCAAGGCAAAAAGACCTTGGGAGTTTGTACCAGCAGGCCACAAAATAGGAAAGCCAGCACCTCTATTTAAGGAATTGGTGCGTTTTTGCATTTTCATAATATTTTTCATTAGTTGGCCATGTTTTTATATCTCGTAGCTTGCAATGAATGCAGAAAGATGAAGAGGCAGAGGTGTTTAGGAGTAAATTTGCGGGCAGCCAAGCTGAAAGGATCTCAAAGGCGCAAGCTGATGCCGAAGCCAAGAAAGTTGCTGAAAAGCTCAAGGGCACAAAATTATCTGGTACTTATCTGGACATTCTTAGTCTATTCTTTTTAGTGTTTTGCTTGAATCAGAAGGGACAACAGTTTGCAGGGACCTACTTCATGGCAGAGTGCGGCATTTTCCTTATGTTTACGCACTCTTTAGTTTTTCTGCAAAACTAATTCCATAATTCCAGAAATTCATTGGCTAGTTTTTTTTATCACTTTCTTATCCAGAGGAAGGTCCAAAAAAGGAACAAAAGAGACAACCTGGTGGTTCAAAATCAAAGACAGCAGAAGAGGTCTCGGTTGCAAAGTTGGATATTCGGGTAGGGCTTATCAGAAAAGCAGAGAAGCATCCAGATGCCGATTCACTTTACGTAGAGGAGATCGATGTTGGAGAAGAGGCACCAAGAACAGTGGTTAGCGGCCTTGTCAAATATATCCCTCTTGAAGAAATGCAGGTTTGTCTTTCTTAGCATTATTTGTTATCACTCTATACATACATACATAAATATATATATGTTGCTCTTGTGGTTGTGTTGCTCCTTAATTTTGTAATTTCTGTTACTAATGAACAGAACCGGAAAGTGTGCTTACTCTGTAATCTGAAACCAGTGGCAATGCGTGGTATAAAATCACATGCTATGGTTTTGGCTGCATCAAACGAGGACCATACAAAGGTATGGAATCTGATACCGTGTGCATTACATTAGGCTCTGTTAGGCTCTCACGTGCTCCCAAGTCGAAAACACTTGACAAAAAATACAGTAGCAGTCACTTTGATTTGCGAGTAAGCTGACATGTTTAAATTTAGGTTGAGTTGGTTGAGCCGCCAGAATCAGCTGCCGTGGGGGAGAGGGTAACATTTGCTGGGTACTCTGGGGAGCCCGAGGCTTCTCTTAACGCCAAGAGCAAGACTTGGGAGAAGCTATCAGCTGACCTGCACAGCAATGGCGAGCTTGTGGCGTGCTACAAAGATGTACCATTCACAACTTCGGCTGGGGTATGCAAGGTCAAGACGATAGCGAATGGAGAAATTCGCTAGGCACCGTACTTAATTGCAGGCTGACCGAATTGCTATCTGATTGCATTGAAAGTAATGTTGCTGATTTTCCTTTTCAAATTTTGATCTTGCCTTTGAGAAACGCCAGTATAAATACTCTGCACATCATTGTGATTGAAAAAAAGGATACCCCTTTTGCTTCCCTTGTTGAACATTTCTTGTGCCCTTCGGCTCATTTCCAGCTAAACCCAAACTTCCCCTAGAGGTATATTGCAAGAAAATCCCCCAGCACAATGCACACTTCGTTGGTAGCACTAGCATCTTTATGGCCGATGTGGGAAGTACTGCGCGGCAGTGCAAGGAAATTATTTGATGTTTAAACGGTCGGGTTACATGAGCAGTAGGTGGCTGACCTTCTAATCATTTGTCGGTTGCACATTTTAGCGCTTGTAAGGATGGAAGTGTGATCCTCGCTTGGGTGGACGTGGACTAAAATCCCTTTCAATCCAACTGGATTGGGTCTAATCTACACATAAATTAGCTCGATTATCATTGTCATACATGTACATATCAAAGTCTGATACATCAATAGATTGTCGAGGTTGAGGTCTTATACTGTAGCCCATTGGCTAAAAGTCTGTAGCGAAAAACAAGCGATGGTGCGGATCCACGGGTATACCATACTCGATAGGCAATTGATTGGAGTTACGTCCTAGACTTTGTAAAAAATGTCGTCGTCTTCGGAGTAGAAGTCTTTATCGTCTGGCTACATCAACAAGCTAGGTAAATACATTGAATGTACTTGAAGACATCCCACAAGGAGAATATAATGGCTATATTTATGCTCCGCTTTGTTCAAGAATTAACTCTATCTAGGTTGCATATTGTGCAGAAATATAAGTTCTTATTTAAGAATACTAGTAACAGGTTGCAAGCATTTTGGGAAAAAATAGCATAACTAATGAGTAACATAAGTACTTCGAAAGTAATGTAGCTCCTACTACTGTCTCGTAAATTAAAACTTTGATAATTCCATCTAACAACTCAGCACATCATCAAAGACCAACTGCTACTACAGCCTTGTAGCACATATTAACTCATACTTCTACAGCTCCTGATACATTTCTATGGCTCATACTACACACTGTGAGCACGTCATACTCACGTCCTCAGTCCCCTGTCCCACCTTTTGACAAGAAAACATAGTCTAATCAATGTGTGGCTTAACCAAGTTGTGTCCATGACCGCTAACGTGGCAATGCAGATAGATTTTAACACTCCACAAAAGTTGTACAGCTTTACCCACAAGATGCGACTCCTGTTCTTAGCAGAGCTCGACGAGCACACTTCACGAGGTGTGCTGGTAGGGTTATCACAATGAGACTGTTCTTCTATCTAGCCCTAACGATGAACCTGCCAGATGAGCCATTCCCAACATTTGGTTTCCATCGCTAAACCACTACATGTCGACACAATGTGGACTCACCTTTATGTCGAGCAACTTACTACGCTAAATCATGAGAAGGCTCTCTCTGAAGTTGAAACACTCACTTTCACTTTTCACCTATCGCTTACAGGTTCATTCACTAATACTAAACATAATACTTGGTCATGCCCTTCCCATAGGGCATGTGGACGTACAATATGAACTTGGGTGAGTGGCATAAGTTTGGTCCTTAGCTAATGCGTACATGACTCCTTATCACAACACCATGGTAATGCCGTCGCATGCCATATCATTCTACAACTTCCCCTTCATACACCCACCTATAATTCCAATCTAGATCCAAATTATCTCCCTTTTATTTTAGAGTTTTGTCATAAAAATATTTTCCAAAAATAGTCCTCAAACAATCACTGCCCCCCAAAGATTCATCTCACAAAATGCTTCCAAATGATCCACAAATCTTTGTTAGAAACTCGATTTTTCTACTACGGGTCTAAGCCATAGTATATCTAGATATATTTAACCTAGGTTCCATTAGTGTTATAATAACTAGCAATATCTAACCCTAAGATGACAAGAAATATTGATCAAAACTAGGTCACATTCAATATTAGGTCGTATCTAGGTCTAATGTAAAATAATAGTTCATATTAATATAGCATGCATGGTTGACAAACGAAATAAGTACTTGTTGTACGTATGGGTTGGAACATGATCAAGGCGGGAAGCTTGCCTGGCAAGTATTGATCTGGTCTTGGTCTTGCTCTTGGTACGTTTGTGCTCGTGATCGTCCTCGCGAGATATCAGAACGTCGGAGACTACACGTTAAAAGACGTCAAACATAAGCACAACATCCAAATAAAAATCAAACTTAAAACCCAATAAAACATAACTCTAGCAAGCATGGCATGGTTGGATGGCCTCTAGTTTTGGAGCATTTAATATGAATGAGAAGGATTTACGTTGCAAAAGATATCACATGTAAGGTATATTGGAAGGATAAGGGTTCTTTGCCTTTTATTGTATCAATGTGAAAATATCATAGGTTTCAATCTTAATATGAAGATAGAGGACATAAACATATTTTAAAATATTTTAGAGATATTATTTGGAAGGTTGTGGGTGATTATGACTAAAGATATCCATTTTAAAAGGTTTTGGATTAAAAAGGCTTCATATACTTTACTGCGTTAATTTAAGATCATTTAAATTTTAAAACTCTACTGGAACCAAAATGTGGGATTTGATTTTAGATGATATTAGGAAAAAGGATCACATCATTTGGAGCTATATCGAAGGAGATATGTTAAGAGAGATATGACATGTTATATTTGCTCAAAATTCAAATTTGAAATTCAACCAATTTCAGAAAATTATGAAAATGATAATGTTGGGTAGGGTTTGATTTTTTAGGAATATAGAAAAAAGAAAGGGCTCATTTGGAGTTATACTGGAGGAGATATGGACCTCGAAGCTGGGTGAGAAAATCAGAGAGGGGGAAGTTTGCCGACAGAGGGGAGGGTGTTGAAGGCACCTTCTAGGTTTATGCTTTCAGCTTAAAATAGACAGCTGCAGAACAATGGACAGAAGAAATTTGCTTTCAAGAGGTGAAAATGAAAAGGGGGAAACTCGTTTCCACTTAAACAGAAGGTGGGGTCGACTGTCAACCGGCGTTACGGCTGAACTGTTATTAGCATGCTTGTTTAGGGTTTTAACCGCTGGGAGGTAGAGAAGAGAGAGAGGGGGGGTGTGTGGCGTACCCGGTTTTAAGGCCGGATACTCCCTTGTGATTACTGTACCGGTCCCTGGATCAGTAGCCGGTACACACAAGTTAACCTGTATATCATTGTCATACATGCGTAAATCAGTATACTCTATGTAAATAGACCGTCAAGGTCGATTGTCTGATACCTGTAGCCCAACGGCTATAAACTTGCAGTGGAAAAACAAGCGATGATGTGGCTCATCAATATGCCATACCCAACAGGCAACTGACTGGGGTTACACCCTAGCTTTCGTGATCGAAATCGTATCTTCGGAATTTATGTCTCCTTCGTCTGGCCAAATCAACAAGGCAGGTGAGTACATTGAATGTACTCGCAAGCTATTCCCACAGGAGAATTATACGGCATTATCTCATGCAGGGTGTGATTCAATGGATACAGCTCTACCCTAAGTTGCATGTTGTGCGGAAATGTACGTTTTCAATTTAAATAAGAGAGTAGTAGATTCTAAAGCAGTTTTGAAATCTAGAACAATTCAAAACAACAAAAATTCTCTCGAGATAGACCCAGCTACCTCCTTTTTATCTCTCACGATAGCTCAGTTCATACTACCCTGGGCAGTATGACTAGCCTCTTCATCTTATTGCTCAGCTCGTACTATCCCGGATAGTACAGCTGGCCTCCTCAACTCAGTGCTCAGCCCGTACTATCCCGGATAGCACGGCTGGCCTTCTTCTCCTGCAATTCCTTGCTACCAGCCGTGTAGCGTAAATTGCACCCTGCGGACACATCATGCCCACGTCCTTAATCCCTTTCCCAGCTTTCGCAAACAAAACTCAGTCTAACCAATGTGTGGCCTTGCCAGTTCATGTCCATGACCGAGGACGCGGCTATTCGAATAGTTTTTAACACTCTGCAGAGGTTGTACGGCTTTACCCACAAGATGTAAGTCCCCCTTGTTGCCGTGCGCAACGAATACACTTCACGAGGTGTATCGGCATGATTATTACAATGAGACCTTTCACCCGCTTCCATACTAGAGCTGGACCCGCTAGGTGGGTAACCCAACTTTCGCGTCCCAGACCCCAAAAATAAGACTCCCCACCTTTGTGTCGCATCAACACTCAAACGCCCAGCGATAGTGGATCTCTAGGACTTTTAGCCACCTAGCACATGCTTCCTACTTCCCACGGGTCCATACTCTAATACTTGCCGGGGTACCAAGCCAAGTCTTTTCCATAAAGGACATCTGGACGTACGGTGAGGAACTGGTTTAGCGGCACTTAGGCTCGGTCCTTAATTGATTCGAGCAAGACTCCATTTTCGTCCCCGACAACCATGCCACCATCAGGTACTCTACACCCCCGAGCTACCCTTAGCATTCTCACCCGAAATAAATCATCTCCAGTTTTATTTGGGGTTTCGACAAATATTTCTTTCAGATTCCACCTCGGATAACCCATGCTATCCGAGGGTTTTATTTCCCATGTCCCAAAGGGGTTCGTGTAATTCAAACAAAAATTTAGTTTTTGACTACAGCAGGTCTAAGCATGGCTAATGCCTATAGTCTTAATACTTTTGTCGGCCGCAGAACACCGACTAATATACCTAGGGTTACAAGGAATCGGATATTCAGACCTAAGTCATATGCATCCATAGGGTATAACTAGGTCTACATAAAATACTGTTGATATCCACATAGCATGCAAGTTTCGCAAATAAAATAATTAAATCTCGCACATATGGGATTCAACATGATCAAAGTGGGAATGCTTGCTTGGCAATATTGTCCGGGGATCGGTCTTGAATCCGATTCGACAATTGTCCGAAATCCTTCGCGCGATATCTGCTAACGTTGGTATCTACACGTCGAATGAACGGCGAATAAATCAACAATGCAAGGAAGAACCAAATAAGAACCAAACATACACTTATGAATTCTTAGAATACATGATCTGGACTTAGATGTTCAGTAGGGTTTTTCTAAAGGGGCGAGGAGAGCTCTATCTCGCATGAATTAAAGGTCTCTCTCTTAGAACCAGAAACCCTAGTTTATCTGATTGGTGAACATACTAACACCTAGGTGATCACAGTTTTCCCATGATTTAATCGAGTTTGGAGGTCATGTTACTCTTTTAAGTGTTCTTAGAAGGATCTTGCTCAAAACATTTAGCTATATGTGGTAGTAAGGATCTAGTACAAAGGATGCCAAACAGACTAGGGTTTCGGCTATTTTATGGAGCTAGTATAGAGAATGATCTGTTAATTTCATTGACATACTGGATTCAGAATATTGCATAATATTTTAGGTGACATTTGGAAAAGAATCATTTTCTATGGAAGTGGCTTTACGAAAGATATGCATATATATACTAGAGTCATATTTGATTTGAATTCAAATTTGAAAATTCAAATAATTTCAAAAATTGTGGAACTGATACCTTAGGTAGGGTTTGATTTTAGAAGTATATAGGAAAAAGAATGGACTCAATCGGAGCTACAACGAGGAAGTTATGGGCTTCCGAAATTCTGCCGAGAGAGGAAAAGGAGAGGGCAAGGTTTTGCCGGCAGGGAGGGATGATGTCATAGGCATGTTTTGGAAATGCGCTTTTGGTGAATGGGAAATGCCCACAGCAAGGCACTATGGAGGAGTACGCTTCCCAAACAGAGAAGCGTGTTTTAATATGGAAAGGGAAAATATGCCTTTCAGCTGAAGAAGCATCTTGCTATGCGATTAGAGGGAAAATCAAGTGTTCTAACTAAGAAGGCATAAGTTAAGAAGGCGCCTTTGGCTTAACAGAGGGAATTCCAGAAATAAAAAAAGGGAATACGCTTTCCAAGCGTCAAGGTGTACTTTGTAGTGTTAATAACCGAAGGATGCTTTGCTGCAGAGAAGGCGTAATTCAGAGACTACGCCTTTGCCTAACGAATGCATGGCCTGGCTGTCCATGAGTTACTGGCGGTGGGTGGGTCTCGGCCGGTCCTGGTGCTCGGCTCGGTGGTGACTTACCGACGAATGGCAACTTGGGGCTAGGGGTGGCAGCGGCCAGAGATGGGCGTCGGTGGCCAGGGGAGTATAGGCGACGGCGGCGGTTGGTGATTCAACCAGCGGCGCTCAGGTGAACTTTCCCACTGATGATTGTCGTCGACTACGCGGTCGGACAGTGAACTTGTGGCACCCCCGGTTGAGTGCTGGGTCACCCGGGTGTGCACGAGGGACTGCGAAACTTAGCGCGGTGCAGCAGCGAACACTTAGAGAAAATTTCGGGCAAGTCAAGAAGTGAGTGTAGCTTTCATTCCGTACCCCCAACCTGGGGGGTGCTCCCCTATTTATAGGCCTCGAGGAGCGCATGGACGGATTACAATTCTGCCCCTAGGCAGGTTACGGTCTTACCCCCGGTCCGCCGTACGGACAAGGGCACGCAGGTCATTCATATGCCACCCGCGGAAGCATATACCCTAGCATCTACGTGACGTCCGGTACGACATGTCGTACGGTATGTCACATGGTGAGGTCCTGCCCCCGGGGTGTTTGTACCCCGCGTTTGCACTTGCGCTCGTACCCCGCGTCTGCAGTTGCGCCCTGCGTGTCTCATGGCTGCAAAGGAGTTAGACGTGAGTTTGTAGCAGGTATGCATGTCTTACCGTTGCTCGTTGGCGTTCGGGGCGCACGGGGACCCCTCCCACAATAGTAGCCCCTTGCCGGTGTGGGCGGTCGAGAAGCGCCCGTCCGGACCGGCGTTATATCCCTAAAAAAGGGGTCGACGGGCGGTCCAGACCAACGAGGTTCTCCCTTGGAGTCGATCTCCCATCCCCTTCTTCTCCTGGCAAACAGGTCCTTCGTACTCAGCGCAGAGGCGATACGTTCAGGGGACAAGGACTATCCGGAGTGAGGGCGCTGGAGCGGAGGCTCCATCATACTACGACGATAAGCAAGCAAACGACCAGGTCGACTCGTGCGAGCATTCTCCGGCCCATGCTGCCGGCTCGCAGCCACGAGTGAGTGAGATCGGGTCATGACCGAGGGGGAGATCTATACTCGGAGATCAAGGGGAGAAGAATGTCGAAGCCAATCTTTGCGATCATATTCGTAACACGTTGGATTTGGAGTCCAAGCAAGAAATGGCAGGACCGCCGAGCTCGAGTGGCAAGTCTGCCATGCGGAGTACGGGCCGGAGTCGGATAGCCAGCCAGTGCGGACAAGCGACGGACGGCAAGTGCTATCGCACCGATTCAGGACGTATACTCAAGTATACATGGCCGTTTTAGTTTTGTCACACTAAGATCAGAGTCTAAAGGTTTGGCAAGTTGCCTCACTAGCATGAGTCCGTTCTGTTCCATTCCGAAGCCTGGTTCTGTTTTTTAGTTCGCGTACTGGGCTGGCCGTGCATGGGACCTTGCCTCCTACGCGAAGTGTAGGTTATCGTACCTAAGAGCAAGAAACAAGACGCCGCTTAGTGCAGGCGCAGATTCCGAGACGGTCTCGCGCACGACACGCCCGAGGCACGCCCGGCATCCGGGGCAGACGCGTGCGATCCGGAGCAAGCGCCGTGTCTAGGGGGTCAACGTAGCCCGGGGTCGGTGGAGCGGTGCGTGGGGTTGCCCGGGCTTCGAGGAGTTTGGCTCGCGGGGTAGCCCGGGCTTCGAGGATCCCGGCTCACGGGGTTAAGCAGCCAGCGCGCCCGGGGTTCGCCCGGGACTCGTCTGGGCTTCGCGGGGCGTGGGCAGGGCCGAGACCGGGACGGCGGTGGCAAGGCCGGAGTAGCGCACGGGGTAGCCCGGGCTTCGGAGCAGCCCGGCGCGCGGGGTAGCCCTGGCTCCGTCCGGGGTTGAGCAGCCAGTGCGCCCGGGGTTCGCCCGGGACTCGTTCGGGCTTCGCGTGGCACGGGCGGCGCCGAGACTGGGACGGCGGCGGCAAGGCCGGAGCAGCGCACGGGGTAGCCCGGGCTTCGGAGTTACATATCCTTTTCCTTCTCCCCTTTTTTTTGTATTATCATAATTATCACTATTATTATTATTATTTTTTATTTTTTTATCCTTTTTTTGGGGGGGTTAGTGGTACGGGGCTATAAAAGGCCCCGCGCTCTCCTCTTTTTCCCCTTTCCAACCCTTCACCACGCCACAGTCGTCACCGCCTGGGCTTCCCAGAGCATACGGCGCGCGCGCAAAGCACGGGTCCGGGGTAACTCCGGCGCGGGTGTCATCCGGGGTTGATCGCGGGCTTCACAGCGCCGGATCCGGGCTTCGCCGGGGTAAGTCGGAGCATGGCGCGGGGTAGACCGGACTCCGTCCAGGATACATCCGGGATTCGACAGGCGGCGGGGCAGCCAGCGGTCCACCCAGGCTTCGTCCGGGGTTCGGCGCTCCGGCTTGCGGTGGGGTCCGACCGGGATTCGGCGCGGCAGGCGGCAGGGTAGCCCGGGGTCCGCCCGGGCTTCGTCCGGGGTTCGGCAGGCGGCGGGGCAGCCAGCGGTCCGCCTGGGCTTTGTTTGGGGTTCGGCGCTCCGGCTTGCGGTGGGGTCCGACCGGGACTCGGCGTGGCAGGCGGCGGGGTAGCCCGAGGTCCGCCCGGGCTTCGTCCGGGATCCGCGGGCGCAGCTTACGGCGGGTTCCGTCCGGGACTTGGCCGGCAGGCGGCGGGGCAGCCAGCGGTCCGCCCGGGCTTCGTCCGGGGTTCGGCAGCGCGACTTGCGGCGGGGTCCGACCGGGATTCGGTGCGGCAAGCGGCGGGGCAGCCCAGGGTCCGCCCGGGCTTCATCCGGGATTCGGCGCCGCGGCTTACGGCGGTCTGTCCGGGACTCGGCGCGGGCTTCATCCGGGCTTCGGAGAGGCGCGGCGCGGCAGGCGGTGGGGTAGCCCGGGACGCGGCCGGGTTGCACCCGGGCTTCGGAGGAGCGGTGCGGAAGGCAGCGGGGTTGCCCGGGGTCTAGTCGGGCTTCACCCGGGTTTCGGAGGAGCGGCGCGAAAGGCGGCGGGGTTGCCCGGGGTCCAGCCGCGCTTCACCCGGGGCTCGTCCGGGACTTGGTGGCGCGGAAGGCGGCGGGTCGCCCGGGGTCCAGCCGGGCTCCACCTGGGGCTTGGCGGCGCGAAAGGCGGCGGGGTTGCCCGGGGTCCAGCCGGGCTCCACCTGGGGCTTGGCGGCGCGGAAGGCGGCGGGGTCGCCCGGGGTCCAGCCGGGCTTCACCCGGGGTCCGTCCGGGACTTGGCGCGGTAGGCGGCGGGGTTGCCCGGGACACGGCCGGGCTTCACCCGGGCTTCGGAGGAGCGGCGCGGCGCGGCAAGTGGCGGGGTAGCGGCGGCGTCCGTCCCTGCCGTCATGGGGGCTCGAGCTCGACGGCCAATGCCGTCGGCGTAGCCGGGTGTGCGAGGAACTGTGCTTCGGCCC
This sequence comes from Stipa capillata, assembly GCA_019208055.1. Taxonomy (NCBI): domain Eukaryota; kingdom Viridiplantae; phylum Streptophyta; class Magnoliopsida; order Poales; family Poaceae; genus Stipa; species Stipa capillata. The sequence goes on from JAGXJF010004729.1 coordinate 139,950, forward strand.
TGTTCCGACTACGGGATAGGGGACATGTCCTTGGGCTGCGGTCGGCCACGTACGCGCACACGGGGTTGCTCGAAAGGGCTGTGCATCACTCCCGGGCCCCGACTCTCCCACGGCTCCACTCGATCCCGCGTCGACTCGCCGTCTTCCATCGAGTGCTCCGTTCGTGCACCCTTCGGCGACGCGGCTGGCTGTACCTGGAGCGGATCCAGGAAGACACCGCGCTACGCAACGAGGTTCTGCGACAACCTTCCCCCCTTGCTCAAGCTCTGGTAAGACACAATCTTTCCGCTGTCATCACACTCCGTCTTACCGACGCAGCTCACTCTCTTCCCCTTTCAGATGGCTGCTGCCGGAGATGTGATCAACCAGAAAAAGGACCGCCAGAACGACCTCTCCCGCTTCCTCGGCGCCTCCACGATCACGAGGGAGACGCTGGACGGCCTAATCGTGCTGGGCCGCCTCCCGCCCGACGGGGGTCCGCACGGGGCACGCATCCCACCGCCGGACAAGGACTCGCTCGACTTGAGGCAGGGGAGATCGTCGTGTTCGCCGATCAGTTCGTGGCGGGGCTGTGTCTCCCTGCCAGCAGCTTCTTCAATGAGGTGCTGGCTTACTATGGCCTCGAGGTCTCCGACCTCCACCCCAACGCCATTGTCAAGCTTGCCTCGTACGAGTGGGCGCTCCGGACTATGAGGCTGAGGGGGACCGCCACATGCTTCGGCTACTTCTTTGAGCCCGTCACGTCCCCCTCCCCTCTCGAGGACGGCCTCTACTCGCGCTTTGCGACCGTCAGCTTCCGGTTCCGGCGTGGGCGCAGCAGCACCTTCCCCGTGTCCTCTACTAGGGACAAGTGGGACGACTGGAAGCGCTCCTAGTTTTTCTATCGAGTTGGCGACCTTGGCTACAAGCACTCGCGCGCCTTTACCCCTCCTAGCTGCGCAGCTCCACGCCTCACTTCTGGCGACGGGGTTCGAAAAGCCGCTCTTGAGCGGATATCGAAGGAGTTATGCGTGCGGGATCTAGTGGAAGAGTACTGCGCGCTGGGTATTTCTCCGCTCGCGGCACACTAGGAGTTGGGCTTAGCCCGGTTGCCGGCAGGGGTCCCGCACCGACCCCTTGCGTTCGTCGACTGCCGCCCGGCGGAAGGTACGCTAACAGGGCTGTGCAGCACATCCCGAGTTCTCAAGACTTGGTATTCTCAACTGTGACTCCTTTGTTCTTGTTCGGTCAGGTATGACAGTGGAGGACGCTGAGGCGGTGGCCATCCAACTGCTCGGGAAGCTCAACAGGATCGAGGCAGCTGCTATCGCGAGACCGTGGCCGGCGCGCGGTGCAACAGGGCTTTCGAGGCTTTCGGATGGCCGGTCCCTCCTCGGCCGGCTCCCTTGCCCTCGGTGGACCGGACAGCGTCGGGGAAGCGTCCCCACGAGGGTACGTCCGATGTGCCACGGCAGCGGGCGCGCCGGCATTCGGGTCAATCGGATTCGGGGGACGAGGCCCCGTTCGAGACCGAGTCGCTCTCGGTCGACTCACCGTCGGGCGACGGGTCCGGTGATGAGCCAACTGAGGTGGGGCACATTCCGGGCGCGGGTCGTTCCGATGACGACCTTGGTGGCTCGACTGGCGCGGGCGTGTCGGCGGCCGGCGGTGCCTTTCTTCTCCTTTCAGGGCCTATCCGAAAGAAGGTAGGGCGGCGCGCCCGGTTGCTCCTCGCCCCCAGGTGGGGGGTAAGGGGCTGATGTTGACCCAGCCGCGGACTCTCTCAGCAGGGGCGGATGCTTCGCCGCCCTCTTCCGTGGCGCACTTCGTGCTTGGCTCCGCCCGGAGGGCCAGTTCGTCGCGCGGGGGCTCCGGCTGGACCGACCCTGTAGCGGAGGCGGCGTCAGGCTCCGGGTTCCGTGCGACGTGTGTTACGGATCCCACGACTCAGGCAAGTGGATCCGGAGCCCAAGGGAGCGGAGCCACACCCGGATCGTCGCAGTCGACGCCCCACGGCGCCCCCGACGCCGCGCCCCGAGCCGCTGCGCGAGCTGACCCAGCGCGGCCTGGCGAGGTGGCTCTTCCGTGCCCCCCTCCGCGCGGCTGGCAGACTCGCGGCCTCGAGTTTTACCGGTGGGGAGGCCGAGGCTAGCTTCTTCCGAGAGATCACCTCGCACATCGGGGTGGAGGACATGGGCGACATCTTCGCCGGGCTTTCACCGCGCCAGATATGTGAAGCATCCAGCTCCACGCTACTTAAGGTACGTCACTAAGAACATTAGATTTTCTTCCTCCCTCTTCACACTTGACGGGTTGACATGCCTTTGTTTCCGCAGAGTCTACTCGCTACACTGCAGATGTCCAGCTTACAACAGCAGATGGAGGAGAGAGGGCTCCGGCTTCGTGAAGCCGAGGAGAAGGCGAAGGAACGAGAGGCGTAGCTCTGAGAGGCCGAACAGAAGGCCAAGGAGGCAGAGGACAGCGTTGCAGAGCTTATCAAGAAGCTGGCTATCTCGGAGAAGACCGTGCGAGGCCTACGGGCCAACCTGGCGACGGAGCAAACCCGCGTGGCTGAATTGACAGACCGCGAGGCTCAACACATTGCGCGCTCGCAGGACGTCCTCCACTTCGCACAGTCCGCGTGCCAGGCGATCGATGAACTCGGGACGACGTTGGGCGCGCGCCCGGAGCCCTTTGTCGCTGGCCCCGCAGGAGACGAGGCGCGCGGTCGGCTGGCTTGGGCTGCGTGCGCGTGTGATGATATACGCGATGTCGCCCCACGCTTCAGACAGGTCGGCTCCTTCTGCCCAACATCTCTGCCTGCCTCTTACCGTCTACTTCGCTGTGACTAACTGTTTTCATTTCTCAGACATGCGCACAGGCGGCCACGGAGATGTCGCTCTCGTGCCTGCACCTGGCAGGGCGGGACGTGTGGGGAGCCCTGTCTTCGGCGAGCTACGTCCCCCCGAACGACGCGCAGATCAGCGCCACATGTGAAGAAATCGAGGATGACGCGAGGGCCTTCTTGTCCCGTGTGTGGGCGCGTCGCAAGGCAGGCATGCAGTACACGAAGGCTCTCTGGGACTATGCCCTCGCCACAGACACTCCTTCAGACGACGATGCTGCCGGAGGCGACGACCACGGAGTAGGCGAGGTGTGACGCCATTCACCCTTTGGGGAGTAGAGCCTTGTTTTTGGACTACCCAGGCTTGACAGCACGCTTGGTGTACGCTTTTTTTTGGGACATGTCGGTTTCCACAACTTGCTGAACTTAAGTCATTTAATCGCTGCGCCAACCAGTTTACATCCCCGCGCGACGTTGGACGCTTTAGCTATCGTACTCGGATATTGATATGTGGTTGTCTGATGAACTTATGGGTTTCACCACTACACTTGCTCTAATTTTTATCTTGTTGTACTGGTTGCAGGACTTTACTTTGGGGCGTAAGACGTCGGCTGGGTGCCTCGGTACTCGACCTGCTGAGCACATGTCTTTCAAACATTGCGCGTCGAAGGGGGTACCGAGGCGAACTTCCCCCAATGATGCACTATCTCTCCTTGCAATGGTCGCGGACTGCTTGCATGACTCTGCCACCTGAGATATCATTACGCTAGCTTTTATATCACGTATGTAATAGTGTAGCGGGGCGATATCCCTTGTAATAAGGTATAGCGGTGTGATACACTATGCTCCCAACGAAAAAAACCTAGCGACTAGCTATTTGACTAGTCGCTGCTCGGCTTCTAATAATTTGAAATAATGCGATGAAGTCACAAGACGTTACGCGATGAAAGCGATTGTTTTGGCGAGCCTTCTGCCGTGTGATTGCGAAGTGTTACCATGGCGGGTAAGGGGTGCGCGCCACGACGGAATGTGACCACGCGGTATGCCGGAGCGGAGGGCACGCGCCGCGGCGGGGTGTTACCACGCGGGCGGACACGGCGTTAGAGGCTGCCGGGCTCGTGGGATGTTACTTCGCGGTATGCCGGAGCGAAGGGGCGCGCCGCGGCGGGATGTTACCACGCAGAAGGGCACGGCGTTGGATTGCCGGGCTCGCGGGATGTTACTTCGCGGTATGCCGGAGCGAAGGCGCGCGCCGTGGCGGGATGTTACCGCGCAGGCGGGCGCGGCGTTAGGGGCTGCCGGGCTCGCGGGATGTTACTTCGCGGTATGCCGGAGCGAAGGCGCGCGCGTGCCGCGGCGGGATGTTACCACGCAGGCGGATGCGGCGTTAGAGGCTGCCGGGCTCACGGGATGTTACTTCGTGGTATGCCGGAGCGAAGGCGCGTGCCGCGGCGGGATGTTACCACGCAAGCGGACGCGGCGTTAGAGGCTGCCGGGCTCGCGGGATGTTACCACGCAGGCGGGCGCGGCGTTAGAGGCTACCGGGCTCGCGGGATGTTACTTCGTGGTATGCCGGAGCGAAGGCGTGCACCACAGCGAGATGTTACCACGCAGGCAAGCGCGGCGTTAGAGGCTACCGGGCTCGCGGGATGTTACTTCGTGGTATGCCGGAGCGAAGGCGCGCGCCGCGGCGGGATGTTACCACGCTGGCGGGCGTGGCGTTAGAGGCTGCCGGGCTCGCGGGATGTTACTTCACGGTATGCCGGAGCGAAGGCACGCGCCGCGGCGGGATGTTACCACGCAGGCGGGCGTGGCGTTAGAGGTTGCCGGGCTCGCGGGATGTTACTTCGCGGTATGCCGGAGCGAAGGGGCACGCGCACCGCAGCGGGATGTTACCACGCAGGCGGGCGCGGCGTTAGAGGCTGCCAGGCTCGCAGGATGTTACGTCGCGGTATGCCGGAGCGAAGGTGCGGGCGGACGCGCAGCAATGCTGCAATGAATACATAGAGGTAGACGTCATATAATTCATTAGGGCTACACACAAGCATAACAGAGTAGCGCGACCATTACAATAGCCCTTGGGAGGGCGTTAGAAGTATAGGCACATCAAAAAGAGGGGGTAACATAAATGCACTCAGAACGACTCGTCATGTGACTTAAACATAATATTTGCGGAGGTTGTCGGCGTTCCAACTGTGCTTCAGAAGGATACCGTCGAGGTTGCGGAGGCGGAAGGAAGACGGGCGCGTAGAATTGACGACTTCGTAGGGGTCTTCCCATTTGGAATTGAGCTTACCATCACCTTCGGGATTCGCCTTGCGTTTGAGTACCCAATCACCTGTTTCGATCAGGCGGTGACGCACCGTCTTGTTGTACGCCCTTGCCATGGACGCCTGGTATCGCTCAATGTTTAGCGCTGCTTACGCTCGGATGGCGTCAACTCCTTCCACGGCGGCCTTGCGGACTTCGTCATCTGCTGGGCTGGAGATGCGGAGTGAGGCGAGCTTGATTTCCTCCGGGGTGACGGCTTTATCACCGAATAGCAGCTTGAATGGGGTGTAGCCAGTGGCACGGCTGGCCATTGTGCGGGTGGACCAGAGCATGCTGGGTAGCTAGTTTGCCCAAGTCCCGCTAGGCAAACCGAACAAACGCGTGCGCAGACCTGCGAGAAGTATGCCACTAGCTCTTTCCACGGCCCCGTTCGCCTTCGGGTTGGCCACGGATGCAAAGCATAACGCGATGTCGAGGCCAGTGCAGAAGGCCCTGAAGGTAGTGGCATCGAACTGGGTACCATTGTCCACAGTGAGCTCACGCAGTACTCCGAACCTGCAGACGAGTGTCTTCCATACAAACTTCTGGACAGAGGCAAAGGTTATCTTGGATAAGGGTTCAGCCTCGACCAACTTAGAGAAGTAGTCGATAGCGACTACGATGAACTTGGCGCCCTGACACGCGGTTTTGAACGTCCCGACCAGGTCGACGCCCCACCGTGGAAGTGGCCAAGATGGGGGGATAGGTTGCAACTCGTGTGCAGGCCTGCTGGTCCCCCTGCTCATCCACTGACATGCAGGACACGTCCTCACGAGGCCCTCCACGTCGTGCAGCGCAGCCGGCTAGTAGAATCCTTGCCGATAGGCTTTGCCAACCAAAGACCTAGGAGCGAGGTGAGAGCCGCAGAGCCCCTGGTGTATGTCGGCGAGCAGTGCTGCTCCTTCCTCCCTTGAGATGCACTTGAGGAATGGGGCGCAGACGCCACGCTTGTACAGCATGTCATTGTGTATGACAAAGCCCCTGGCACGCGCCTTGAGCCGACGCGCCGCCACGGGGTCGTCGGGCTCGACTTCGTCATGACGATAACTGAAGATAGGAGTCCTCCAATCCTGCTCACCAATGATGTGTATCTCGGGTAAGTCTTTGGTGGCGGGAGCTTGTAGGACTTCGAAGAATGCTTCGGCGGGCATATCCGTCATGGTACTAGCAGCACGAGCTAGGGCATCAGCTTCGGTGTTCTCCAGTCGCGGGATGCTCCGCACAGTGATGCCGAGGAAGTGTTTCTCCATGGCTCGCGTGAGCGCAAGGTACCTGACCATCTCCGGGTCCTTGGCTTGGTAACTCTTGTCCACGTGTCTCGTGATGAGCTGCGAGTCACTTTTAACGATGATGCGACAGGCGCCTGCCACGCGTGCTTTGCGTAGTCCCAATAGCAGTGCCTCATACTCAGCTACATTGTTCGTGGCTTTGAAGTCCAAGCGAACGGAGTACTTAGTACGGGCGCCTTCCAGGGACTCGAGGACTGCCCCTGCGCCAGCACCATCCGCGCACCAAGATCCATCCACATACACCGTCCACAAGGGTGCACCTTCTGTGCATGACGCGGGCGCGGTGGGCGGTGTCCATTCCGCCACGAAGTCCGCTAGGACTTGTGACTTGATTGCTGTCCTTGGGGGGAACTCAATAGAGAAAGGAGCCAGCTCCGCAGCCCATTTGCCGACACGTCCCGACGCTTCCCGGTTGCGCAGCATTTCTCCAATTGGGTATGATGAAGGGACGCAGATGGTGTGAGCAAGGAAGTAGTGACGCAGCTTGCGCGATGCCATGAGGAGTGCATACGCGAGCTTTTCCAACTCTGTATAGCGCGTTCGGGCGCCTTACAGGGACTCAGACACATAGTAAACTGGGTGTTGACATTGATCCGCTTCCTTCACCAAAACGGCGCTGACCGTGACCGGGGTAGCTGCCAAGTAAAGGAGCAACACGTCGCCTGCCTGTGGGCTCTGCAACAGTGGTGGGGAGGATAGGTATGCCTTCAGGCTGTCGAACGCATGTTGGCTCTCTGCTGTCCATTCAAACTTGTCGGACGCACGGAATGCTTTGAAGAACGGGAGCCCCTTCTCCGCTGAGCGCGAGACGAAACGCCCAAGTGCAGCGAGACGACCAGTCAGCCGCTGCACAGCTTTCACGGTGGTTGGAGGCTCCATTTGGAGTATGGCATCTATCTTCTTGGGGTTGGCTTCAATACCTCTTTTGGAAATGAGGAAGCCAAGGAGCTTCCCGGCCTGCACACCGAAGACACATTTCTCGGGGTTGAGCTTCATGCCAGAGCGGCGGAGGTTGTGGAATGTCTCTTCCAGGTCATTCGCATGGTCTTGGGCCATGACGCTCTTCACCGCCACGTCATCAACATACGCTTTGACGTTCCTTCCCAGCTGACTTGACAGCGTCTTGTGTACCAACCTTGCAAATGTTGCGCCTGCGTTCTTGAGACCAAACTGCATGCTTACATAGCAGAAGGTTCCACTTGGGGTGATGAAGCTTGTCTTTTCTTCGTCCTCCCTAGCCATCCACACTTGGTGATAGCTAGAGTAAGCGTCCAGGAAGCTCATGAGGTCGCAGCCGGACGTGGCGTCGACCAGCTGGTCAATGCGTGGTAAGGGGAAGTCGTCTTTCGGACATGCACGGTTAAGGTTGGTGTAGTCAACGCACATGCGCCACTGGCCGTTAGCCTTCTTGACAAGGACGGGGTTGGCGAGCCATTCTGGATGCATGACCTCGCGTATCACCCCGGCAGCGAGGAGCTTGTCCACCTGCTCCCGCGCTGCGGCTTGGCGATCCGTAGACATCTTGCGGAGACGTTGCTTCACGGGGCGTGCGTCGGGGCGCACCATGAGACGGTGTTCGATGATGCTACGCGGGACGCCTGGCAGATCTTCGTGCTCCCATGCGAATATGTCCTTGTTCACACGGAGGGCACTCAATAGGGCGTCCTCGAGCACGAGGGGGAGGTTCGCCCCGAGGAGCACGGTCTTCATTGGCACATCCGGGGACAGGGGGACTGCCTTGGTTTCGCCATCGGGCTTTGGCTTAGGTACCCACCACCCAGACTCTGGTATTATGGGCGGCATGGGCGTCCCCAGCCCCTCATTCATTATGACCTCCTGATGTGGCACGATTGTCGGATAGGTAGACGAGACGCGCGGGGCAGCCCCTGACGGGTGTGCCTCGGCGACGTCGTGGACGTACTTGATTGCCGCCGTGGTGGTTTCTTCTATTCTTCTCGACAGGCCTTGGTCCCCTCGAACGGTGATGACGCCTGCTTGAGTTGGTATCTTCATGCATAAGAATGCGTGATGAGGGATTGCTCCGAATTTGTTGAGGGTGACGCGGCCAAGGATGGCGTTGTACTGGTAGGGTATGTCCACCACGTCGAAGAGTATGTTCTCGGTGCGTTCGCATAGGTCATTGCGGAACGTGACTGATAACTCGATCCTCTCGAGAGCGACAATGGGCTCTCCGCCGAAACCGAGGAGGGGAATCCCAGGGGATTGCAAGACTACCCTCGGGATGCCCATGGCCTCCAGCGCCGAGGCAAAGAGGATGTCTGCTGAACTTCCCCCATCGATGAAGACGCGGCATATCTCGATGTCAGAGATGACCGCCGAGACGACGAGAGCATCGTGATGAGAAAGGACCACGTCGGCAGAGTCTTCTGGCCCGAAGGACACCGGTATAAGCGCCCAAGGCGGCAGCTCGGTGGGCGGGTATGACGCGATATGCTGGACACGCCGCGCATATGCCTTCCTTTGCCGCTTGGACGGGAAGGTATGCGCGCTCCCCCCGGTGATAGCATGGACGACGCGGCGAGGCTCACCGCCGTTTTGGGCCAGCAGTCGACGCGGGGGTGGTGGAGGTAAAGGCGGCGTGGCCTCCCGCAGTGCTTGGTTGTGGTGTTCACGCCTGTCAGGCATATTGTGCCACAGCTGAGTGACCAGGTCACACTCGGCGGTCCAATGGGTGTTGACGCGGTGGACGTGACAATAACGCTCTGGCTGGATGGCGCGGGCGCCGGCGCGTGGGTGGTTGCACGGTGGGGGATTGCCCCGCGGCCCGTTGACAGCACCGGGACGCCTTCCTTCCTGACCCCGGGGAGGGAACCTTGCTGGGGGGCGACCTTCCGTGGGGTCCCGATGTTCACCACGCCTGGGGTTCGGGTCTGCGTCGCGAACCCGACGGCGTTGGGCCTCGCGGGGGGATCTTGGTCTTTGTCGTAACCGGCCGGGGGATGATCACGGGTAGATACGTGATAGACATGCCGCGGGCGCTGGCGACGCTTGTCACGCCACTCCACCTCCTGCGCCCGCGGCGATGCTGCCGCGCACGCCTCCGCCTTCCTCAGCATCTGCCCTTCTTCGACGCGAGCGTATACGCGCATGATGTCGTAGAGCTCCTGCACCCTGCTTGGGTGCTTTTTCTCCAACTTGTCCGCCAAAGCTTCATTTGTTATCGCTCGCCGAGCTGCTTCGCAGACAGTTTGCTCAGTGACCCCGCTAACTTGGCACTGGACTTCCGAGAAGCGCCGCTGGAATGCCATGATTGTTTCTCCCGGGCACTGCCGGAGGTTGTTCAAGTCGGTCGAGGTCATCTCCTTGTTGCGGTACCCTTCGAAATGGCTGTGTAGCTTGTCCCGGAGGTGCTCCCTTGAATATACAGTGCGGGGCGGCAGTCCAAGGTACCATGCTTGTGTTGTTCCTGTGAGGGCGAGGAGCAAGCTCCGAGTCATCATAGCTTCGCCTCCTCCGGCGGCCATCACCGCGGCTTCGTACACCCGCGTGTATTGCACAGGGTCAGAGTGACCAGAGAACTTTGGCAAGTCTGCCGGGCGGAACTTTGGTGGAAAAGGGACCGCCAGTATCCCCGGGCTGAGCGGACTGGAGTTGTTGGTGAGGTCGATAACTTCAGCGGGTTGGCGTTGGACTTCGTAGGATGCTTGCGGGATGGGCGCGTACGTCACAAGGGCGGGCGACTGGGCGAAGAACGCTTTACCAGCGCGTTGCGCAGGGTCGCCAAGCCCCTGCGTGTTTGTGCCAGCCGCATGGCCGTAGAGGGCTGCGTACGCCGCCTCTTGATTCTGCTGGATGGTGGCTCGGAGTGCCTCAGCATCCTGGTCGACGGAGCTGGGGGGGCGAATGCTGGCGCGGGCTGCCGCACGCACGTCACTCTATTGACGGCGGAGGTCGTCCGCTGCAGGTGTCTCTGGGTTTGGCAACGAGGCGGCGAGTGCTTGGGTTGCTTCAAGCTGCACGCGGTAGAGGTCGACGACGTGCATGGTCTGGGCCGTCGCACGGAGGACGTCGCGCTCGGTTGCGCGCAGGCGTTCACGAAGCTCCTCCGCACGCTGAGTCGCCTCTTCGGCCTGCCAGCGTAGGTCGTCAATCGATGCCTCTGGAGCCGTCGTTGCTGCAGGAGCGGGGGCGGGTGGGTCTGGGCGACCGTCGACGACACCCGGGGGATCCCCGGCGCTCGTCACGGAGCGAGTGGCCATTCTCCGGGGTGCTGCTGGGGGAGCCCCTTGCACGGTGCTGGCTCTGACGACGCCCTCCGCAGGGGTGACCTGCGGGGCGGGTTCCGTGCGCGCCGAAGACTCGCCCAACTCGGACGCGCGTGCTTGGTTTCTCGCGGACGCAGTTCTCACCGCTGAGCCGCCCGCGGGCTTCCTCTTGGCGCTTCTCTTTGCTTTTGGAGGCATGACCTCGTTGCGCTCGCTGCTGCGTTGCACGTGACTTCTCGTCTACGTTCCCCACGGTCGGCGCCAACTGTCGTCGACTACGCGGTCGGACAGTGAACTTGTGGCACCCCCGGTTGAGTGCTGGGTCACCTGGGTGTGCGCGAGGGACTGCGAAACGTAGCGCGGTGCAGCAGCGAACACTTAGAGAAAATTTCGGGCAAGTCAAGAAGTGAGTGTAGCTTTCATTCCGTACCCCCAACCTGGGGGGTGCTCCCCTATTTATAGGCCTCGGGGAGCGCATGGCCGGATTACAATTCTGCCCGTAGGCAGGTTACGGTCTTACCCCTGGTCCGCCGTACGGACAAGGGCACGCAGGTCATTCATACACCACCCGCGGAAGCATATACCCTAGCATCTACGTGACGTCCGGTACGACATGCCGTATGGTACGTCACATGGTGGGGTCCTGCCCCCGGGTTGTTTGTACCCTGCGTCTGCACTTGCGCTTGTACCCCGCATCTGCACTTGCGCTTGTACCCTGCGTTTGCACTTGCGCTTGCACCCCGCGTCTGCACTTGCGCTTGTACTCCGTGTCTATACTTGCGCTTGTACCCCGCGTCTGCACTTGCGCTTGCACCCCGCGTCTGCACTTGCGCTTGTACCCCGTGTCTGCACTTGCGCTTGCACCCCGCGTCTGCACTTGCGCTTGTACTCCGCGTCTGCACCTGCGCTTGTACCCCGCATCTGCACTCGCGCTCGTACCCCGCGTCTGTAGTTGCGCTCGTACCCCGCGTCTGTAGTTGCGCCCTGCGTGTCTCATGGCTGCAAAGGAGTTAGACGTGAGTTTGTAGCAGGTATGCATGCCTTACCATTGCTCGTTGGCGTTCGGGGCGCACGGGGACCCCTCCCACAACAATGACCAGAGCTCGAGGGGGGGTGACTGGCGGCTGCTCACCTCTGCTGTGACCGATGATAGTGTGTCCGATGGCGGCGAGCGTGGAATAGGCGGGGTAGCGCGGCCGGAGCAAAGATTTGGGGAAGGGACCGAGTGGAAGTCAGGGGTCTATAGGTCCAGCGGAAGGTGAGGGGTGGCGGCGGGATCCTTGGTGGCCGGTTGGTGCTTACCAGCTCGCCGTGACCACAGAGAATGCAGGCCGTGGTGAGAGAAGGTGGTCGTGCTCGGGAGGCTCTCACCACTGGCCCCGAGACATGCTCAGCGGCAGCGGCGAGCAGCTGTTCTCGTGGCACTGGAGTAGTTGAAATTGAGCGAGGGAAGGAGGAAGGGATCCAGCTGGCGGCAGAGGAGTGCTCACTACCAGTGCGGCTGAGGTTGACGGGTGGTGGGTCGGGAAACTTCGCCGGTGGAAGAAAAGGAGGGCGGTAGAAGGGATGGAGCTTGGAGCTCGAGTTGAAGAAAAGAGGTGAGGATAGCTTGAGCGTGACCGAAGCATGTGGAGATGCTGAGCCGGTGCTGGTGCTTGTGAGTGGGGTCGAGTAGTTCGGATGAGGGAGCAGTGGACTAGCTGGGAGTTCGGCATTGATTTAACAAAAGAGGGAGCCCAGCGCTGAGGAGGAATTGGGGTGAGACATTGGCGCGGATGTGGTGTTGGTATCGACGCGAATCTACCCGAGGCTACCAGAGATGTTTGGCACCGCTTACTGCTAGTTGTGCTGCTGTGTCTAGCAAGGGGCAGTGCTTGGCAGAGGAGGGTGAAAGGAAAGGAAGGGTGAATGAGGAGTTAATGGGGGCAAAGGACTTAGCTAGCCCGTACTGTAAATGAGCAATGGATGGTGGAAATTAGGCACCGAATTCAGACTTGTAGATGCGTGGCAGTGAATTATAGTGGCCTTTGAAGAGAGGGAGGGAGTAGTGCTAGCTGTTATGCTCAGGAAGAAGAGAGAAAAGAGAGGGCAGGTGGCATGGGTGGTGTGCACTGGCAGGGGTGGAGAATATGAGGAGTAAAGAGTGTTCACCAGCTTTTGTTATAGAGGCATAGTGAAAATTAGGCACCGTTGGTGCGTTGGCAAGTAGTCAGCACGTGTGCCTGGTAGGACAGAGATATTAGTATTGGATTCGTTCCGCAAGAATTCAATCCATGCCAGGCTTATGGTGTTGAGCAGATGATGAGACGTGTCAGGGCTGGTTCTGAGTAAAATTAGGATTTCCATCTTCATGCACACGCGCCTGCCCAGGTAGCATGCGTAGATGCCTACATAATCTAGGAGAGAGAAAAGGTGATAGGGTGCCTACGGGGATACATGTGCACTTAGGAGATGTATGCATATACGTAGAGGCGTCCGGATGATAGACGGATATACACCTACATGCATAGGTATATGCATGTGGGAAATTTCAGGAGCGCGTGTGTGTGGACATACAAGAGGTCTGAACAGATGACATCGGTGACGAGGGTAGAATGGTTGACGCAAGGCATTTAGGGTTTAACATTGTTCATTCTTGCACGATTTCCCGTGCACTAGTTAATGATGGATATCAAGGGTAAAGTAAGGAGGAAAGGTTTAAGTTATATTGTCGAGTTAGGGTTTGACCAGTAGTTCGAAAAGAAGGATTTAGGGTTTTGCATATATGCGTATATATAAAAGAGATATATATGTGCACGTACTCATGATAGGTCGTGGCGAAGTAGGTGGCAGAAGATCACTTCATTCGGAAGAGGTTTGTAACGTATATACGTTTCTATTTCACAAGGGTACCGTGTGGGTACTTAATTGCAGATGTTGGTCTAGGTTGCACCGACTAAAAAAAGGAGGAGGGACAAGGGTGGAAGATCTTGGCTTGCTTTGCTTTCGGGTTTAGCATGATTTGAATTAAAGTTTTAACCAGATGTACTTTAGTTAGCGTTATTAGTAAAAAGTTTTTGAAAGTCCTAATTTTCAGGTTTTGGAAAATCGGGGTGTGACAGGGGGGATAGCTGTCGGGCTCGGGAGACATTACTAGTGGTGAGCGGCGGTGCTTCCGGCGTTAGCGATGCTTGAGTTGAGGCTAGGACTATAAGGCGAGCCATTTGGTCGCAGTTCCAAGGCCAGAAACTCATTGGCACGGCGGTGAGGGGAGGAGGTTGAACCGGCGGCGCTTAGGTGATTTCGTCATTGGCAGCCTCAATAGTTGCAAGGGAGGAGAGAGAGAGGAGACCCACAGGGTGGGCCGTGCTGTGCAGGGAGGCCATGGCGGTGCTTGCGGCCAGAGCCGAGGGAGAAGGGGCTAGGGTCTGTGCTGGCGCTCAGACGGCTTCCGGGAGTAGAGGAGGAAATAGGGAGGAGTAAATTGTGGAAAGGAGGGAGGGAGTGCTCAGGGAAAGGGTTTGAGCAGCTCAGCCTCATGATGGATCGAGGGGAGGAAAACAAGGAGAGGGTAGAGCCGTAGGGGAGTTGTGTCAGTGGGGCCACAACGTTGGTGTGGAGCAACGGAGATGGAGGTGCTGGCTCGGTCAGGCGTTGTCGGGCTGCTAGCAGAGGCGTGCTGTGTGAGGAGAGAAGAAACGATGGAGAAGATTATGTCCAGTGGAGAAAGGAGGAAGGAGGGAAAGTGAAGAACCGCCAGGCGGGCTTAGGGCCTACGTGGAAGTGAAGACCAGGCTAGTCGGTTGGTACAAGGTGCGTGAATTGAGCAGAGAAAGAGGGAGACAGGAAGAGAGAAAGAATAATGGATTTAGCCCTGGGACTTATCCGAATTTTGGAAGAGAAAATTTTAATAGAAGTGGTAGGTTTTCTTGTTGAAAATGGATACAACATGTAAAGAGGAGGCTCCCCAAATTTTGTGCAATTTTGGCGATGTTTAGAACAGTTGGAAACAAGCTAGGTCCAAATTTGGCTGAAATTCACTTTTGAAGTTTTTTAAAAAAATTTAACTGGACAAGGGTGATTGAGCATAGATATGATCTAGATATAATGAGAGGGTGCACCCATGATTTTGGGAATTTTTCTAAAGTATATAATTTAGGGTATTAGTCCAAATTCAGAATCAGCTCAAACAAGAATTTGAATATTTGAACTAGAGGCCCCAAAATTGTTTTATAACATCATTAGGATTTGTCGACGATTGGTAAACCGCCAATCTTACGGTTGTCGTGAGCAAAAGATTTGTACAACGGTAGGGACCCCTGGGGTTGTCGTCTAGCAGCACTAAAAAACACAGACAAGGCTTTTTATGCAGGTTTGGGCCTCCCTCGAGATAATAACCCTACATCCTGTTGGTATATAACGAATATCGAGTAGCTTAGAAGGATCTGTTAGTGTCTACCCTAGATGGGATCTAAACCTAACCGGGAATCTCATTCGGTTGATGTTGTCGGGGCTTGACCTCCTGGAGGCGATGAATCTTCTCTGGGAACTCGGGATGCGTATTGAGGCTATGGAAAGACTAGGGCTCAATCAGTTGAAGGCTCCTATCTTGGCTTCTTCGGTTTCCTCCTCTCCCTCCCCCTGGGAGTGGGGGTCTTATATAAGGGATGATCCGAGTCATGGAGATCATGGAGTCATCTCTAAACAGAACTCTGCCATTTTTAAACATAGGGATCGACTTTCTAGTTTAAAGGGTGTCTTTTCCTCCTTACGTGAGGGTTCCTTATCTCCTGGATTCCTTGGCCATTACATCAGCTGCTCCGGATATCCAGGATATTCGCATACAGATACTATCTCGTATACAGTATTAATGTATTACTCATCATTAGGATTGATGTCACAAGTCTTGTGAAACTTTATGGGAATTTTTGGACGTCAAAAGTTCACATGAAATAATAGATTAGAGTTTCAACCCTAATTTCAATTTGCAAAAGTATTTGGAAACATATTTGTAAATAGGGTTTACTGTGCTAAAATTTTGTAAATATTTGAAATATCATACTGCTCATGCTTGAGAAATTTTTGGAAGAAAAAGAAGCATGCTTGATAAATTTTCGGAAGAAAAAGAAGCAAGTTGAGCTTCTGCTCTATATCCTTTAGCCAATCATCAGCGTCCAACGGATCCGCTGAACCTTCAAATGTTGGAGGCTTCATCCTCATGAACTCTGCCAAGCCAGACTGGGGTTGGAAGCCTTGATTCTGGTTAGCCATCTGAGGTGCCATCTGTTGCAGAATCTGCGTCTACATGAATAGGAGTTGCTCCAAGTTTGGCAGCTGTGGTGGTGGTGGCGGCGGTGGCATGAACTGCTCTTCTTCCGGTGCTGGTTGCTCCTCTCCGAATTGCAGTTCAGGTTCTTCTTCTTCTCCGATAAACACAATCTCCTCATTGATTGGCTCCTCGTCGGGCTGACCTCTTCCACGACCACGGCCCCCACGACCTCGGCCTTGGCCTCGGCCTCGGCCTCCACCGTGCGCTCCACGAGGTGCATCCATCCTGCTTGCGGCTTCAAGATCAGAATAGACGAAAGGGAAAAACTACTAAACCCTTAACTCAGCACACAAGGCAAAAGCAATAAGACTCAAATAAGATCCATTGATAGCAAAAAGGCAACATATCGCTACACCACAACTGACCGGTGTAGTCAATATCACAAAGTTCATCACACCCAAAAATAACTAACGACTTATTTTATTAAGGTCCGCCAACAAAAGGGTACTACGGTCCACTACTCAAGGAAACCACCACCGCGGCCTCCGCCGGGGTAGACATTGGGACCAGGTAGCTGACGCGAAGTTCAGGGCGAACTTCGACTGCGCCGTGTCGTCGAGTGAACCCTCAGACTTCTCGAACTCGACCTCCGTAGGCTCCTCCTCTGAAGACTCCACAAGGATGGGGTCCGCGGCTGGCTGCACCTGTGATACTGGGTCTGCGGCTGGCTGCACTGGGTCTGGTGGGGGAAGCAGCTCCAAAGGCTCCTCGAACCAGTCTATCTTGATCTGCACGGGGTGGCGAGGCACAAACTTGCGAGTTGTGCGCCTGATGCGAGGGCCGCGGGGCTGGGTAGTGCCGATCTCTGGCTCCGGCATCTTCGGGATCTTCTCCTTGAGCATCTCCATCTTATCGAGCCTCATCATCTTCTCCATGACAAGAATGTCGGCCTCGAGTTTCAGGTTCTCGGCACGGATCTCCAGTGCCTGAACCAGAGTAGCCATCAAGGCAATGGTCTCGTCAGCCTCTCCAACAGTGCTGCATCCTGGACGAATCATGAAGTCGGTCCTCCGCCTCGGAAAGAAACGGTATGGGGTGCCTGCCTGGTCCAAGCGGTAGTAGTTAGCCACTGCGCCAAGAGCCTGCTGAGCCGCCTACTCAACAACGTCTGCCTAGCTGTTCCCCTTAACTGAGAACTCGATCAGCTTCCCTGCTGGCTCCTTGCGGGCTGGGATCTTGCCGGTAAGCGACCAACGAAGCTCTCCGATGGGAAGAGAGTACTCGTGGCCCGAAATGTCGATCTCCGAGAGGCCCACCTGCTTCATCATCCCACTGAGCAACTGGCTGAAGACATTCTCCTCTTCAATGTTCGCTACGGTTCGGGCAGCCATCTATATCAAAATTTTGAAAAGAAGAAGAAGAAGTAAGTAACATTTTCAAAATTTGTATAAGAGGGAGAAGTGAGAGCAAGAGAGACTTAATAATTTTGTAAGTAACATTTTTAACAACATAGTCCTTAAGTCTGTCCATTCTAAACTAAGGTCACGTGCCTAAGGGTCAATGCATGCTCTGATACCACTTCTTGTGGGAGTCTAGTTTCAACTACTAGGCCCCCCTGTATACATCCTCGTCAGTCCAGGATCACGCTGACGGTATACATGCGAAATGAATAACATGGCATGCATTCAAAGTTTAAAAACTTAATTGAGTACAATATGCCACATGGCTTACAAAGTTCCATGTCTAACGACCTTTATTACATCAGAGGAAACAGCGAAAAAATAAAAACGAAGCAACTCCATCCGTGCCACAGGCAATTGACGGAAGCCACGCGACCTATTCTTCGAGCTCATCATAGAAGAAGTCTTCATCAGCTCCTTCTTCAGCATACTCCTCTGCACACCACTACAAAAACATGCACGATGAGTACTTCACGTACTCAGCAAGCCACCTGGCGGCAGATGGTCCTACCATACTATATGCAAGGCTTCAAAGGAAGGCTTTAGGGTTTATTTACATAAATGCGGTTTTAGTTGAAATATTAGGGTAGATTCGAAGGCATCTTTTTGAAGAAAAATAATTTTATTATCAGGGGTGATTTTCAACAGGTGTGGTCCACGGCCAACACATTTGAGCAAGGAACTCCCGTCTTAACTCGACCATAGGTTTCATCAGCATAGGGGTAGAGGGAAAAAGCAAGGGGGAGAGGGACATGTCTTTTTCATCAAGAATGAGTCATGTGCTGTCCGTAACCGTGGACACGGCTAATCGATTAGTTTATTACTCTGCAGAGTTTGCACACTTTACCCACATGACACAATCTCGCCTTGTTGCCACTGGCCGTCGCTAGCATTGCAACAGGGAGATTGTGACGAGGTCTTTTAGCTTGATCCCCCAAAGGTGTGACATGCCCACCGGGTCTGGCTCGGAGTCGAGAGTATGTCCTCGCACTCCGGTCCCCCCATCTGTGCCGAGGGTCCTCGTAGCTACGTCCACCCCTTCTGTGGTACGGCAATATTGGCACCAAAGGCTGACTAACCTACTTGACCAAGCCATTGCCCATATAGCATGTGGTTGCACTGTTGACACACTTTTCCAACTTCAAGACTTCGGTCTTAAGCGGTACGGACGACCAATGGTTCCTTTCAACTGGCCTTCTGCGGGTAGGACAACCATATGCTCCTTCATCACATGATCCAGCTGTCGTCCACACCATATTAGATGGTGAGTTTCACCCAGAGTAGAATAGGAAGAATAGAGAGAGAAGAAATCATCGGGCATCCGGCCCTAGCTCAGCGACCTCAACAAGTTTCAACAAGGATCATCGATCCGATATTCATTCCTCCGTAGAGGCAAATCAAAACTACCTAAAGATGAATTTAAGCATGGCTAAGCATTTCTCTACTCTATTCAGAATAAAACTTATTATACTACTCAGGGTATCAAGTAAAAAGGCAACAAGCGGACAGGGTAAAAGTGTGTCAATCGACACGCTAGCTACTGGATTAAAACAACATGCATGTTTGTAAATAACAAAAGTGACTTCAAAAATATAGGATAAAAAATGATCAAGAAAAAGGGGCATGTCTTCGTGGTAGTACTCTCCTTCTTCAGCTGCTTCGGATGCCGGATCGGTCTCTTCACTCCCTATCGTTGCAACGCAACGAGAAAAACAAATAAATAACCAACTCTAAAGAAGCATTCCGAAAAGCAACACGAGAGAGAAACACGATGAAGGTAATATGAGGTGGAATGGAACGTTGGTGCGAGAGCGTGATCGCGAAGAAGATAGAAGCTAGGCCTTCTAGAATTGACGATAACCATATATAACACATATGTATATGTAAAGATAACATCTATCCCTTACCGGGTATTTTAATAGGTATACAAATATATACACACAACATGCACCTTAACATGCTAGTAGTCATGATAAAAGGATGAAACTATTCACAATTAACCACAAATAAATATTTAGGTCGGTACTAAATATTTATAATGGTTAATAACAGTGAGGAATAAGTTAACAACATCTAATCATATTTACACATGCTTTTCTATTATTTTAAAGACTAGAGATTAAGTTAAAAGCTATTCTCTACCATTAACATGAACTAATTAAACATGGAATATCTTGGAACATGTTAACAGTACTGAAACAGTACCAAAAATGATTTAATAATAATTTTTAATCTGAACATTATTTAATTAAGGCAATTACTATCATTTCTAGTGTAACAATTAAGTAGGAAATACTAACTGTCATCAATAAATCATACAATTGGAATCTCATGTCATAATACCAATTCCAGAGACATTTCATGTTTGCAAGTGTTCTAGAAATATAATTTAAGTAATTATAAATATTTTTCTAAGCATGAAAATTACACTAAAAGCATGGTAAAACCTTATTTAATCATGCCAAATGGGTTCTCATGACTTGAAATCATCCCTAGAATATAACATGATTTATTGGGTTCTGGCCATGGATTTTTAATAGCTAAAACTGATTTATAAAGAAACTATTGCTAAAACAGAATTTAAATAACAATTTTAAATAGGTCTAGAACACATCTTGATTTCTATAGCACTAACCATTGCAGGAAAAATGTTTTGGTTTACATGGTAAATGATTTCTAGGGTTCTCTGATCCTAAGCAAAAATTGAATAAAAATAACAGAGGGCATTACTATTTACAATAATTAAAATAAATTTTATTTTAATTACAGAAAATTATAAACTAATCCAAAAATTATGAAAATTTTCAAAAGTACTCCTTAGCATACTAGTAATCTACAGAAAAAGAATTACTTCAAAATAATCTTCCAGTGCAAAGTTATCATGAAATTAGGTCAAATTTCACCCAAATTTAAATATAATTCAAAATCCAGCGGTCGGATTAAAAATCCGATCGCACCATTGGATTCATGGGGTTCTAAGGGTTTCATTTTGCTACTGAGATCTAAGATTGGACAAAGATTCGATGCATCTAAAAATTAGACACAAGGTAGGCTTAGGGTTTACTGTACACTTGGTATTGTTCATGAGAACACTGTAGCGTGTACTGTAGCAGAGAGGTTTGGGGAAAAAACAACTCAAGGTTGTGCCAAGGAGATGATCTAGAGGCAAAATTGGTTGAGGGGTTTCGATGTAGGGGTTGATGGGAGACCACCTCGGAGAGGGATTGGAGAGAGACTCACCGTGGGTGGAGAAATCGAGGAGAGAAAAAGATCGTCGGAGTTGGAGAAGAACGCGGGGTACGGTCGATGTCATGGACGAAACTCGCGATTTGTTGCGGGAGGAGGTGCGCAACGTCATGGGGAAGCTCCAACAGAAAGCCTCGGTGTAGGGGTGCGTCGGTGTGGTCGGAATTGCTCGCCGGAGTTGTCGCCGGAGTTGGAGAAGATGAGGAGGTGGTGAAAGAATTTTGGAGAGAAATTCAAAGGGGAAAAACTACAGGGGAGAGGGGATTTTATAGGAGAGAAAAGGAAGGGGAAGAGGCACACAAATTAATGGTAATTAGCACTGAATTAAGGGAGAGAACAAATCACGGAATATAAATTTCTAAAACAACGAAACGGCAGCGGCGGGCGTTACGCGCGGCTTGCGCGGCCGCCGCGCTCGCGCGCCTGCTGCAACTGAGGCAACCGTGGCCACAGCACACATGCATGCATGCAAATGGGCCAGGCTGGCCTTTTTCTTTTTTTATTTTCGATTAAAACTGCAAGGAAAATAGAATAAAGCAAAACAATCTCAAGAGTGGTCCAAAAATTATAGAAAAATTCCAGCAAATCAATTTAGACATGGGGAATTCAAATAAAATATTTTTTTGGAGAAAATTTTCAAATGATGTTCAATTTAAAATTCAAAAACACACTTATAGCTCTCAAATTAATTCAAAACCTTAAATTAACTTGAAATAAAATCTAATAAAAATACATATTAGCATATTACATAGTTGCACATCCTCTTTCCTTTAAAAAAATTTAAGCCCTCAAAAATCGAGGATGTTACAGTTAGCAAGATCCCAGAACACATAGTTTAGAGCAAAAAGTTTTTATAAACCATAATTTTCAGGTTATTAGAAAACAGGATGAGACATCGGTCCACGATGAGCTTGGTACTTGGGTCAACGAGGGTGACCCACGGAGAGCTTGGTGTTCTGTTTGCGCCGCCGAGAAGACTCACGTGAGGAAGGCTGCCCATCATGATGACGCTGCTTTGGGCTGCCCCTCTCCTCCTTTATATTCTTCAGGTGCTGGCAGAGAGGCAATCGAGCTCGTCGAGTCTATAGATGCGGTAGGTGGTGGTTGCCGAGGTCGACGAATTACTGGCCAAGATCGGCGTGTGGCCAAAGGACATCAGGGTGTTCAGTGTCAACTCCACTCTCTACAACAATAAGGTGAGCTGAAGCAAGGGCAACAGTGGTGGCTCTCTGGCCGCCGGTGATTTTTTTTGCAGGTAAATATCACTATCACAGATGGGTAAAAGCTGGAACCATCTATGATACTCACCTCTCATCACAAACAAGGTTTGAATCATCTGTGATGAGAACTCGTCATGACAGATGCACGTATTCAGATGGTTTTGACTGTAATGGGGTTTTTTTACCTGTTTATGATGATTACCTCTGTAGTAGTGGGCTACGATAGCTCATAACAAATGTAGTTTGAACAGTTTTTGATGAGAGCTCGTCATGATAGACGCACGTATTCAGATGGTTTTGAAATCCATCTGTAATGTGGTTTTTTACCCGTCTGTGATGATTAGCTCTGTATTACTGGGCTATGGTAGCCGGTTACACCTCTTGAAAAACGCTACTCACTCTGTACATAAATATAGGTGGTTTTTGAGTTTTTGTAGTCTCCCATGTAAGATTTTGACTACGATTTCCAATCATAATAGTTTATCAAAAATAAAAATATATATAATAGAAAGAACTTTACAAGAACAATTCAATGAAATTATTTTCACAGTCAATCTATATACTTTTTTAAACACTAGCAGTCCAAGTTTCTAAAGGTGGACTATATGCATCCTAAGACAACCTATATTTCTTAATGGATGTAGTACATTGTAAACATGCAATTTGATTGATTCCTGTGTGCCAATTGGTCCAAGATAAATTATTCACCTAATAGTCTTTATTATATATCGAAGCATGACATATGTTAAATATATTTTTTGAGGAAAAGAGCAGTGGTTTTGCCCATGCATTTTGGAAAAATGGCCTTGAAGCCAGCCTAGAGACATCCTATCAAGTAGATTACTCGCTCGTGTCGGGGTCAAAACCTGCTCAGGTTCTCTTTTGCCATCCTATTTCAAATCACTAACAAGGATAACAACTGGATGTCATGCTTGATCTGCTTGAATAGTTGCGCCTCAGACGATGTTTGCTGGTCAAAAATTCGACGGTTGCG
This sequence comes from Stipa capillata, assembly GCA_019208055.1. Taxonomy (NCBI): domain Eukaryota; kingdom Viridiplantae; phylum Streptophyta; class Magnoliopsida; order Poales; family Poaceae; genus Stipa; species Stipa capillata. The sequence continues at coordinate 162,767 of JAGXJF010004729.1, forward strand.
TTCCTTCCACATTTGCCAACAACAATAGAGATTAGTTGTAAGATTTTCAGGCCAGATGGAGCAGATAGCAAGCTCCCACCAAGCAGCCATGTTTATCACATTGAAATTTGAAAGAGCAGGATTAGTGGACCCTATGGACATGAGATGCCATACACCCCTGGAATATGGGCAATGTAGGATTAGGTGTGAGGCAGATTCTGGAGCTTGGTCACAGAGGGCACAATTGGTTGAGTGAGGCTAGATTCCGTTACTTGCTCATAGCTGGTGAGGATCAGTTTCTTGAGCCACAACCAAATGAAGAACTTGCATTCCAACTCCACTTTCACCTTCCAAATCTTTGCGAAGCTAATGGAATAATAAGATCATAGGAACTGGCATTCGTAAGCCGAGGATGTAGCGTATTGGTCACTGTTAGTCCATCGCCATAACAACACATCTTCCTTCTCTGATAGCTGGACTTACGCAAGGAGATTCAAAGGGAGATGAACTCCCAGAGTTGGTCTTGGGTAGTAATGCGATGGAACCCCACCATCCATTTGTTCCCCTGCACACCCTCATTGACTCAAATTGTTTTCTTCTTGTCAAGCTAGTAGAGGTTTGGAGCTAGGTCCATCGAAGCTTGGCCATTGAGCCATCTGGAGGTCTAGAATTTGGCAATATTCCCATTGCCCAGGATGAGACGAGTGCAGGCGTCAAATAAGCAGTTGTCCACCTTGTCGCAAGGGGTCTTTGTGCCAATCCACGATCTTCATTTGTCATTCCATTGAAACTACCTCTAGTTTAGGTGAAGTATCGTACCAAACTAGCGGAGGTCAATTATGCCTAGCCCTCCTTGAGGCTTTAATCTACACACCGAGTTCCAATTTACTAGGCTATGACCACCATTGGCGTCAAATTTGCACGCCAAAGGAAATTGTCTCTGAACTTGTGGATGAGATTGAAAGCCGACTCCTTGAGGGGAAGGACAGTGAGCATGAGCATGTAGACTGAGATGGCTAAGAAAACTGAATTTACCAAAGTAAGGTAGCTTGCATTGCTAAGGAGCTTCCCCCTCCACCATTGAAGTTTGCCTGCCATTTTGTCAAGGATGGGTTGCAGGTCAATCTTTCTTATCTTGCTGATGCTGAGAGGAAGTCCAAGGTACTTTCAAGAGAAACTCTGAACTTGGATAGGAAGGTGAGATAGGAGATCAGCCACATCCAAACCATTGCAGCAGATTCTGTAGATTACACTCTTCTAAATGTTAGCTTGCAGATCGGAGACCATGCCAAAGTGATGAAGCAGGGCCTTAGTCTAACGAAGGTCCTCCACTGTTGGGTGTAAGAAAAGTGTGGAATCATCGGCATATCGGCTGACTCACAGGTTGGCTGTAGGGAGAGGGAATGCAGAGGGAGCATGAGCAGCTGCAACCTTCTCTAGGAGCCAGTGCAAGGGTGCAATGGCAAGGATGAACAACATTGGCGATAGGGTTAACCCTATCGAAGCCCTGTATGGTGAAAGAAACACTCGCAAAGCTCACCATTCACCAAGATTTTGGAGGGTGAAGAGCCCCATATGAGCGCCAAGATGTCACACCAATGTTGCTCAAAGCCTAGGTGGTGTAGTAACTCGAACATATATGCTTAGGACACTAAGTCAAAAGCACCAACAATGTACAGTTTAAGGAAAATGCTTGTCACTTTCTTCTTGTGGAGATCCTTGACAGTGTTTGACACATATAAGAAGTTGTCTTGAATGCTATGGTGCTTGACGAAGGCACTTTGGTAGATGGGGACCATCTCTGGAAGACTTGGGGCAAGGCGATTTGCCAACATTTTGCACAAGATTTTTGAGACGCGGTGTATCACACTGATTGGATGGAAATCCTTAATCTTTGTTGCTCATCTGATTTTGGAATCAGAAAAATGTCAATTGTGTTAAGAAGGTGCCACCTATCAGCCAGTAGGTAGTGCAGTTGCTGGACATGAGCAAGCAAGTCCTCTTTGATAATCGACCAACACTTCTGAAAGAAGAGGATAGAGAAACCATCCAGCCCTAGCGCCTTGCCCATGGGGAGATCAAAGAGGATAGAGCATAGCTCTTCTTCCGAGAAAACATCATCAAGATGGTCGAGGTTGAAATGCTGGATGGGCAAAGAATCCTAGTCCAGGGAGAAATGACGGCTCGAGGCAGCGCCAAGGGTCTCAAAGATGTGATTGAAGAAGGCACGCTGCTTGTCCGCTGGCAAGGTGAGCTGCCCAGAAATAGTGTTGAGTATTGGGATGAAATTACGTTGATGATTCCCTTTTTGCCTTCAGGTGGACCAACTTAGAGTTGGCATCCGAAGTCCAAATCCATGTCAAGTGAAAGCGCTATCTGATTCTACATCTTTCGATCATTGCCAGGCTCAGAATTTTGCATTTGAGCTCATGGCGCAAAGAGAGCTTATCGATCGAAATATTACGAGAGTCTTGAGTGTAATTGATGCCAAAAATGACTTTCTACATGATTGTCGAGAGGAGCTTGATGTTGCCAATCTTGGCTTTGTCCAACAGATGAAGCGTTGTTGCAACATAGGAGAGTTTGATATGCAACTGGTGCATCATATCTACGAAGGAGACCAAGTGAAACCAAGTGGCTACAACTAGCTCCCGGAAATCGGACTGCTTGAGCCAATAATCTTCAAACCTAAACCCCTTGTAGATCTGACATGGAGGTGGAGACAGCCCTGAGGTGGCATAGAGGGAACATCAACCCCCAATCAGTAGAGCAGAATAGGTGGTCAATTTTGGTGTGTTTTTGAGCCGTGCAAGGGCTCACCCAGGTGAAGCGCCTGCCACGGAGCCTGATCTCCTTGACCTCCATGAAATTGAGCAGAAGATACCTGTTGACATGTGTGTTGATCTTGTCTCTTGCTCGCCAGATAAGGTTGAAATCACCAATAAGAACTGACTTTAGATTCACAGCCGCTTTGATGGATTTCAATTCACCGATGAAGATCAGTTTGTTGCTGTTAGACTGTGGGCCGTACACACTCGTAAGTCACCACTGCTTGCCGTTCACCCTCTGTGTTAGACGAACGGATACAAAGCTTTGCGAATGGTGGCATCCGACCAGATCAAAAAGGTCTCTGGAGGCGGTGACGATGATCCCACCTCTGGTGCCATCAGCCAGCGGATAGCAAGAGCTATCATTGAAAGGTAGACCTAGAGTTTCTCTGTTGCAAGGCTGGTCGACAAGATGAAGCTTTGTCTTGTGAAGACAAATGATAGTTGCCCTCTGCTGCTCAATTGCGTCGGGGACGACTTTCCTATGAGCCGGATTGTTCAGACCATGGATATTCCAGTTGAAAATGACACAATGTTGTTCACTCATTGTGGAAACAAGGGAAACACCATGGAATTGAGTTTGATAGAATATCACAAGGGACATTACAAACACTTAGGACCAAACCTACAACACAGTAGTTCAGAAATTTGACCATTCAAGAAATCACTCTTGAAATCCATTTGATATAATTTGAAATCATGATGAGTGACGAATGCAAGAAATATGTGAAAAACCTTAACATGAGCAACGGGGGCATAGGTTCACCAAAGCCCAAACCTTCAACTTGGGTGAAACCTTACGCAACTAACTTTGCCTTGTTCTAGATGACTTGACCATTTTCATCTTGCTTGTTCTGAAAGATCCACTTGGTCTCTATGATGTTTTGATCCAATGTCATACCCTGTTTTTCAAACCCTGCATGTTAGCTTAACCGCATATGTGATTAGTATATTATAAACCCTACATGCACTCATTACCCCTAACCCCGCCACACACGCACCCTCTTAAACCAAAACCTTAATACAGAAATACCTCAAAGCAACACATGCACCGTATACGCCGATGCACCCATGGCACCCTACAACCGAGTAGTCCCAGGCCAAGGTAGGTGAGTTCCTGAGAGTTCCCATGCCCTCACGTCACCTTGCCGCGCACCGGAACCCTAAGTTCCAGCCCCGACCCTTTTATTCCTAATTAAATTCATTTCCTTCCAAAACCCTAATCGTGAAACCTAGCAACCTTCGGCCTTTCCAAAAATTTTGAGAAAATTCGTGGAACAACTTAACAGCATTCTCAACTCCAACATAACATAAAATAAGGACACCCAGTTCAAAAATATTCACATATGGAAATAATGAACTTTAGGGCAATAATGGGCGTTGAGTTGCAACCCCTAAAAATAAGTTCTAGAAAATTTTGATAAAATTCCACAACGATCCCCTCATCTCCAGGAGCCTGAATATACAAAAACATGAACACATTACATTCAGAAATCCACATCTGCCAATATTGAACACCTACGCCTAAAATCTTCCCTCACATAAAATTACGTGCGAACCTCAGTAAAAATAGCTCAAAACCTTGGTAGAGATTCTCTCATACCTACTTCCATAAAGTCCCTCTGGTAGCATACGTCTCATCATCCCCTGTTGGATTCTAAGACATGTCAAGCATTGGCATTCAAGTCTTGCAGACGAATCTGATTCCTTTTTGGTGCCTAACTCTCATGTTCACCTGAACCCATCCCCAAGAATCCCTGTGACATGGTAACGCGTGGCATACTGCACCAAGACACGCCATGGCATGTCATGCCACTCTAGCTCGCGCTCTGGCTGGCATCGGCATGCCACAGCGAGTGCCACTGTGGCGTTGCCGCGCCGCTCGTCGCTTTCCCTAACTAGCTGTCGACGAGCTCGCCCCCTGCCTCGCCGGCGCATGCCTCGGCCACCCCTGGACCCCTCCCCCAGCTGGCAACAGCTTAAACGCCGCCTCGAGCTGTCCCATCAATGCCGAGCTCGCCGCCTTGTGCATCAACAGCTTCGCCGCGCCGCACGCCGGTGGCAGCGCCGTCCAGCCAACCCTAGCGCGCCACGGCCGTACCTCACACTCCCCTGCAGCCACGGCAGCACCCCATTTGCCCCGGTCATGTCCCGTCGTCGAGCCCAAGCGGGAACAGCAACCACCGTCGGTGAAGCTCGCCGCTTCCCCTATAAATAGACAGGCCGAGCGCCCACTTCAACTCAAGCACCTCGCCAAGCGTCCTGCCAAGCTTCTCGATTCCATTCCACAAGTTAAGCAGCCTCCAAGCTCCGTTCCCCCTCGCCATCTCTTGCCTCCTCACTGCCTCTGCCCGAGACCAATTCCTTCAATACCAACTACCTTGGGTTAGTCCATCTCCTCCATCAGACACTCCAGCACCTTCTGAACCCATCACCGCCACCAATCGACTCGATTAAGCGACACCACCGGAAGCCCCAAACCCAAACCGGCGGCACTACTACCGTCGGCCTCCCTCTGTTCAAGCAACCAACCAAGCCGGTGAAATCACACCCACCAACCCGAGCCTAGACTAAGTGAGGTAAAGACCCTATGACACATAGGCCATGGCGGTAGGTGAGGTCCACCATCAGTAAGTGACCGCGCCTCCCCTGGGTTTCCATTTCCACCTGAGGAAAGTGTAAATCCACCCCAGGAAGAGGCGTATTCCTTCTCTGAGCCCGGTTTCTAAATTATTTAAACCGCTAACCTCCGGTTCGGTCGGTTCAATGAGTTCCAGACCGGTTTTAGAGAAAATCCTTCCGGTTTTGAAATCCTTAGGAACAATTCAAGCTTTTGTCTTTAGGAAATTTTTAAGTTTTGAGAACTTTTTAAGCACGAACAGCAGGAGTTAGAATTAGGGTATTTCTTTCCTCTTCCTTTAAAGAAACATGTACACGGTATATGTAATTTCCAAGGCAGCCAATGTATTCCTTCCACCCTACCAGTATACCCAAGTACCTACAATGCTCAATAGTCCAATAGGGCAAGGGATTTAAAAGGAGCAATCTTCATGGCATAAATTTACTATGATCAGAACACCGTCATTTTATGTGACACGAATGCATATACTCATCGTCTAAGGCATTCTTTGTGCTCATAGACTTAAGCCCTAAAACCTCGGAACCTTATCACTAAGTTAATTAAGCCTTTATATACTCACCCTATCCTCCGTCAAACTGTGCTCAGTCTTTTTGAAACCCTAATCCTAACCCAACCGAAACCTCTAGCACCTCACCTTAATAACATCACCCCTTTTTAAACATGCATGTTGAATGGATTTGTTGAAGTTGCTCTTGTTGTTTCTTATTCACCGATGTTCCGACGTGTAGTTGACGGAGTGAGGTACGTGCGCGAGGAGGAACCAGAATCACCCCCACGACAGGAACAAGAGCAAGAACTGTCAGGCAAGCATTCCCACTTTGATCATGTTGAATCCCATATGTGCGAAATTTAATTATTTTGTTTACGAAAGTTGCATGCTATGTGGATATCAACAGTATTTTATGTAGACCTAGTTATACCCTACAGATGCATAAGTCCTAGGTCTGAATATCCGATTCTTGTAACCCTAGTTATATTAGTTGGTTGTTCTGCGACCAACAAAAGTACTAAGATTATAGGCATTAGCCATGCTTAGACCTGCTGTAGTCAAAAACTAAATTTTGTTAGGACATCACGAACTCCTTTGGGACATGGAAAATAAAGCCCTCAGATAGCATGTGTTATCCGAGGTGGCATTTGAAAGAAATGTTTGTCAAAACCCTAATAAAACTGGAGATGATTTTGATTCGGGTGAGAATGGTAAGGGCAGCCTGGGGCTGTAGAGTATCTGATGGTGACATGGTCGTCCGGGATGAACATGGAGTTGAAAATGGAATCTTGCTCGAATCAATTGAGGACCGAGCCTAAGTGCCGCTAAACTAGTTCCTCACCGTACGTCCACATGTCCTTTATGGGAAGGACTTGGCTTGGTACCCCGGCAAGTGCTAGAGTATGGACCTGTGGGAAGTAGGAAGTATGTGACTAGGTGTTTAAAGTCCTAGAGATCCCCCACCGCTAGGCGTTTGGGTGTTGACTCGACACAAAGGTGGAGAGTCCCATTTTCGGGGTCCGGGACGTGAAAGTTGGGCCAACCACCTAGCGGGTCCAGCTCTAGTATGGAAGCGGGCGAAGGCCTCGTTGTAACAGCCCTGCCGATACACCTCATGAAGTGTATCCGTTAGTGCTCGGCAACAAGGGGGACTTACATCTTGTGGGTAAAGTGTTAAAAACTATTCGAATAGCCGCGTCTTCAGTCATGGACATGAACTGGCAAGGCCACACACTGGTTAGACTAAGTTTTGTTTGTGAAAGCTTGGGAAAGAGATTAAGGACGTGGGCATGATGTGTCCACAGGGTGCAATTTACACTACACGGTTGGTAGCAAGGAATTGCAGGAGAAGGAGGGTAGCCGTACTGTCCGGGACAGTACGGGCTGAGCATTGAGATAAGTAGAGGCTAGCCGAGCTATCCGGGATAGCACGAGCTGAGCACTGAGTTGAGGAGGCCAGCTGTACTATCCGGGATAGTACGAGTTGAGCAATGAAATGATGAGGCTAGTCATACTGCCCGGGGTAGTATGGATTGAGCTATCACAAGTGATAAAAGGAGGTAGCCGGGTCTACCTCATGTGAAGTTTTGTTACTTTGAATTGCCCTGATTTACAAAACTGCTTTGTAATTTATTATTCTCGTATTTAAATTGAAAACTTACTTTCCGCACAACAAGCAACTTAGGGTAGAGCTGTTCCTTTGGCATATACACTGCATGCTATATTGCCGTATATTTTTCCTGTGGGAATAGCTTGCGAGTACATTCAATGTACTCACCTGGCTTGTTGATATGGCCAGATGAAGAAGAGTTCATCTCTGACGACGAAGACAGTGACTACGAGGGATAGGGCGTTTTCCCCAGTCAGTTGCCTGTTGGGTAGGCATATTGATGGGCTATCTATCGCACTTTCTACTTCCGCTGCTGTTTCTATTCGGCCAATAGGCCCGTTTGTACGAACTAAAGCCATAATGGCTATTGTGTAATAAAAGAATTCGGTATGGTATGACTATGCTATCAAGTCTGTGTGTACTAGCTACTGATCATGGGACCAGTACAGGAAACACAGGGAAGTATCCGGCTTAAAAACCGGGTACGCCACATCCAGTCTTTCCACCAATGACTAAATCTTGTTCTAGTTGAAGTTGTTAAGATCTTCATGCATAGCATTCACCCAATCCGGATCATCAAGTGCTTCTTCCACCTCAACGAGTTCCAAACAAGAAAAAAGGGAATAATATCCACACAAAAATTGCAACCTAAGATTTACTCACCTATTCATGTCACAAAGTATGTTATCAACGGGGTGATCGCGTTGAATGCATTGGTGCACTTAGGAATGTAGTAAAACCTGCTGAGTTCGTGCTTCCTCTTCTTCTTGGTGTTCCATGCTTGCACTTGAATCTTGTACGGGGTTGGAGGGCTCAACTTGCATCGATGAGATCGATGTAGGTTGACTATCCAAATTCTCTGTTGGTTTGATCTCTCCTAGGGACATGTTCTTGATTTCTTGAGAGGGATCCTCGTCACCTACATCATGATGATCAACTTTCTCCGATTGGGAACCATGAGTCCCGCCAGATTGCACATTACACGATTTTTCAACAACATCGATGGCCTTGTTGAATACTCGATAGGTGTGCAAATTTGATCCATATCCAAGAAAAAATCCTTCATCACATTTAGAAGCAAAGACAACCTATTCTTCTTGTTCAAAATTGTCACGCCCCCGGTTTTAAGGCCGGGTGCGCTCCTGTGATTACTGTACCGGTCCCTGGATCCGTAGCCGGTACACACAGAAACTTGATACATCGTCATACAATACCGGATTTATTACAATACAAGCCTTTAAGGTCTTTTAACAGAGTTAGGCCTATTGGCCGAATAAAAGTCTTGCAGCGGAATAAAACAACGAAATAAAACAACGCGTAGATAAACCCATCAATATGCCAACCCTCAGGCAACTGACTGGGGAAACGCCCTAGCCCTCGTAATCGGTGTCCTCCTCGTCGGAGCAGAAATCTTCTTCTCCTTCTGGCCAAATCAACAAGCCAGGTGAGTACATTGAATGTACTCGCAAGCTATTCCCACCGGAGAAATTATACGGATATTTCATGCAGGGAATATCAAGGGAATGGCTCTAGTCTAGGTCGATAGTTGTGCGAAAAGTAAGTTCTTTATGTAAATACATGTATAATAGATTTAAAAGCGGATTTGTTAAACTCAATATGAAATTGAAGAACTTTAACTCCTTTATCCAGTGAGACAGCTCAGTCCCTACTACCCCAGGGTAGTAGGACTAGCTTCTCGGCTTATCGCTCTGCTGACACTACCCTAGATAGTTCAGCGAGTCTTCCCGGCTCAGCTCGTGGTATCCCCGATAGCACGACTAGCCTTCTCCTCCGGCAATTCCTGGCTACCAACCGTGTAGCGTAAATTGCCCTCTGTGGACACGTCATGTCCACGTCCTTAATCCCATTTCCCATCTTTCGTAAACAACACCTAGTCTAACCAGTGTGTGGCCTTACCAGTTCATGTCCATGACCGAGGACGCGGCTATTCGAATAGTTTTTAACACTCTGCAGAGGTTGCACGGCTTTACCCACAAGATGTAAACTCACCCCTATTGCCGAGCGCTAACGATACACTGCACGAAGTGTATTGGCAGGGTGGTTACAACGAGACCGTCGCCCGCTTCCATACTAGAGTTGGACCCGCTAGGTGAATACCCAAGTTTGCGTGCCCCTAGACACCAAATTGGGACTCTCCACCTTTGTGTCGATCAACACCCAAACGCTACGCGGCAGTGGATCTCTAGGACTTTCAAACACCTAGCCACGACTCCTAACTTCCCACGGGTCCAAACCCTAATACTTGGCGGGGTACCAAGCCAAGTCCTTCCCATAAAGGACATGTGGACGTACGGTGGGGAACTGGTTTAGCGGCACTTAGGCTCGGTCCTTAACTGATTCGAGCGAGACTCCATTCCTCAACCCACGATCGTCTCGGACGAACGTGCCAACATCAATTCCTCTACAGCCCCAGGCTGCCCTTAGCATTCTCGCCCGAATCCAAATCATCTCCAATTTTCATTCGAGGTTTTGACAAACATTATTTTAAACACCACCCCGGATACCACACGTTATCCGAGGGTTTTATTTCCCATATCCCGAATGGGATTTTATAAATCGAGGAAAAACTTTATTTTTGACTACAACAGGTCTAAGCACGGCTAACACCTATAACCCTAATATTCTTGTCAGTCGTGGGTCGACCGACTACTATACCTAGGGTTACAAAGGTCGGATGTTCGGACCTAAGGACAGTGCAGCTACTGGGAATAACTAATACTACATAAAATATTGTTGTACCAATATAGCAATGCAGGATTTGCAAACAAAATAATATATTTTGTAAATATAGGATTTGGCATGATCAAGGTGGGAATGCTTGCCTGGCAGATCCTGTTCCTGTTCTGCACGCGAGGGTGATGCCGGTTCCTCCTGACGCACGTACGTCTCTCCGTCAACTACGCGTCGGTTAAAAGCAACAAATAAGAAACGATTCAACAATTCAATAAAATCAAACAACCGGCGATACCAAAACACTCGAGGAACTACTATGATTTTTGGAATGATCGAAAAAAAAAGATCTAACTAGGGTTTTGCATGCGTATGCACATATTTTAATTATTAGGACAAAAAGGTACTCCTAGTATACTGCCACTAGATTAAATACGGAACAGCTCAACCTTGACAATGCTTCTGGATGAGAGGCTTAGTCATAATGCATGTGTTCTCTTGGCCGTTATTCCTGGTGCTAATTATTTAAGGTGCTTGGGGAGTGCTCTGGTGCAACTCTAAAATGAATCATATTGTATACGAGCTGATTCCAGATCACAAAGATTAGCTTACCTCCTAATCTCTACTAACCCTATTCTAATTAATTTTATTGTCTAACTAATTTTGGAACAGAAATTTGGGTTTACTCGCGGGGTTCCAGAATAATATTTTGAGCACTTAAGGAGGTTTGGAGTGGCTTGGTTTGGCTAATTAGAACCCTAACCGAATAGGTACTAACTTAATTGGCTGAGCAGTGCACTAAGTGCTGTTAGCAGCTGGCTTTGCGCCTTCCTTATTGGGAAAACGGGTTCCAGCAGCAGCACAGCTATGGCTTTAAAGCTTGGACCGAACGGTCACCCGAACCAACTAACTCACAGCTCAAACAAAACACTCCTTCTTCTACCTAAAGGCTGCGGCGGCTGCCTTGTTCAGACCAAGGCGCAAGGGAGAGCGGGCTGGGCGGCAGCTAAGGGAGGCTCAATCTTTGCCGCGGCAGCTGGAGGAGGCGCGGCAGGGGAAGGCTTCGGCAGCTGCGCGCGGGGAGAAGGAGCCTTGGGCTCTTGCCGTGGCCACTGGACCAGAGCGCGGCAAAGGGGGCTGCGCGGCAGGGCCTGGGGGCTTGCCGCGGCAGCTCGATTGGGAGCGGCAGAGGGCTCTGGAGTTGTTTCTTTTCTAGTTCGCTCACCTTGGTTGCTTGCTGGATTCAATCGGGAGCTGCTGTGTTGAGCTCCAGAGAGCTTAGGCGATATGAGCTATGGGGAAGGGGTGGAAATGGGAACAAGGCAGGCTCGCCGTGGGTGGTCTGGAAGCTGGCACTCGGGTGCTTTTTATAGCCGAGGGCGAGCTCGGACAGGGGGTGGCTGCTACTGCTTGCTACATTGCCGGCGACTTGACGGCGGAGTGAGGCGCTGCTCCGGTGAAGCGACGACTCGGGGAGCTTAACAGCGAGGTGAGTAATGGAGAGGGTTGAGCTGGATGGGGATGGGATGGCCACAGGGGAGATGGTAGGACGTCTGAGCTCGGCTGTTGCTCGGATTTGGCTCGACGGTGGCCGGCGTTGCGAGGGGAGCAGCGGTGCATGCTGTGGAGCGGCACGGGAGGTGTCAGAGCGCGGCCAGCAAGCACCCAGGGTGGCATGAGGTGCCGTTGCGTGTTCTGCGGTGATTGGTTATACTTGAACACGTCAAAGAGTTGGATTGACGCATTACTGGAGAGGCTGCAGGGATGGGTTTGAATGCATTGCTGTGCAAGGTCAGAACGTGAGTGCCATAGTAGACATGACATTGGTTTCCATGGTGCAAGGATGAGACGAGAGATTCCAGAGTGATAAATGGGATTGACGAGCAACAGCAAGGTGGACTGTTTGCTCATTGAATTTTTGGGACAGCTCATGCAAAGAGTGCATGGCGATTTCACGCGAGGAATTACTCAGGGTCAAGGTGTTTGGGTGCTTGATGATTCAGACTTTTACTCATGACATGCTCATTATTTTATGCACTGAGGTTTCTAGAGATGCAGAGAGTATTGTGTTAATTTCTGGGAATTTTCAGAGACCTAATTGTAAGGGTTTCAGTGCAATGCCATTTTTAATACTATAGTTTATTAATTTCATACCTTGATATTTTTAAACTGGACACTGTTATTTTATGCTATATACGGATTATATATGTTGGTAAGATGTCCTGTGGTTTCCTTCTGAATTTTTGGAGAATCCGAGGAATTGCGGATTTCCCGATTAG
>JAGXJF010004730.1:0-30007 GCA_019208055.1 Stipa capillata
CGATGAGTCGCGGTTGGGGTCTTGCTGGCGGAGGCCGGCGAAGAGGACGAGGCAGCTGAGGGTGACGCTCGCCGCGTACAGCACCAGCTCCTGCACGAATCGCGACAACGACTCCGACGACCTCATTGCCGCTGCCTCCCTCTCGTTGCGTTGCTTGTGGAGGAAGGAAAGGAAGGGATTGAGATTTGCGGAGAGGGATTTGATTCGTGGAGGGGAAGATGGGAGGGATTTGATTCGTGGAGCGGAAGATGGGAGGGATTTTAGGGAGGGGGATCCGGCGGTCGCTCTCCAGTCCTTCTCATGGCGTCACCTCCTCCTCCTCCGGCTTCCGCCGCCGCCGCGACGGCCCACAGCGTGTTCGTCTAGGGCACCCTGATGGTGGAGGAGGTGGTGGGCGTCCTCCCCCGCGCTCTCCCCAACCAGTGCATTCTCACTCCTCTCCCTTCGCGCTTCCATTGCTGTTCTATTCTTGTTCGATGCTTGACGCGTAGTCGAATTTCACATCGCTTTTGCTCTGCAGCCGGAGGTTCAGCATCAGGGGCCGCGTCTACCCGGCGATTCTGCCTTGTCCTGTTTGTGTTTGGTGTTTCTTGGTTTGGGCAATGCAAGCAATGACAATTACTGGAAACCACGAGCTCTTCTTAGTTTCGATCAGTATGGGACAGCATATATGCAAAACAAAGGCCAATTTGTTCCTCTGTGCTGCAGGTTTTCAAGGGAATCACTGATGGGGAGCTCGATGTGCTGGACATATTTGAGGATGAGGAGTATGTGAGGGAAACAGTTGACATCTCACTAGCTGTAAGTCCATTCGACTGAGGATACTTGCCAACCAGCACTTACCAAATCCCAAGCAACGATCCATAGTTCTTACATCTGCTAGGCGTCCAATCCCTCTCCGCATGATCGTAACTCTGAACACATTATTCGGCTTCATACTTGAGAGTAAGTTTCTAGGACTTCTGTTGAGTTCTGATCTCTAGGCACAACTCCAGATGCCACAGGTAATCCACCTTTGGGTGAAGGCCTCTCATAAATATACAGTATTACTAATCGTGTTCAGCACAATACAAGATATACTTGTACAATTTTTACAACATATACGGATATACTACTTGTTTTGTCTCTGAAACATTGCCTGTCCTGTTGGCACGATGACAGAAATATCTAAAAACTCTGAAACATTGCAAATTTGCGTTACAAATAAGCCGTTTGAAATAGCTGTTATAAATTATCATTCCAAATAAGGCCGTTAAAAATATATTATTACTTACAACATATTAATAAAATATAGGAAAATAAAAATATAGAGAGTGAGATATGGAGAGGCTGTTGGAGATGGAAGAGATATATAAAAAAAATCTTTTAGAGATAGCTATCCGTGTGGGGATAGAAAGAGTAGATTTTACATAGCCTATTAGAGATGCTCTAAAAGATGAAGACCATACAAGTCGTTGCGAAAAGAGGTACTGAAAAGCACTGCTAAACGAGAAGAACATACAATATGAAGATATGATCTCGATTGATAGACCTTGTCACGGCACAGTTAACTGGATCGATCCATTGGGAGTTTGCTATAACAATATATCGAATGCTACTGACTACTTAAGCCAAAGTACAGGAACATCCTTCCCCTAAGCCTGACTATTCTTGGTTTCCCTAGCTATCGGCGTCGTGGAATCGGCAGATTTTGACAGATTCCCCTGCAGACAATAACATGTTGGTTAAAAGAGTAAAAGAATGGATCGATACTATCAACATATGCATGACACGGCCGGCGTCTGCATATTATACCCAGCTGGTCACGATTGATGGCAGCATATTATAACCAGCTGGTCACGTCCGGCATCTGCGTATTATATCTCCATGGAACAGTAGGTGATCTATGGCTGTTGATACGAGGAGTCTCCGTTTCAAAATATTTGTTGATCAAGAGATAATTGAGTATGATATTTCCACTCTCTATCTCGACTCTAATGCTCTGTAAGAAGTTTTGTAGCATGTACTGTAATGTAATAGAGGTATATGTGATTATTTCTAACTTTAAGTTTTGCTTCGATACACCTTTCTAGAAAATTTACGGTCTTTGATGCAAATCAATGGTGGAGATTAGAACTTACCTCTTTAATTGAAAATGATATTATAGTCTGTTTCACAGGGTGGAAGTGCTTAGCCTCTCGAAACCTGCATTACATGGGCAACCAGCCCTTTGGGCCCAAGCCCTTACGAACCCGTTTGATCTATAGTTTTCTTGCATCCCGTATGTTCTGAATTTTCCATTGTTCAAAGTTCAAAAAAAAATGCGTGCTTCAAAAAATTTCACCGTTCGGAACTTTACTTTGTTCTAATTATTTTCCATGTTCCCAAATACTCACGGTTCAGAACTTTTTCTCATTTTCGAAATTTTACACAGTTCAAATTATCACGGTTTGTGGCTCATATCAGATAATTTGGATCTGAGGATCGACAACAAACAAAGCAATATATAATGCACCAATTTGGCATACATTTTCACCTGTTTTTCGGATTCAGAAGCAAAGAAAGTCGGATCTTTCATTGAGACATGAGAAAACTGTAGCGTGAAACGCCTTCAGATATGCACGTAGGATGATGGTCATGAACGTATACATACATTTGTTCCCACAACTAGATGAGATCGACGAGTCCATTCGGGTACGAAGGAACACCCTTTTTTTCCAACATTGATAAAAACAAAGCACTCTTCGGATCAAAAACAAAGACCGAACATCTTTTTTTGCCAAAACAAAGAACGAACATGAGAAAACATGTTGAAGATTTCATGATCCTGCACACAAAACAACAAAAAAGAGCACCACCTTCTATCTGCAGAACAAACAATCACGCGATGTAGATCTGCAGAACAAACAAATTAAAGAAAACGGTTCGTAACTGAACTGCAATTCCGTCATGAACAAGCTGCTTGGGGGCAAGGTCGACGGCGCCTGATCGAGAACTCCTTCTGCATGATGCTAACTCACGGGCTGATCATGAACAAGTGCTAGCTTTTGAGTTTTGACAGATTGAGGTTGCATGCTAGCCGATTGTTTCGCCATGAAGACATATCGTGGAGCCGTGTCCCAACAACACGCGCACAGATTATTTTCTTCGCCGTCTGCTGGCCGCCGCCGTCCACACACAAATATAGGCCGTCGATCGACTCGTTTTCCTTCTTGCAATCAACTACATGGAGATAGCTAGTTTGGGTTTGGACTACGGGCCTCAGACCTCGGCACGGCCGGCTTATCTCCGGTAGCACCCAAGCACGAAAGTACCCTTCTGGCCTTCTCTCACGTAACCTTCAGATCCGTAAACTTTTTTAAAAGGGATGTAGTGAAACAAAACTCACTAACTCTTATCTTAGATTTACCGTTTCCTCGATGCGCAAGGTTGGTCAGTACCAGTAAAACATAATACTCCTCACGTATTGACCATGCTACAACGAGTATACCAACACAACAGACTAGGCACCAGGAACTGGAATAGCGCTGTTCCCATTGAAATTGCCACTTCTGAAATTGCCACTGTTGCCACGCCCAGTCTGGGGTTCAGTGAGTATCAAAAAACGAGGCGAGGTACTTAACTTTAGCAGCAATTAATCACTCCGTCTGATCGATGCAGTGCACCCAATCAGATTGCGTTGCTAAGCAAGCATTCATCGCAACGGCATCCATCAATCCTTCTTCTTCTCCAATGTCCCCAGGCTACGACGCCCGGCACACAGCTTGAACATAATTAACTTCGCATCCATGGACATGGAGTAAAGGCAAACAGTACTGGTGCTAGTACTACTAGCTGCCGATGCATCGTTAATGACCGGGATGTTTGTTTTTTCATCAGAGATCAATGTCCTCGAGGACCATTCTACTGCTGCGCCCAAAGTGAAGGACAGGAAGGCATCTTTGCGAGTCAAAGCTTTCCATGTGGGAGTGATAGGCAACAGCTACGTTTAGAACGAGATAGTGTAATTTTTCCTGATTCTTGTAAGTAACGAACTGTTTCATACTATCTCCGCATGTCGTTTCAAGATTTTTGGCAAACATATTTATGCAGAAAAAGTTACCAACATCTACGACACCGAATTAGTAATGTTAGATCAGTTGTGAAATATATTTTTACGATATATACTCATTTTTATTCGGGGGAACACATTCTCATAGAAATTATTCGTCAGATTGTAACTTTATCGACTTCAGAACTAACATATGTATTATGACATCGGAGGAGTACGAAAGTTGTTGGGAAACTCTTTGTAAATCTTTTGCTTCCAACCGGCATCGTATCTCCTACACTGATGACTGGTTAACAAGTCAACATGCGAGAGAAAGGGAATGCCTTTTCCTGCCCCATATATATATATGCAGGCTCATGCTGATTTCGGCAAAGGAAAGCTTTCAACGTCGCTCTGGAAACGAACACCTTGCTGTGGCTTCATTCCCACCTTAATTTGCATGGCTTTGTTGCCTATGCATGCTCGCCGTTAGGTTGCTTTCTTTGCCCCCGGAACAGCAAACCCAACATATGTCCCTTTCTCCTCCTTTGTCAGTGCTGCATCACATGTCCGGTGGTTCAGAGATCGGCTAGGATGCACGAGCTGTAAACCGTGCCATGGCTTCTCTGGTGGTGCATGTACCTCTGCTTAATCAATCAATGCCGTGTTCTTCCTACGTTTGCGTTTTTCTTTTCTAATCAACGCGTAAGAATTTTGTTGGAATTTCACGGTAAACAGTTCAACGCAGTGAAAGTTCAGGTTCTAAAAAGGGTCCGGTATATCCAGAAATGATACGATACACGCACGCTCGTCTACAGCCCTTGGGGGTTTTCGGAGCTTTCGAAAAATTCTCAAAGCGAAATCCATGCAAGAGAAAGGCAGCAAGTGCGAGGAGGAAAGTAAAGGAGAGCATGCACAAAAGTTAAAAGCTGACAATCGCACTGACATGCTATGGTGCGTGTGCTCCCCATCTCCCCGTCAGGTCTCCATTGACGAGTATCCATCACTTTTATCACACCAGATTCTCCTCACGCCACAGGCAAATCTCTAACCACCAAGGCACGTTGGATCAGAAGAAAGAAACCTCGTGAAAATTTTCTTCCATGTCTTGCATGCACCTCTCTCTTCAAATTTCTGAAAATTTTCTGTGTAACATCCAAAATACCATGTTTGTAAATTGCTGCATTTGATTTGCTGTAGAATTGAGCAATCAGCTTAAGCTTTTGGACGAACGATACTCAATGACGAACCGATACTCAATGTAATCAAAATGCAGCAGCAGATCATATTGTTTTTTCTATTTCTTTGTCTGCTAGCTAAGCTAGCCTCTACTTCTAGTACTGTTCTTCTACGAGGATGAAAAGGTTAAGAGAGCGAAAAGATGCAGCAGAGAAACCAAAGGACACAACTGCCTAAAGCAGCTGATCGATGAGGCCATTCCACTTTGATTCTCCCTCTCTCTGCACCCGTGAGTGCTCGGTCCCAGTCCCAAGCAGCACCAGCGCCCATCTCATCACTTTCCCCTCACTGCTGCTGCAAATGCATGCAGCCTGTCTAAGCTTTTCTCTGTCCTATTGTCCCCTTTCTCTCTCTCTCTCTCTCTCTCTCTCTACCTGCTGCTACCAGGACTGGTTGCTACTGCAGCTTACGGTATACCTGATCACTTGTATCATCCATCATCCTGAGATATTTCCATACAACTACGGAGGAAGAGCATACACACAGGATGCAGCTATGCATGCATGCATGATGGTTTTCTCCTTGTAATTAACTTGCAGGAGCTAGCTAAAATGACTGGGTATTATTTTAAAGGCCTAGAGCTAAAAACACAACCATCGACATCAGGGGTTCACTGTCTGTTGCTGTTCCTTTTCTTAATCTGTTGATGCTGTTCCTCTCTGAAGATACACCTAGCGAGTATTTGTTAAAGCTTACCCTTTCCTACCTCCACTTGATGGGGTCATGAGTCCCTGCATTAAAAAAAATAAATAGAAACAATGCATGGCACAACAATCAGTGTTGGCAGGAGGCTGATTTACAATTACATCCATAATAATTTAGTGACTGATTGTTACAGCACCCTCAGAAAGACAGGGTTGCTGTTTGACACTTACTCCCAGATGAGAGGAACGGAGACCCCTTTTCTTGCTCTGCATTCACAGCCCAATGGCTCCGTGCCCAGGGGAGAACCTGAAGCAAAACACAGGCACACAAGAAAACTCTCTCAGATAACTGTAACAAGATCACTTGGTGATGCAGCTAACAGTTTATAACATGCAAGTGGATTCAAGTGAGTGCTTGATGTTTTAGTATTTGCCTGGGCACTTGAGAGAAGCAGGAGCTGTAGAGGGGTGTAGGGGGGAACAGGGATGAGGCCACCAGATGGGGGCTACTGCTACTGTTGCTTATGTTACCAGTGTGAGCTGTCTGCTGCTCAGCAGCAGCAGCAGCAATGGAGGCCTTGGTGGGGGAAGCAAAGGGGCTATCAGGCAAGTTGTGCTCCATGCCACTACAATTCAAACAACAAGAGACACATCAATCGTGGAAAAGTGCACAACTTGCACAAGACACTGCTTAACAATAGCCATTAGTTGGGTTGAGGTCATTAGTTCCTTTTCCCATTTTGTGTCGCTTCTAATCAAGAGGAACTATGATCAGCGCACCCAAACAGTCCTACCTCCCCTCCTTTTGCAGTACCTTTTGAAAGCACATTTTGTTCTGTCAAAGAGAATAGCATAGCATACAGATGAAGGAAAGAAAAGGTTGTTGCAAAAGAACGAACAAAATTACTGCAAATTCTCTTTGTTTCTCTATGAGTGCCTCTTTTTCCTTCCCTTTCCCCGAAAAGAAATATCCTATGCCTCATTAGTGTGCCCATTTGTTACTAGTAAAATAAAATGTTTTAGGATTACAAATATATAACTACCTTTCTTGGAATCCACAAACAACATTGGTTGCTGCTGCTCCAGGACCAGATTCCCTCCTCCCCTCTTCCCCAGGGTTGACTACCTGCTTCGGACTGCCATTACCATCACCCTCTTCCTCCTGCTGCTGATCCTGCGCCCCTTCTGCAGCAATGGCGGAAATAGCAGCAGTAGCTGTACTCATGGCAAGACCGCTGTTGAGCGTGTTACCTGCAACAGGAAACCATGGGAGTCACGAGCTTTGAAGGTTTGAACATCCAAGCACCATGCATTTGCAAGAACCAAGAACATATCAAGAACTGGACCTTGGATGGTGCCGATGGCATCCTCCACCAGATGGACGCCATTGCCGTTCCCGCTGAAGCAGCCACCATTGCCATTGCCATCAGCTGGTGAGCCCACGGGGGAGCTGAGATGGTGGTGGTGAGACTGAGCCCTGCTCTTGAGGTCTAGGAGCTGTAGCCCCATGAACCGGCGGCCCTGCAGCTCGATGGCCTGCTGCAGCTCCGCCGCCTGCTGCTGCTCCTCCAGCTTCCTCCTCAGGAACGCCGCCTCATGGCTCGCCATGCTCCCGTACAGCATCCTCTGCCCTGGCAATGGCGGCAACAGTTATTTCGTCGAACACCTGCAGCAATCTGCATTTCTGCAACGCGAATGCGACGTGTTCTGATGGTTGCTCACCAATCTGCGGCTGCTGAAGGTCGAACGGGTCCCTGGAGTCGAGCAGCCCGGCGGCGGGCGTGGCGCAGCCGCCGCCGCCGCCGAAGTCGCGGTGGTGAGACGGAGGGAGGCAGTGGGCGGCGCCGCCGTGCCGAAACTTGTCGGGGACCTTGCCCTTCTCCTTGTAGGGCTTGACGAGGACGCGCGCGTCGCAGACAAAGTGCGGATTGCCCTTGGCGAGGATGAGGCGCACCGTCTCCGGGTAGACAAAGGAGACGAAGCCGAACATGCGCTTTGGCTGGTGCGGGATGCGCACGTCCTGTACCGGCCCGTACATGCTGCGAGATCGTCCATTAGGGCTACGAAATGAAGGGTGCTTTGAGCTCG
This sequence comes from Stipa capillata, assembly GCA_019208055.1. Taxonomy (NCBI): domain Eukaryota; kingdom Viridiplantae; phylum Streptophyta; class Magnoliopsida; order Poales; family Poaceae; genus Stipa; species Stipa capillata. The sequence goes on from JAGXJF010004730.1 coordinate 7,981, forward strand.
ATTGACTGCGGCAATGGCGGCTCGTACGTACCTGAAGTAGTTGGAGACGTCCTCCTCGCTGAAGGTGGAGTCGGCCGGGAAGGTGAGGTAGATCTGCCGCGCGCCGTGGTTGGCGGCGAGGTCGCTGACGCGGTCCATCCGAGGCGACCGGAAGGAGAACCTGTGCATGTCGTCGCCGCCGCCGCCGCTGGCGAGCAGCATGGCCGCCGCCCTGAAGCAGCGAGCATTAATCAGCACGGCGAAGAAAATGCAATCTTTGGGGTGGGGGGTTTAAAAAGGTGCCACCTTTGAGACTCGCTCTGCTGCTGCTGCTGGAGGAGAAAGCTGAGGCCTTTGGGCGCCGACGGCGAAAAGGGGAAGGCGGGCGCCATGAGCTGAGACCGCGCGGCGGCGGCGGCCTTGGCGCGCAGGACCGCCATCTCCTGCTGCTCGGCGGCGGCGGCGCCGCCGTCGTCAGGCAGCCCGTGCAGGAAGCGGCAGGCGGAACCGTTCTTGCAGAACCCGCGCGCGAAGTACAGGCAGGGCTTCCAGCCGCCGTCGGCGTCGCTCAGAGAGAAGCTCCGGCGGTGGTGCTGCCCGCCGCCCGCCGGGGACCAGCACCCGTACTCATCGGCCTCAGGGCAGAACAGCGCCTCGCCGCCGCAGCCGTCGTCGTACCCGGCGGCGAACGGCGCCGCCTCCTCGCCTCCTCCTCCACCGGGTACCATCCCCCACGCCGGCGGCGGCTCGGGCGGGGAGGAGGGCGCCTTGCTGGTGCGGCGGGCGAGGAGGTCGGCGCGGGCCCTGGCGACGACAGAGTGGAGGAGGTGCTCGGGGCCGAAGGCGAGACGGATCATGTCCTCTTCGGTCTTGTCCTGGGTGAGGAGCATGCCCATGATCCCGGAGGCGAGGTCCGGGTCCACGAGCGCCTGCACCCGCGCGAACACCACCTTGGTGGCCTCGTACGCGTCCATGGCGGCGGGCGGCTGCTCTCCTCTCGCGGCTCGCTTTGATGATGGCCGCTGCTGCGATGGATATCTTGGAGGGGAGAAGCCGAGAAGGGAAGGTGAAAAGGTGGGGTTTTTACAGGGGAGATGAAGGGGCACAGTTGTAAGTGGCACAGTGAATTAAATAGCGGGTTGGGTTGGGTTGGGTTTGGTCTTGGGGAGAGGGAAAGTGAGGTGTTCTCTACTTCTGTTCCACCATTTTCAGTTTCCCTCTATCAATGTCTGGGGGCAAATTTTGGGTTGGGAGAACAGAATTTAGGGGTGTTCTTTTTAGTGCGTGCGTTTATCTAGAACGAGGGATGATTTGGCTTGCTCAACAAGAGGGGTTTGAAACTTCGGGGGAGGGATCATGGGTTGCCCAAATTTGTTAGCAAGTTCCATTTTTTTGTGAAATTAGGGTAGGAGCTCTGAGTGTAAAAAGGAGTGAGATCTACGTTCGAGCACCGACGAACGAGACAGTCGACGCTATTTCTTACCCGTTTAAAGGTGTTCTATATGAGTAAAGTTCTATTAATAATGGTTTATTAGTAAAAATATATATATGACGGCTCAATTTGATTATGTGTACATTAAATTTTAGGTAATTATAGTGTTCTAGTAAAACAGTTGGTAAACGGTCAAACTTTGCATGAGAGGAGGAAACCACTAGCGCTTCTAGTATTTGCGTGTTTATTAGTGTAGTGATTACAGATGTTACATACATCACATGTATGGTTCAACTTGAGACTTAAGTGTGTCGGATGGATTTTTTAAGTACACCAAAAGATGTGGTATAATCGATACTGAACTGACGTGAGTCGGTTTCTAATTCAAATCCGAATGTAAAACTATAAATACAGATGCTTCCAAAAAAGATGTTAATTAAAATAATTCGAAGCAATACAAACGTTACGCATTTGAGGCTAGCTCATTTCACGCCGCATCCAAGGATCTATGACATTATACAAGGGTTTTGAAAACGTCTCAAAAAACGCTCCAGACGCCTCGAAATATTTTTGAAGGAGTTTTCCAAAACATTACAAACACCAGTGAGGAGAACTAATATGGTTCATTCTCTCGAGACGTGTTCACTTTTTATATAAAGAAGATTTTATTGATCACTCGGGCTCAGAAGATTTTATTGTTCGACGACGTCGGTTCACGTTGGCACTCATGCATGCAGCCAGTCCTCAGAAGCAATCATTTTTGTACGTACGTACGTACGTACGAAAACTTGCTAACAGAAGCGAGGTCACTGTATTACACAGACTGGTCAGTGCACAGGGAGTGCTTGCTTCTTACTAGTTGCTTTCAGTTGCTCGATCCGGGCTCTCTTGCAAGAAAACAAAACCGGTTCAGGAGTACATTTTTGTAGGTACAGATGCATGCGATGATAACGCCTCTCAGAGAAAGCTTGGACGTACGTACGAACGTACAATTACGATTTAATCAGACCAGCTGCAACGTTAATACCTGCATATGCGTTGGTGTGAGAATTGAATCGCGAGCACGTAATTTCTGCTGCGTGACGCGACAAATGATCGAACAGCTGCTAGCTGGCTGCATGCGTGCATTGCATGCATAAAGAATGGCGGCCGGAGGAGAGGATGGAATGGGTCTTGAGGTACTGCGATGCTACCTCTGGGCTTGGAACGATACGTACACACACTGATCATGCCGCAATCTGGCTTTCCTGCGAGCCTTTAATTTGCTATAGCTCGACGTACGCACGAACATATACACGCACCGAAAGCTAGCACGAGTGTTTTGCATGCTGGCGTACGTGGTTGTTTACCGCGTGTTTTTTTTTGGCAACTAAATATACATACGAGCTATATATATCTTTTTTTAGCGATTATAAGAAAGATATATGTATGCATATATCACCACACACACACATATATATATATACCCATGCTACAAGCATGTTTTTTAATCACACGTCAGAATTAATGGGGAACAAGGACACGATCACTAGTTTTGTACTGAACGCACCGGCCAGCGTACGTGCTGGATACAGAGGGAATTAGATCAAGACATTTACGAGTTGATCGTCGGATCACAACGTACGCATCCAAACGAAAGAGTTAAGATGCGAGTAAGAGCTAGTGGTGATCAGTACGTACGTGTGGTAGCTAGCTGCGTGTGATTCGAGCTTTCAATCCACTCGTCAATCATGCTACTCAATTCCCGACTAGCTATCTAGACTGTACTTCCTAAGCTCCACTAGGTGATTCATTCGATCATGATCCATGCACGCATGCAAGCAAGCATTTGGCATGCATGCAGAAAATGATTTGCTACGTACCTTTACCTACCAACGAGATCGATCACTGCCATGCCTCACTTTTGCCCTTTTTACAGTTCCAGTCTCAATCACCTCGTCATCAACTGATCACTGCTAGCTCTCCTAATCGTATCTTTCACACTAAACAAGAGCAGGCGTGTGCGTGCTGCGCGCCCTGGAAGTTCGAAGAATTTCATGGTAGATTCGGTGCTTAATTAATTTAATTAGTACCAACGTTGCTACATCAGTATACATTTCTGCACACATTATGAGTTACAAAGAATCGGAAAGAATTTCCAAGTAGACCAGTATCATGCTCTGCTCGGATTAATTGTTCTCAATAATGCTTTTCCCTCTGGCCTATGTGATATAATAATCACATATAATTTTTTGAAACAATAAAACGTGTAAGATAAAACAAATCACTAAATTTTGTAAATGTACATGTTATAGCACGATGTATATCTATAAAAAAATTCAGGTAAATTCACAGCTATGTGAAGTAAAAAAGAACTGCATTTGGAACCCAGGGAAATGTCTAAAGGGATGGTCAGATGAGTATTTCGCATGTAAGGTCCTTGGGTGTGTTCCTAGGAATTTTGTTGGCTAGCGGTCCGCACGCACAGCTATATTTACACGAGTGGCCCGCATGTCTTTTCTTACTGCTACTACTTATTTTACCCGCGTGCATCACAGAAAGAGAGAGAGAGTGTATGTGGATGGTGGGTCCCACGTTCTATTGTGGGGCCACGAGGCGGGTACAGTCGACGGGAGTTGTCAGTGCCCGTCAGATGCACCGAGCCAGAAGTGACCCTCCAACCTGACATACTCCACTGACCGGTGGGCCCGACATCGTGCTGACGTTAGGTCACTGACAAAGTGGGTCCAGGTGTTACGGGTCCCACTTGGTTGTGAGGGATGTGAGGGTGGGATGCGTCGGTTTGCTTTTGGGTAATGTCCGAATGGATAAGGGCGGCAGGCAAGAGCGGCAGTAGTTGCGGTGACATGTGGGCCCGGGCGAGCGAGCAGAGTGGGACCCACATGGCAGGGACAAGAGATATTGGTTCCTCCTGTTGGGGAGCAGCACATGTGCCGTACTCGCACGTGGGGCTATTTCATTGTCTCATGCAAAAGTGTGTGTTAGTCAAAAAACAACAAAATAAGTACAAACTTATTGAATAGTTGCCGCTTCCCTTCTCTCTTTCACTCCTCACCCATTTTCTCTCCCTGCCACCAATGTACCAGCACGACGGCGGTTGAAGGGGAAATTGGCGGCGCCGCACTCCTTGCTGCTGCCTGTTGCGACTTGCGAGCCCCTTGCTGACTGAGGCAATCCTTGTCAAAAGAATCAACAAATGTTCTACTTCAGTTTTTCCTATATGCTGTTATTCTTCCTATACTCCAATTTCTTTCCTTCCTTAACTCATGTGTTTATCGATTACTTCTTGTCAATTCAGGTTTTACCTTTGCCTGGGATTGGCTGAGGTGACTCTTACGCTTGGTTAATCCGTTCCTTCTCTATTCCACATTCTTCCCCCCTTTATTATTTGAAAATTGGCTACAAGGCGCTGGCTGGTGTAGATTTGTTGCTGCGGTTTTCTTGGCCATGCATGTATTCTAATTTTTTTGAAACAAGGGCAAAAGCTTTGCCACTTTTCATTGATTAAGAAGAGAGTTTTAAAGTACAAAAAAGCGCCCAAGGCGATAAATAAAGACGACACGACACGACACGACAAAGGTCTACTCTCGCGGCATGATGTATCTCAAATGCTTAGCCCCGGCGATAGACCAAGCTTCGGCTTTTTTTTTGATCTTGTCAACGATAATTGGAGGCATTGAAGAGTGATTCCGGAACACCCGCGTATTTCTTTCATTCCATATCTCCCAAGAGACCAACATGACTAAAGATGTCATCGCTTTGCTCGGGCCACCATGGGGATGAGTAACGGAATACCACCAATTGGAGACAGAGTTGTAGTTTGTCCATGTATCAATGCTCATACTAACCAAGCCGAGCCAATCCCGAATCATGATCCAAATGCGGATGGATAGACGGCACTTGAAGAGGATGTGTGCGGCGGTCTCCAGCTCCCTCCTACAAAGCTAGCAGAGGCCACAATTGGGCCAACCTCTTCTCTAGAGGCGGTCGGCGGTCCAAACTCTGTCTTGGAAAATAAGCCACGCAAAAAATTTGCATTTGAGGGCCAATTGGTCCAAATTACTGGTCTCATGACCGACGAGGTAATGCCTTCAAACTGCGCTCGGTATGCCGAGGAGGCCAAATAGGAGCCGCTAGATATGAGTTTCCAAGTGATAGTATCAGCAACCTTATCATTGAGGTTGACCTCCTGTATCATTGTCCAAAGAGCAACGAACTCTTGCAATTGGGTCACATTAAGTCCAGCCAAGGTGTTGATGTTGCTTATCCAAGCATCTCCCGTAAGGGCCTTCTTGACATTACCATTGGTGGCTTTAGAAATTTGGAAGATGGACGGGGCGACATCCTTTGGCTTATGACCCTGAAGCCACGGGGCATGCCAAAAATTTGCCATTTCACCATCGCCAAGATGAATCGATGTTAAGGCATAGAATAGGTTCATGTCCGCCTCGCTACACGGGTTTCCCAAACCGACCCATGATCTTGCCGGGTCTCTCCATTCTATCCAAGGCCATCTCAATCGGAGGGCCGTCGCGAATTTGTCAAGATCAAGAATGCCCAAACCTCCAAGATCGGTTGGCCGACTGACGAGGTCCCAATTTATCTTGCATTGGCCGCCAGACACCTTATCCGTCCCGGCCCATAGGAATGCTCTCAGTAATTTCTGGATTGCTTTGATTGTACTTCGCGGAAGAGCAATAAGTGTGAGGTAATAGATCGTCTGAGAGGTGAGGACTGATTTTATCAAGGTGCATCTCCCCGCCATAGTAATATGTTTTCCAATCCAAGCGGTGAGCATCGTGGCGATCTTATCAATCAAGTGTTGGAAATCGACACCTCGAAGGCGGTGCACCGTCAACGGCAGGTCCAAATATCTCAGAGGAAAATTGGCTCGGATTACCGGGAACCCTTGCAAAACAGATTGAAGATCTATATCCGTGCATCTAATTGGCACCACGGAGCTCTTTTGCACATTTGTTACAAGACCCGTGACCTATCTAAATTTGTGAAGAATGCCTGCAAGGTTATCAATGTCGCGCTTGGTCGGCGCCAAGAAAATCATGGCATCATCGGCATAAAGCAAGGTGCGGATACAAGCCCTTCGACCCCTTATGCGGGTAAGGTTAGTATTGGAAGTTGCCATGTTCAGCAGTTGCTGCAGCAGGTCAATCGCCAACACGAAAAAGGAGGGGAGACAATGGTCCCCTTGCTGCAGACCTCTCTCATGGACAACCGGTAGCCCCGGCACCCCATTTAGCAGCACTCTAGAGGTGGAAGTACAAAGCAGGGCTGCCACCCAATTCCTAAACCTGTGGGGGAAACCCCTCCGCTGAAGCAACTGAAGCAGGTATCCCCATCTCACTGAATCAAATGCTTTTTTGATGTCAAGTTTGAATAATAGGGTCGGGGTACGAGTGCGTTGCATCCTTCTTGCAAAGTTACGGACATATAGGAAGTTGTCATGAATGCTTCTTGACTTAATGAAAGTGCTCTGGCTCCTGGAGATGAGTTCGTTCATGAAAGGGGCAAGCCTGCACGCCATCATCTTGGCAACAATCTTTGCAATGGCATGAATGAGACTGATGGGCCTAAAATCCGCAATAGCCTCCGCCCCCTCCTTCTTTGGCAGGAGAGCAATGTTCGCCGAGTTTACCCAATGGAAATTTTCCGAATGCTGTTCGGAGAACACAACGATGACGTTCATGATCTCAGTCTTGATGATGCCCCAACATGACTTAAAAAAAGCGCCAGTGAATCCGCCTGGGCCCGATGCCTTGTTACTAGGCATTGCCTTAATCGCACTAAGAACCTCCTCCTCGGTGAAGTCGTCGGCGAGGGAGCTAAGGTCACAGCCATTGAATTGCATGCCTGGCCAATCAAAGTCAATGGTATTGTCCGGCCCTTTCTTCATCATGTTTTTGAAGTGTTGGTTGATTAGAGTCTCTTTCTCATCATGATTGGTTACCTAACCCGGTCCATTGCTCAGCGGCGGATGAAATTTTTTCTTCTTCTAGCATTAACTCTACTGTGGAAGTACTTCGTGTTGGCGTCCCCTTCTTTTAGGTTGTTCACCCTCACACATTGCTTTTTTCTTGAACGCTCAAGGACCGCAAGCCCGACAACTCGGCTTTTGAGCCTAGCTCGCAGGTCTTTCTCATCATTTGATAGAAGCCTGAAATCCTGCGCAACGTCAAGGCGAAGAATAATTTCCAAGGCCATGTGAAGCTGAAGCTTAGCGTTGGAGCAAAAGGACCGGCTCCACTTTCTCAAGCGAAGCCCCATGGTCTTCAATTTGTGGAAAAGGATTTGGCATGGCTCTGTGTGCGGCGTGATCTCAGCCCAAGCCTCCATGACTACCCGAGCAAACCCCGGCAATTTTGTCCAAAAATTTTCAAATCTGAAGGACTTGGGTCGACGAGGTCCAGAGTCATTAGCTAGCAACAACGGGCAATGGTCTGAGAGGGATGAGGACATGGCGTGCAAAATATGGTCATCGTGCTGGTGGTCCCAAGCATCATTGCAGAAGAAATCATCCAACTTGCAAAGGGTCGGATTGTCGCGCTCGTTGCTCCACGTGAATCTACGGTTCTGGAGGTGAATCTCTTTCAACTCGCACTCATGCAAAGTGTCGCATAAACGGGTCAGACGTGTCCTATTGATGTTCCTCTTATTCTTATCTCGAGCCCTGGAGATTTGGTTAAAATCTCCATAGACGAGCCATTCCACGCCCGGCAGCGGCTTGTGAGCGATCATCTCCGCAAAAAAGCCTCCTTCAAACTGTGGGGTGTAGGGCCGTATACGGTGGTCAACCTGAAAGAGTTGCCATGAAGGGCATGCTTGATAGTTGCAGATAGGCAAAAGGTATCGACGGTCAGATCACTAACATGAATATGATTGTCATTTCATAACATAAGAATGCCTCCCCTAGTGCCAATCGCCGGCCTTTGGGCGAACCCCCTCAACCGAAAACCACCAAGGTAAGCCGCGGTTGCGGCATCAATGTCACTTAACTTTGACTCCTGGATGCATACTAAATGGCAGGACGACGCCGAAATGATCTCGTGCACAGTAGTTCTTCGGTCAGGGCAATTTAAACCTCGGACATTCCAGTTTAAGATGTCAAATTGTTCACTCATTGGGAAAACAGTGCTGGCCCAAGACTTGACAGTGAAAACATTGCTGGCCCGAAGATTTGACATAGAACACACGTGAACATAAAAGCTTCATATCAGGGCAGGCACTCACATTACACACATTCGCCATTGTTGGCTTGGCGTTTGAACAACAGCAAAATCCCCACAAGCTTGGAACAGCCAAGCAGCAAAAGACACAGACAGCAAGCTGAGAAAACCCTCCCAGCAGCTGATACCAACAGCAGCATGCAACTACTACATGGAACAGGGACAGAAGCAAACACCCACGTCTTGGAACACATCTCCAAGAAAACAAGCAACATGTTGCACTCAACATAGAAATTAAAACAGCCCGGCGATCTACCAGCCGGCACAAACCTCAAATCTAGTCTGCATGGACCTCCTGATCCATCACGCCTTGACCACCGTGCCTCAGCAGTGCATCCTCAACTGCGTTTTCTTGCTTGCAGTCCAGCATGAAGAGAGCGCGCAGGGCAGCGATGGTAGCAGAGGGAAGCTCCTTCTGGAACAGCTTGACGTACTCTCCCACAGCCTACTCGTTCACTTCTTCGGCGCCGTCGACGATGCCGAGCCGGCGGCACAGGTTTCGTTCAGCCATTTTCGCAATTGGTACGCCCCTATGAGTAGACTTGATGCGGATACTGCTCCGGCGAGTCGTGAATCCCCCAGCGAGGGTCTTGCGCCTGTTGGCCGGCGGGCGAGGCGGAGATGATGATCCCCGACTGGCGAGTCAAGCAAGGACGGCTCGGCAGGCCTGAAGAGGCCACCCTAAAACGTCGGAGTCGCCGAGGCCGACGAGGTAGGCTCCACAGAGACCAGCGAGGCAGCGGGGAACTGGGGTGAGAAGTCAAAACCCGGCGGACGGCGTGGGGTGGAACCTTCAAACGAGCCGGCTTTGAACGACGGCACAGGTTGGACTAGGCGCATAGGGGTGAGCGCCCGCAGCGCGAACGCCAATGCCGCCGAGCCGGAACCAATGCGGAGCAGCTACGAGGCGCAACTCTTCCTGCCAGGGGAGGAAGACGGCAAGACCGAGGTCGGGGAAGCGGGCGGCGTGCGATTCTTGGCTGAGCGGCGCCTTGCTGCGGCCGGCGAGCACCCACGGGTTGGGCTACGCCCCCGCTGCGCAGCCTCCTGCACGATCCGCGGCAGCACGGTGGCCACGCCTTCCGCTGCAGAAGCCACGACATCTCTCGCCGCAGGACGATGCCCGTCCCGGGAGCCATGCCCATCTCTGCCTGCGCCATCACGATCCCGTGCACCGTCTCTATCCCGCGGGTTGTGGGATAGACTCCTCCGGAGCCGGTCACGCCAGGAATCTCCATTGCGGGCGTTGGCGCGGCCGCGCCTGTCATAGCCGTCGTCGTCACCCTCGTCACACCGGTCGTGTCGGTCGGCCCTGCGAGTAATCCGCTCACGCCTATCACGCGCGTGCGTCTCACCATCAACAATGCCGAGACACCACTGGAAACCGCCATAGACCCTGGGAACTGGCGGCCATCCATCGATGGACGGCCCGGTAAAATCCTCGTCGATCGCCAAGTGGATGAGGACGCGGTGCTGAAGGCCACGCCGACCCACGTCCGGCGCCCCGTTGTTCCTGGCCGGCAAGGTAACCCAGTTTACCTTGGGCACCTTGCTCGGGCACTCAGCCCACGCCCAGACACCGAGCATCTTCGTCTGCTCCTGCCGCGTTGAAGAAGGCTCGATGTAGTCGAGGGAGCAGTGCTTGCCGATGGCGGCGGCGACGACGTGCTAGTTCCAAGTGTGCAGCGGGACACCCTCGAGACAGAGCCGAACGTGATGCTTGAGATTTACATTCTCAACATGGCTCTCGAGGCACCACGGTCGGATTTGGAGCCGCGTGTTGCCGAAGGGGAGCTCGCAGCGTGCGACGGCGTTGGCGCAGTGATGCGAATGGATGAACCTGACGAAGAGCGCCTCGGGGTAGTGGTGGACAACACTGACATCAGCAGGCAGGCCCCCGAAGGCGGTGGCGAGGGCGGAAGCGACGGCGCCGGTGGAAGTTTCCATATCGCGGTCGAGCCACGCGACCACCGCATTGGAGGCAAGGAGAGCAGCTTCCTGCTGCATCTCCAGTGTCACGTGGATGACTATGAAATCCTCGTTAGGCCTTGTCTCCGGGTCGCCCATCCGCACCATCGTACCCGCCGCGGCAGGGGCAGGATGAGGCGGCGGCGGAAGGGGAGACTGGGAGCGGCATGCCGAAGCTTGGCGTGGAGAAGGCTGTCGGCGCTGTGTAGGTGGTTGCCCACGGCGGCGGAGCAGCGGAGGAGGGGGACGAGCTTTGTTGGTGCAGCCCCAAGCACGGTGCCCAAACCGAAAACAATTTCTGCACTTAATTGGGTTGCGGCAATCGCGAGCTTGGTGTCTCGGCTCCAGATAGTGGAAGCAGCGGTTAAGAAGCCAGTCAGGGAGGGGGGCGCGCGGCTTGAATGCCACAGGCGGCAAAGCCGGGCGGCGCAGCCGACATGGCCCGACTTGCTGCTAGGCCTCCATCCCGTCGTCCTCTAGCCCCGCGGCCGCCGCGCCACCCGGGCGTGAATGCAGCTGTCTTGTCGAGCAAGAGAGCCTCTGCTCCCCATCGTTGAAGCAGACGTGCCAGTTTCCAACCCCCGCACTGATGGCGACGGGGTTAATGCGTGCCGCGGCAGCTGGAGGGGGCGCAGCATTGGCAGGTTGCGAAGGGCGCAGGAGCTCGGGCGGGGTCTCCAAGAACACGTCAACCTCGTCGGTGGACCTAGTCGGACGACCAGGCGGTGGAGGCGACGGGGTGACGAGCTCCCAATCCAGATCTGGGGAAGATGGCGGGCAGCTCAACGCCAGCGATAGGGGGGCGAAGCCCCAAAGCAGAGGGACCGGGTCCGCAGTGGGAGCGAGCCTCCGGAAGCCGGCGAGCAGGGTGGCCGACGGCGCCGGAGCGGCCGCCGTCGGTGCGGGCTGGTGGGCTACGGGGTTGGGAGGACTCGCGACCATATAGCCTCCTTTCCAACTGACCATACTTGTATTCTAATTTTGTTTATGTGCTTGGTTGCAGGTAGGGTGTCCGATGATGGGCTATACTTGCCAGTGTTAAGAGTTGGAATCGTTGCAGGGTATGTATAGTCATGCTGTTAGTGATTATATATACATATAATTACCATGGACTAACTTGATAGCTGTGGTGTAATCATGATCAACCTATTCTTTTTTCTCACGGAATTCCATGGTGTTGTATGTATAAAGTACTATGCATAGTTTTTGGATATGTACTTTATGGAAGATGCCAATGTCGGTAAGAAAGAGGTTAATTAGAGATGAGATTTTCTTGTATATGTATTTATGTCTTATTTAACTTGTGAACTAAGAAGGATGTTAGATATCAGGAAGTAGAGAAACTGGGTACTCTTTGCCATCATACACCTAATTGAGCAACTTCCTTCCTATTCCCCATTTCCCTGGAAAATAATATTTTTCTTATAATGGACATATCAAATGTAGGATCAAAGTGCAATTGTATGTCGAAAGCACCGATAGATCAATTGTTTGTTACCAGTCGGTGCATACGCTTCTATTCTGGGCTAATTAGCATGTTGTTACCTGTCACCATAGCTCATTCGTTAATCAGACTACGTGCGCAGAATCCAGATTGGATAGTACTTTATTATTGCTGATTATATGCCTGCATCGATAGATATCTTATTGTTTTCTTTTAGAAAACGCTGTGATTGGGTTTTGGATTCACTGGATATCTTATTGTTATTCCATTCAAGGATGTAACACTGTTGAATGTTTTTTTTTGCATGTTATTAAAGATTGATAGCGGTTTAGCTTTCTACATACTACATACCCCTCTTTTTAGGTGCGTATAGTGTTTGCCATTCTTTTTTTTTAAAGAGAATGGTCAAGAATATCATACTGAACGCTTGCATACTTTGAATAAAAGATGATTTTACTGTTTTGGATCATGTAAATTCTTGTTTATGTGGTCCAAGTATTCTGAGGCAGCTTCAGCCTTAATCTTTATGTAAATTTGGATCATCTCAGTGCTTGATCATCATACTCTTAGTTTCTTAATTACTTCTATGTGTTTTACACGCAAGCAGTGCAAAAGCTAGATGCTAAATAATTGATGTCCATTTCCTGGCTTCTAAATGAAATTATGAACAGTTATGCCGAAAATGCGCTCGTCATGGAAAACTTCTACTTTGAGCTTTACCTCACCCTTTTTGTGTGGTTGTCAGAAGAGGAGTGATTAAAGGTAACATCTTTGGTTTGAGATCGCTCCGATATTAGGGTATCAAACTGAAGGTTGATTCTATGGTCCTGTCCTTCGATGCGTCATATGATGGAAGATATGCAAGTCAAAGTATTCCATAATGAGATATAATGAGGCCATTCAATGTAGGCATCACTGTTTCTATTTATTCTAAATTTTGCATGACTGTTCCTATTTATTCTAATTTTGCACCTATCATTTTTTTTTATATTACGACATTATAGAACACAACAATGACTTATCATTCATAGTATAGGTATTTCTGCATTTCTACTTCTAATATAAGATATGCTACCCCCATTATACACTTCTTGAATTCAATTCATTTTAGTTCTGAACCTTCAGTTTTGTTCTCTTAGTTCCAAGTTTTCAGTCTCATTTTAGTCCCCCGCCAACAACGTATTGGCATTTTTTTTCGCATGGTAGTGGTACTCTTTTCTACTAGTGAGTGCTACAAAATACACAGTAAATTTCCTTCAGCGTAGTGCTTCTGTTTTCTTCAGTTCAAGATTCTGAAACCTGTGGGTTTCTGGCCTCCTGGTCATTTCTTTTTAGATCAAAGGGCCCAGCCCCGATTTCATTTCTCATTGACAAATGAAACGATAGTGCAACACAGTGTAGCTCAATATAGCAAAGGAAGCATCCTACCCATAGTTGAGAAGGCAGAACAAAAATGCGCTAAGGACATCCAGTTGCAGATTAGCTAATATCAATCACAACCTTTTCATCGTGACCGGTGGCTCCAGTTCCATGAATTGCTTGACGTCCAGGTACTCCCAGGTTGCAACAGTGCCCCAAAAGCTTTCATCCACTTCACCGCCACCCCAGGCACGCCCGCTCCCTCAACTTGGCCTTGAAGCTGGATAGCACCACATCGAACCGAGGAAGCTTGTCGCTTGGACACAGAAGTTTCCACCGTGATAACAATCTGAACATCTTCTGCCAAAACACCTGCATCCCGGTTCAAGTGATTTTCTGAAAATGTAACTCATTGCGAATATTCCAGATAGCCTACATAACAGCAGAAATTATGTGGTCATTTTTATGTGACAGGCTAGGCTGCAATGATCGCTCTGTGCTATGTCAATTGCGTTGTTAATTGTACAAGATGAACCTGCACAAAGACACGTCGGTTCTCGCTGGAACATGGAAGTATTGTAGCTGGACATGCGGCTTCCTTGACCCTATAATAAGGGCTATTTGATAAAATGCCCCACATTTGTTGAGACTTTGCTATAAAAGAATCCGTTTATGTGGCATAGATAAAATGACCTGTTGAGCACTGAGAGTTTGATAAAACGCCCCATTTGAGCAATTTAACCATTGATGAATTATTAGACTCATCAACATGACGCGAAATGACCCTCTTGCCCCTCCCTAATTTGGCCAAAAGACCGCACTCGGCCAGACCCGGACTCGCCCTCTTTCCCCATCTTGCTCCTCCTCCCGGTTGAACCCGCCGCTGCCGCCCCCCGTCGTCCCCTCCGCCGGCCACCCCGTCGAGGCTCCCGCCGCCTACCTCCTCCGCGTGCCGCCGACCTCTGCCCCAAGCCCCTCCATCTCCCTGCTCTACCTACCCAGGTCGTCCCCACCGAACCGGCACCACGTCCCGTGGAGTGAATCGACCCCAGCCCCGGCAATGGGCCTCCGACTCGACGGCGAGACGGCACAGCTCGTGCCTCAAATCTAGGTGCGCGTTCCGTGCTCATCCCCTTCCTTTGATGCTGGTATTCCTCCTCCTCCCTCCTCTGAATTAACTGCGATGTGGCTAGGTTTAGTGGGGCATAATCGGGAGGCAGCGCTTGGCAGAGAAGCTCGCGGCGGCGGTGATGGCGCACTCTAGCTCGTCGACGGCGAGGGTGCAGCAACTCGACGTCCCCCTGGTGGATTGCCCCCATTGCAGCGGTGCTCGGCTGCTGCTCCTGACGTCCAAGACGAAGTCCACAGCGGGCTAGGTTTTCGTGAAGTGCCCGAACAATCAAGCTTGGGTGAAGGTTGTAATGAACGCCGGATTCGTGGTTTTGTCCGATTTGCGTTTGAATCGATTGAACGTGTGCAGGCACCGAAGAAATGCAGTTTTTTCAAATGGTTGGACGAGTATCGTGCTTATCTAGAGCAGATCGGCATCGGCATGGAGCATGAAGGAATTAGCCAGCGAAATGGGGAATGGAAGGTTGAAGACGAACCGAAGAAGACGAAAGCTGAAGATGGATATAACTCTCTGATTCGCGATCAGATTGATGTTCTGAAGCTTGAAATGAGAGAGTTGAATGTCGCAATGAGGAAGATATCTCGATACCAGGATATGCAAATGGTTATGAATGCAATGCTTATTGTCTTTGTAATGTTTGGCATGATGATGATTATTGCTAAGTAGTAGCACCCAGTGTTGTTATGAACTAGCTGTTTTAGAACAATATGTAATATCGTGTAATGTGTTTTGTGATCAATGGAGTATGTTCTGGTTAGAGTATTCTCAATGCATTTGAGAATAATTGATGAACACTGTGCAGTGCACTTTAAGGATATGTGATGAATCAATTGTGTTATAGGATATCTGATGAATCAATTGTGTTGTAGGTAACATTTTCAATCAGACGTCAGTGCCAGATTTTTTGACTCTATAAAATTTAGGACAAAAAGAAGTGAAACAGTTTAAATTTTGTGGCTCATCCTTCACACATTCTCCAGGAAACCACAAGATCAAAAAAGGTGAATCAAATTAAGTGTACCATCAACTGAAGACGTTACCAACATAAAGAGAACTATGCTGGTGAAGTCATCAGCAGCTAAAATGGTGAAATGTTCATCTAGTAATCAATTCGAGGTTCATTCAAGAGTTCTGTTGGGTTAAATTTAGTGTTCTGTTGGCCTACTTAACTGTAAAAACATTTCATAAAAATAGCATATCACCACTGCACCACTTCAAACATTTCATAAACACACAGTGCCAGCAATTCGCACTTCTCAGTAACGACTAATCAGTAATCACCAGCAGCTCAATATGAAGCAATCAGGCAAACACTAAATCCCAGCAAAGAAGAACTAGTACTGAACAGAGATATAATATGCATAAAAGAATGGCATCCAAATACATACATAGAAGAAGGGTATAAAACATTCAAATACGCAAACACTTTATATTGGACAGCGGTTACACAGTTCAAATAAGTAGTCTTCTAATAGGTTGTGACATCCAAGTATTAACTGAGTTGCACACTCAGTAATTACATGGCAGAAGTGAGTTCGTTTCTCATCAAGCACATTACAAAAGATTAGTCCTACTTCTCAGACCAAAACAACAGTACATATATAGAATTTTAGTCTGCTCTCTTCTTCCTTGGTGTGATCTTCTTTCCAACAGCAGATATTGGTGGAGAAACAGTACTTCCTGATGCTTGAATTGATGATGTTGCAAGGGCTAGTTGGCTACACATTGTGATCAATGGAATTAAATTCTTGTACAGTTAGCACTAATGGAAATACAATAATTGTAGCTCTATTTTCTACCTCCTTGTGACCGGACCGGGGCTGCTTGGTAGAATAACCAACGGAGCAGTGCCATGAGATGGGCTGCATTGTATATCAACGTCCGTAGCATCATTCCTCTTTCTACATTTCCTTTTCCTGTCAAACAAATGAACAGAGGTTAGGGATAGACAATACATGAATAGAATTGTGAATATAAATATATAGCACCTTTTCTTTACTCCATTGGTTGGGCAAGTAGATTGTCTATGTCCGAGCTCCCCACACTTCTTACACTTCTGTTTGCTTCCAAACTGAGCTTTCTTGCCTTTTGTACTACTACTCCCACCTTTCTCGAGGCAACTTTTAAATCTTAGCTTCCTAGGCTTTCCAGCTGACCTTTTGGAAAGTGGAGCGTGCATAACAAAGCCTAAATCCACCTTAGGCCACTGAGACCTATCTGTAAGTGGCTCAATATCTCCCTGATATGCTAGTCTGAACCGCTGGAGGGAGAAGTACTCATGCAGGTATTGGTCCAGCACAACATTTCTCTTTTCAATCAAGAATGCAAGTGCATGTATGCATGGCTTACCAGTGTGTTGCCACTCAAGGCAGGTGCACTCATGCTTGTCTATGTCAACCACATGCCTCAAGTTGTTGTTGGCGGTATCCCTAACCTCACACTTCCCTTTATTAGACCTACCCACCTTCAACTGCCCAAGACCTCTACTCTTGTTGTTTATTTGTTGTACAACTGCCGGTAGCATCCACCCTCGAAGCTTCTCCCCGATCATTCTCCTTTTGTCGAATAACCTCATTACCTTCTCTCTAAGAGTATCAGCTAACTCGTCTACAGGCAGATCTTTCACATCTCTTATCCAATTGTTGAAGCACTCTGCTAGATTGTTATGGATGTATTCACACTTTATCTCACTGTCAAAGCTAGACCTCCTCCACTTCAAATTGTGGTGATCCTTCAAATATTTAGCCACAGTAGGACTTGCCTGCAGAACTTTGTTAATATGATACTCATACTCTTCAGGTCTGTATGCCTTAGCAGCAGGCCACATGTGCCCAAAAACTTCTCCATGGTACTTTTTAACAAAGTTTATCATTAAATGCCTAAAACACTCTCTTTGTTCCGCATGCAAAAAAACTGTCCTAACTGCATTTTCTAATCCTTTGCATGCATCAGTACATATTGCTATTTTTGGAAGAGTCCCCATGGCCCTATGCAACTACCTCATAAACCATGTCCAATTATCTTGAGTCTCACTCTCAATGAAACCAAATGCAATAGGGTACATCCAGTTATGTCCATCTAATGCTACACATGAAGCTAAGTGACCATTCCACTTCCCATTTAATGCAGTTGAATCTATGCTAAGGTAAGGTCTACATCCAGCAATAAATCCATCAATGCAAGGCTTAAGTGCCATAAAGAATATATGAAAATAGACTTTACCATCCACAGTTTTTGTATCTACCTCAACAAAACTTCCTGGAGAGCGCTTCTCCATTTCTGCTTTGAAGTGGAATAGGTTCTGGAAGCTGCTAGCCCAATTGCCATATATATCCGTTAGTGCTCGCTCTCTCCCCTTCCAGACAGTGTGATAGCCAATGGTTACATTATAGTCTGCCTGAAGCTTGTCCTGTAAATCCTTGCAACCAATGTTGGGCTGATTCCTCAATATAGAGACTGACCTGTCTGCAACCCAAGCCTGTGATGCCATACCTGATGTCAACCTGCTACTCGAAGAACATGTATGATTCCCACCTACCTTGGTAACCTGCGTGCACAACATGTCATTAGTGAAAATACCATATAACATAAATCAAAAACAAGTGAGCATGTTAGTACCCTTGTTCTTGTATTATCATGCATCACACGACATGTTATCTTCCATGGGCATCAGTCAGCCTTACAATATCCCATCCACCTCTTTTTATCAGCTTTTGATGTCCCCAAGTCAAATTCCTCATTGATTGCATATTGCCTTATAGCCATCCTACATTCTTTCATTGATGGAAATATTTTGCCCATCTCTATTATTGGATGATCCTTATCATATGCTATTTTTAGGTCTTCTGGAACTTCATCGTCGACTGGAATAGTTGCCTCAGCAACTAACTCCTCATCGACATCACAATCAACAACAGGAGCAGGTTCATTCTGTTGCTGAACATCATCATCTACTATTCCAAGTACTAGGCACATGTTTTCTTCTGATATAGGAGCTAATTCATCATCAATAGGAGCTATCTCAATACTTGACCAATCAATTACAGCTTCAGCCTCAGAGTCCACAAATCTCTCATTGCTAACATGCACATTGCAAGTTTCTACACTGCCAACAAATGATGCACTACCAACACTGGGTTGGATAATTTCATAAGCTGATAAATTCACGTTATCAACTATCACACTAGATTGGCTAGCATCTTCATGACACTGATTCAAACAGGAAGATGCTTCCCTATTCACAATGTCCACTACTTCAGCTATGAGAAACACTTCTTTCTCAACCAATCTGTCAGTGAATACTGTCAGTAGCTCTAAGTTGTGATTTATCCTGTCAACCACATCCAATTGCTTGTCATGGCAGAATATTTGCACCTCCTGCCCAGAACCCCAAGCAATTGCCTCCCCAAGCTTTTTGACTAACTTATCCAGCGTGAGCCCCCTCAAGCTAACCTCTAACTCCAAATCATGTTTGTCTAACCGACGTTCACTGCCATCATCAAGCCTTGCGACATATCGAAGAACTCTAACTCTTACTTTAAACATGTTGTTCCTACGAATTTTTCACATTTTTCAAACAAATTGAAAGTTAGACCTCTACACTAAGTCTTCGGTTCAACGAAATATTGACAACCATCGAGCAGAGGGAGCCGGGGCTACTAACCCATTGAGAAGTAGGCCCTCCGGCTCCATGCTGGACGCACACTCCTCCTCAACCCCTTCCAATTGACCAACAAGCTCTTATCCATCTTCCATCATCTTGGGTTCATATGACAAAGGGATAAAAGAAATTAGAGAGAAGCAGGAGCACGGGAAGAGGAATTGAAGGGAGGACATCTGCACTCACCTGGATCCCTCGCTGGATGGTCGGTCGGATACTCCGATGCTCGACGTTCACTCCACGGGACGTGGCGCCGGTTCGGTGGGGACGACCTGGGTAGGTAGAGCAGGGAGATGGAGGGGCTTGGGGCAGAGGTCGGCGGCGTGCGGAGGAGGTAGGCGGCGGGAGCCTCGACGGGGTGGCCGGCGGAGGGGACGACGGGGGGCGGCGGCGGCGGGTTCGACCGGGAGGAGGAGCGAGATGGAGAAAGAGGGCGAGTCCGGGTCTGGCCGAGTGCGGTCTTTTGGCCAAATTAGGGAGGGGCAAGAGGGTCATTTCGCGTCATGTTGATGAGTCTAATAATTCATCAATGGTTAAATTGCCCAAATGGGGTGTTTTATCAAACTCTCAGTGCTCAACAAGTCATTTTATCTATGCCACAGAAACGGGTTCTTTTATAGCAAAGTCTCAACAAATGTGGGGCATTTTATCAAATAGCCCCTATAATAATGTGTTGGTTGCTTATGATTATTGTATTTATTAGAGAATGGAATGAACGAAGATTGAGACAGAGTTTAGAAAATGATCAGTGATTTTCTCTTGCATTCATTATTGATGTTTGATACATATATATATAGTCTGAGGAGACGGTAGTTTGATTGAAGCGTCATTAGCAACTGCTAATGATGGTTGCTTAAGTTGATCATCGATGGTTCACAACACTCCCCCTTGATCAATTTTCATCTTTGTATATATATGAAGAGCATCTACAAAAAATCCTCTAAAAACCCTATGGAAAAAATATGAGGAGAAATATATATATTAAAGAATATGTCATGGAAAACTCCTTTAAAACCCAATGGGAAAAATAAGGAGAAAATGATATGACATATAGTGCTTGTACCAATATTGCCTCATTAAAAACCTTTTATGAGAAACCATTTTTAGGAAAAATTCATAAAGGAAAAGAGTACAATATATATGATCTGATGATCATTATCAGGTTATATTTTAGGAGTTTACTCCCCCTGAACCTTGCAAGTCTCGAATTCGTCTCATACCAATCCCATGAACATATTTCTGGAATAGAGATATTGGTTGGGACTTTGTGAATAAATCTGTAAGATTTTCACAAGACTTGGTTTGCAAGATTTCTATTTTCCCTTTTTCTGTAATTCATGGGGATAAAATTATTTAGGAGCAATGTGTTTTGTTATATTGCTCTTTATATAACTTGATTGCATTTGTGTAATACAAGCAGAATTATCTTCGTAGATAATAGTTGGTGATTATAAGGAACCAATTCCACATGACTGTTGTATGTGGTTAATAATTCTGCGAAGCCAAACGCTTTCACGTGACGCTTCATATATTGCAATTATTTCAGAATGATTAGTGAAAGTAGCCACTAAAGTTTGTTTTGAGGACTTCCAAGAGATGGATGTTCCACCATGTAGAAATACGAATCCAGTTTGTGATCTGGCATTATGGGGATCAGATAGATAGCTAGCATCTGCGTATCCCACTATAGTCATATCTTGATTTTTTGATAGAAGAAACCAAGATCTTTTGTGCTTTGGAGATATCTGAGGATATTCCCGACACTTACCATATGCCGTTTGTAGGGGATGCACTATATCTAGCTAATAAATTAACTGGAAATGAAATATCAAGCCTGGTGCAGTTTGTTAGATACATAATGCTCTAATGACCCTGAGATACGGAACTTCAGGTCCTAATATCTCTTCATCATTGCCCCTAGGTCTAAATGGATCTTTATCTCTATCAAGAGATCGAACGTCCATAGATGTCTTGGATGGATATGATTTACCCATTTTTCCAATATTTTCTGGATATAAACAGACTGATGTACAAGAATTCCTGCGGAAAAATGCTCAAGTTGTAAACCTAAGCAGAATTTAGTTTTACCCAAATCTTTCATCTCAAATTCCGTCTTTAGATGATTACTTGTCACTTATATTTGTTGTGTAGTTCCAATGATATTGAGATCATCGATATACACTGAGATGATCCAAAATCCTTTTGAGGATTTCTTTTATGAATACACAAGGGCAATCATCATTGTTTGACTAACCGTTCTGAAGAAGGAACCCACTCAATCGGTTATACCATATTTTCCCGATTGCTTTAAGCCATAGAGTGACTTTTAAATGTTTACATAATACATGTTGCGATTTTGCTTTTGGATTTGGAATTTCAAGTTCTTCAGGAACTTTTATATAGATATCCGAATCTAATGACCCGTATGAGTATGTAGTCACTACATCAAATTCATTTGTTCTGCCAATAATATTGAATATCAGAACTTTATTCCACTCAGGAGAGTATGTCTTATCGTAATCGATGTTGGGTCTCTGCGGGAATCCTTGTGCTACAAGCCTCGCTTTATATCTCACCACCACATTGTTTTCATTTCTTTTGAACGACAACCAATTTTGTTTCCATAGGGAATGTGAGTCATGTGTTGACTTTGACAATAGTTGTGATGAATATTTTGCCATCTTGTGAGGAGTTGAATGATTGGTTGCATGAATTCGTGGTTTGAATTATTTGCAATGTGATTGATTGTTTGAGTTTCTCAATTTGTCTCAAGGAAAAATTGAGTGTATGAGAGATTTTTCTCGACTGACTT
>JAGXJF010004731.1:600000-806042 GCA_019208055.1 Stipa capillata
TGCCTTTCGAAGACCGAGGAGGAGCGCCTCGTACTCCGTTCCGTTGTTAGTGGTCTTGAATTCAAGGCGCGCGCTGTAGGAGGTGGTGTTGCCTTCTGGAGACTCGAGGACTGCTCCAGCGCCAGCGCCCTCCGAGCACCACGAGCCGTCGACATAGATCGTCCACAGCGGGTCGGAGGGGTTCGGAAGTGCGGCGTGCTCTGACGGGGCCCATTCTGCCAGGAAGTCGGCCAACACCTGCGACTTGATTGCCATCCTTGGCACGAATTCGATGGAGAATGGAGCGAGCTCGGCCGACCACTTGTCGACGCGCCCGGACGCTTCCTTGTTGCGAAGCATCTCGCCGATTGGGAAAGCCGACGGCACTCGGACCGGATGGGCAAGGAAGTAGTGCCGCAGTTTCCGCGACGCCATGAGGAGTGCGTACACGAGCTTCTCCAACTCGGTGTACTGCACCTTTGTTCCCTGCAGCGCCTCAGATACATAGTAGACAGGGTGCTGGGCTTTGTCCTTCTCCTTGGCGAGAACGGCGCTTACCGCCACCGGGGTGGCTGCGAGGTAAAGCAGCAATGCCTCCCCCGGACAGGGGCTTTGCAGCAGGGGCGGCGACGTGAGGTATGCCTTTAATTCTTCCAAGGCAGCTTGGCTTTCGCTTGTCCACTCAAAGCCGGAGGATCCTCGCAGCGTTTTGAAGAACGGGAGTCCTCTTTCAGCTGAGCGAGAGACGAACCTCCCCAACGCGGCGAGACGTCCTGTCAACTTCTGCACTTCTTTGATGTTCTCTGGTGGCCGCATATCGAGCACGGCCTGGATTTTTGCCGGGTTGGCCTCAATACCCCTTGCCGACACGAGGAAACCAAGGAGCTTCCCAGCCCGGACTCCGAACACGCACTTCTCTGGGTTGAGCTTCATGCCTGCCTTCTTGAGGTTGTCAAATATCTCTCGCAAGTCCGCGGTGTGGGTGTCGGCGAGGACACTTTTGACGACGATGTCGTCAACGTAGGCCTCGATGTTTCGCCCTAGCTGGGGCGCAAGGGCCTTGCACACGAGCCGCGCGAAGGTTGCGCCGGCGTTCTTGAGCCCGAAGGCCATCCGGACGTAGCAGAACGTTCCGGATGGCGTGATGAAGCTCGTCTTCTCCTCGTCCTCCTTGGCCATCCATACTTGGTGATACCCGGAGTACGGGTCTAGGAAACTCATGAGCTCGCATCCTGATGTGGCATCGACCAGCTGGTCGATCCGCGGGAGTGGGAAGTTGTCCTTCGGACACGCACGGTTGAGGTTGGTGTAGTCCACACACATGCGCCATTTCTCGTTGGCCTTCTTGACGAGGACGGGGTTGGCTAGCCAGTCCGGGTACATGACCTCACGAATGACCCCCGCCTTGTAGAGTTTGTCGACTTGCTCACGGGCTGCGGCTTGACGCTCTGCGCACATCCTCCGGAGCTTCTGCTTCACAGGGTGTGCATCCGGCTTGACATACAGCCGGTGCTCTATGATCTCCCTGGGTACGCCGGGGAGGTCTTCGTGCTCCCAGGCGAAGAGGTCATGGTCAGACCGGAGTGTGTCGAGCAGAGCCTCGGCGACCTTTGGGTCGAGGTCCGCCCCGACGAGCACTGTCTTGACAGGGTCTTCCTCCGACAGCGGCACTGCGCGCGTCTCGCCGTCGGGCTTGGGCTTAGGGACCCACCATCCGGATGTCGGGGGGTCGGCAGCCCCTGGAGCGACCTTCGTGCCTTCGGCCTCATCGTGAACGGTGTGGACGTAGCGAATAGCCGCCTGGATGTCGCTGTCGATTTTGCGGGACAAGTCTTGGTTGCCTCGGACAGTAATGACACCGCAGGGGGACGGGATCTTCATGCAGAGGAAAGCATGATGAGGGATGGCACCGAACTTGTTCAATGTAACCCGACCGAGGATGACGTTGTACTGGTAGGGGAGATCGACCACGTCGAAGACGATATTCTCTCGCCGCTTGCACTCCCCTTCTCCGAACTCCATCGGGAGCTCAATCTTCCCGAGCCCCGGGACCGGCTCGCCTCCGAAGCCCAAGAGCGGGATGCCTGCGGGGGCGACGCATGCCCGCGGTATCCCCATCTCTGCGAGGGTGGATGCGAATAGTATGTCCGCCGAGCTTCCTCCGTCGATGAAGACACGACGCACCTCACAGTCGTTTATGACTGCCGAGATGACGAGGGCGTCGTGATGGGGGAGGCTGATTCCCGCGGCGTCCTCGGGGCCGAAGGTTACCGTGGCACCGACCCACGGAGACAGCTCGGTGGGTGGCGACGAGTTGATGTGTTGTACCTGTCGGGTGTAGGCCCGACGTTGTCGCTTGGACGGGAAAGTGTGGGCGTGGCCGCCAGTGATGGCGTGCACGATGCGGCGCCGCGGATCGTCAACTTGCTTCGGTGGCTCCCCAAGGAGCGGAAGCGGCGGCGGAGGCGGCAGGGCCTGACGTTCTTGAGCCACCGCGCGATCGTGTCGCGGGGCGGCGGCTCTTGTGGCCAGCCCGCGCTGCTTGATTGCGCGGGCAGCGGCGACTAGGTCACATTCCGCGTTGGTGTGGAAGAACCAGCCGTGGAGCTCGTAGAACACTCGATTGTCTCCGCCGGGCCT
Organism: Stipa capillata; assembly: GCA_019208055.1. NCBI lineage: Eukaryota > Viridiplantae > Streptophyta > Magnoliopsida > Poales > Poaceae > Stipa > Stipa capillata. Next base: position 602,620 of record JAGXJF010004731.1, read on the forward strand.
CCGTCCTCCGCTTTCATTGTTACTGCATCTTCCATGCCCGGAGTTGTTTCCGTTCCCTTGGCCTTGACCGCGGCCTCCGTGCGGGTAAGCCTGGCCGCGGGAGTCTCGCTCGGGACGGCCCGACTCGCGGCCGCGGGAGCCCTGTTCGTAGATACAAGTCTAGACAGTAAACTTATGGCACCCCCGAACGGCTACAGGGACCGTCGGTGGTGCACGAGGAGTGCGAGCGAGTAAGACCTTCCGAACGTCCGTCAAGCCGAGGAACGAAACACGTACGACAGGGTGAAACACAAGCCGTATACGAGGAGGCGAAACCCCTCTGGTGTACGACGAAGTGAAAGTTACTCTTCTATTGAAGCAATGTGCTAGGATTACAAAGTTTCTCTCTCCCTCCTCACTACCCCTAGGGGGGTATTTATAGGGTTGGAGGATGGAAAAGGTGAGATGACAAGTTTGCCCTCACATGAGAGGGACTTTTACAAGGGCGTAGTCGTCATTTCCCGTTCATGGAAGATATTTTTAGGAGAATATTCCGGGCATCTTCGGGGAATATTCTCTGACATCTTCGGTGACGATGCCGGCGCGGACCTTGGCGGCGACGAACACCGGGACGATCGTTGGCGATGTCGGTGTAGCTCTTGATCCAGCGTCGCCGACGTAGACTTCGATGATGACGGACGTCGAGGATGTCGACGACATCGAGGTTGCCCTTAGTGACGAGAGATTTCCCTTGGCGGTATTGACGACGTAGACTTCGACGATGACGGACGCCGAGGTTGCCCTTGACGGTGTTGACGTAGTCCGCGATGACGGCGAAGACTGGGGCTGCTCTTGATGGTGTCAGTGTGGTCCCTGATAATACATGCGGAAGGCTTTGAAAAACGGGCTAGCGCGGGGACCCCTACTCCAACACATTCCTTAATGAATCCATGCTCCTGTCATTCATGCATCACCTATGGAGCAATCTATAAACAATTCTCGATACAATTGTTAGTCTAAATGTATTGTCATTAATTACCAAAACCACACTTAGGGCTAGATGAACCTTCAGATCATGTGATCAAGTGGATTTGATAAGCAATTGTGAATTGTATTTTATAGACTAACCTATTTTCTAGGTGTGAGAAAAGTAAGTGTGCTGGTTAGGCACCACTTGGTGAGATGGCATCAAGATGATTATTTTTAAAAAGCTCAAGTGAAGATTAACTTCAAGTGATGATGTTTATCAAGATGCAATGGTCATCACCACGAATTTAAGTAGACAACCACTAAGAGGTGACGACAACAAGGTGAGCAAAACAAATTCAAGTCAAGTGTCATGTGTGGGAGATATACTTGAAGCTTCTGATTCATCAAGTGTTGATAGACATGCGAAGATGATTTTCAAAATAAGACTTTCCTACATAGATTTATGAGGGAGCAAATTGAAGACTTCACCAAGTGAAAGAGATTGAATAAATAGTCCTACTTGGAGCGATCATGATCGTCTTTATCAAGCTCAATGGAGTACTCAAGGAAAATGTATGTTTAGCTAGGTGTTCCCAGTTTTACCGGTCTTAAGGTGTTGAAGGAAAACCGGGTTATATGATAGATAGCCGTTTATCAAGAAGAGTTATCGAACAAGTAGCTTGAACGAGTCGCATGTCGAATGCTCAAACCTTTACAAATGTTGCATCCTTCTTTTTGTTGATCTTAGTTTGAATCTTGTATAATTCAACCATTTTGTTGTTGGTCTTTGTTGACTCAGTTGCACTGTTGCATCGACAAGAATAAATTTCTTAATTCGTATCAACTGCTTGCCTTCTAGGCAGTTTTTCACTGTATTGATATTTGCAATATCGGAACATCCAAGATTGAACTTAGAACCTCCGAGTTTGGGTGCTAATCTCTCCATGTTTGAATGTTAGAACCTCCGAGTTTGAGGTCAAAACCTCTGAGTTTGGGTCTGGACCCTCTGACTTTTGAATCTCAAAACCTCTGAGTTTGGGTCTGGACGAGATTTGAAGTCAAAATCTCTGAGTTTCCTCTCTATCTGCTAATATAGCTGTCGGTTTGAATTTTAGAACCTCTGAGTTTGGTTCCTGAACCTTCAAATTTTGCGCAGAAAGTGTATAACGGCTAATTTTTAAGGGTGCGCTATAAATAGCCACCTTGGCTGGCTTGAGGAGGTAGCTCTTGCCTTTGGAGATCATTTGTTGAGTCTTTCCTATTGCTCTCCTCCACTTAATAGTCTCTAGGGCATGAGTTGCTCTTGGTGGGGTGTGAGATGAAGTTGTGCATGATGTTGCACTTGGCTGTTGCGTCAGTTTGAGCTCTCCACATTCGAATGTAAGTCCGGGAGCTTGTTACTATCAGAGGCAACCGCCTCCTAGATGGTTTGGTGGTCTTGAGCTTAGTGATATCTTGAAAAATATTATGAAGAGGTCCAAGGACTTGTGAGTGGTCATGGAGCTCACCATCTCCTGAGTGGAGGAACGAGCTAGCCATAGTGAGCAGTTCTTGCTAGAGGAAATGATCTTGAGTGAAGCGCTCGATTCGGAACTGGTTTGTTTGTTGGGAAAATCTTCTTCAACAGAGATGTATGATATCAATGGATATTCAAACTTTGAGAACGAACATCGTTTATGTTCCTTTTCTCCTTTATCTTCTTGCAAATCTTACTTGTGCACTTATGTTGTGTAGAAATTACTTCCTTGCTTCTCACCCTACAATTTCTTAGCTTGTTTTAGTTTTAGGGTGTCTGTGCACTTAGTTGAGCTTTTAGGATTTTAGTTGAGCTTTTAGGATTTGAACTTGTAAAAATATGCTTAGTTAATTTATGTATTTAGTATTGACTTAGATCATAATCATTTTTAAATAGCTTATTCACTCTCTTTAGGCGACATCCAAGGTCCTTTTAGAAAAAAAATTCTTTTTTTCTTCAGATTGTGATGGTGGGGCGAGCACCGGGAGTTTTACAGATGTGTGCTCGTAGGAGGGAGCCCACAACATCTGAAAGCAGCCTACCAACATCAATCTCCATGTGGCCTATGAAAGATCTTTCTTTGTGACTTTTTGGTGATCCTTTTATCATTCTTTGGTTCTTTTCATTCCTTTGTTTTCCCTTTTTTCCTTTTCTTTTCATCTTCTCGTCTAATATAGATTCCCCTAGATATCAACAGTTTATTACATATTTCTAAATGAAAACACATCGTAATAAAAACTCTTGAAGTTCAGGCACCAATAGAAAAGGGCAACAAAGTAGAATGAATTACAAGGTTGCCCTCAAGACCATAGGTCCACACACCGCGTAGGAGAAGGTATGCATCTAGCTATGTGTCACGATGATGATTTCAGCATTGGTGAAGCCCGCTACGGTCCTTGGCACTGAATCACACCATTGCCGCTCGCATATCTTCGCCATTGACATCCCATGGAACAACAAGGACATCTCACCACACTGACCCAATTTTGGGCTCACCATGAAATGGGAGGAAGGATGGAATCGTTGGCACCATAGATCTAGGAAAACAACATGCACTGAGGAAGATCTAGTTCCTTGGTAGACCTAATCGTCAACAAGATAGAGCTCTTGATGCCAAGAAGCTCAGATTTGTGGATTCCTTTACCACGAGGTATCAAGTGTGTAACTCGAATTTCCATCCATCAGATTTACCTAATATAAAATCACATCCATCAGATTTACTTAATATAAGAAAAGAGAAGTAGAGCGGAGATTCATTAGATGGAGATTTTAGGGCTCAAAATTTGAGTACTTTATAACAAAAGGCACTCGAGTTCGTTCTGTTTAATTTTCCCTACAAGGTGAGGGTTTTATTTTCTGTATTTTCTCCATTGTCGCTTCACCGGAAGTGACAACACTAGCAGCAAGGGAGGAAGAGGTGGTAGGCAGCCAATTGTAGGTGACGCCGGAGGCAACAACGACAAGGTGGGAGGAGTACGAACTTGTGGCCACCTCGCCAAAGATACGATTTGGTGGGGGAGGGGGAGGGGGAGGGGTTTGACGCATGAAACACCCCACATCTTTAGCCCCACCCCTTGGGTCAATTTCTGTACTCCAACTCCCTAATCAATTATGTCCGAATGTGAAGAGGACATCAGATTCCATCAAAACTTGGAGCTCACACAAAGCCTTCGAAACCTCATCATCTTTGTCTGCCGGCCCTAGGTAGCCATAGCACTTTCTGATTTGCAAAAGACCATCTTTGTTTTCTCAACTTTTTGTATGCCGATTATGTCATGAGACTTGGCCTCGGCAAGACGTGTGGGTATTACAATCATATTTGGTTTCATAAATATATTATAATTATAATAAAAATTAATTATCAAATTTATATTTTCGAGACAGTGTGGAGGACTAAAACGACAGTTTTTTTTTAGAATTTGAGGGATAATAATTAAACATCATTATTTCTCCTTCCATATTAGAGTACATGTTGTTTTAGAATCTATATTAATCAAATATTTTAAGGTTCGACTATCAGTATAGAAAAAATTTACTAACACCTACAACACCAAGTCGATCTACTTTCATAGTGTATGCTTATTTTTATTTGGAAAAAACATACTTTATAGAAACTGATGGTCAAAATGTGTAACCTTAAAGACCGTGTAGATATCCAAAATGACATGTACTACAACACGGATGTAGTAACATAGCAGTATAAAAGTCGATATAGCCAGTTGTAAAATATTGTTTCTCTTCTTACTTGTATGTACATCCGTGCATCTCTTCGGTTTTCACTCATACATGAATAACCATCCTAGCCTTGCATAACTCCCATGGTGACCGTGTAGATATCCAAAACGACATGTACTACAACACGGATGTAGTAACATAGTAGTATAAAAGTCGATATAGCCAGTTGTAAAATATTGTTTCTCTTCTTACTCGTATGTACATCCGTGCATCTCTTCGGTTTTCACTCATACATGAATAACCATTCTGGCCTTGCATAATTCCCATGGTGACCCCTGAGTGCAATTTTTTCACTCATAGTAGGATGTCCATATACCTCTAAGTGCTCCAAGATTGACATTTTAACGGTTATTTTATGTTTACACACTTCCATTTTCATAATGTTAAAGACATGTTCTTGATTATTTTAGAGAGAGGAGAGATTATACTTTTGTGCATCCTTTTTCCTTGATTTTTATCTATGAACAAAAGAAATCATGAACACGATATTTCCTACATGAACGTGGAAAATTTTGGTTCATGAATGTGAAAAAATCATTAACACGATATCTTTTATTTGAACATAAACACTATCAGATGAACAAAATCATCATCGAATGTTACTAAATATGATAATAATTTTGTTGTTCATGAATTAATTGAATGCTCTCATACTTAGGATAGAAGAGAAGGTAGATAAATAGATGGAGAGAATGGAGGATTTAAAAACAAGAAAGAAATGAATTGTGGTTCTTTTATAAAACGAAAGAGACTGGATAACGAAGAACAAAGAATGGATAAAGTTAAAGTGTGTTTCATAGAATTTAGAACAAAATTTAAAGCAATTTGACCTCCCTCGAGCAAAACCGGAGGGACCGTGCCGCTCTCCATGTCATACACACGTTAGCTAAGGCTGGGAGTGTACGGCCAATCACTGCCCAGAACGAACACGCGGTTCCGCCAAATCTCTCGTCGCCGCGATGATCTTCCGGCGCGCGAAGCTGGAGCGCCCTGGAGCCGCTCCTGCTGAGGAAGAGAGCCTGGCCGCCCTCGTCCCTGCCGGCTCCGTCGACCAACGGCGCCTCTCCACGTCCGCCTCGAACACCTCCAGCCTCATCGCGCCATGGCTCGCCTCGCCCGCCTCGATGATCACGCGAGGAGGAGCGGCGACGGCGCCCCACCGCACCATGAGTAGCTTGTCGCCGGAGGATGACACGACGAGGTGGAGGTGCCGGTTGGGAAGCTCGTCGTCGGAGGAGGAGTCCGGTACTTCATCACATGATCAGCGACACGGCGAGGCGAGTCAGGGTCGTGGTGGAAGACCTCCTCGCTGGCGGTGAGGGCGTAGAGCTTCCCGTGGAACAAGGCGATGTCCTTGTACGAGTACCGCGACGGGCTCGGTGACCACGAGCGGGACGCCGGCGGTTCCGGCAGAACGCGACTCCGGTGGGTCCGTGGAAGGTCTCAATCATGCCCAACAAATCGAAATGTGCAACTGATCAGGGTGTCGGAGATTGATTTTGGAAATATGTAAGGGGATCGCGGATCAGCACGAGTTCTTGGAGCAAATCGAACCGTGAAAAAAATGATTGAGATGCATGGCAAATAATTTATGTTAGAAAGATGTGTAGCAATTCCTTCTAGAAAGACAAATGTATAGTAGCAACACGATGAGGTACATCAAAAGATGTGGATAAAAAAAAAGGAAGTTCCATTGCCGGGATTTGAACCCGGGTCGTCTGGGTGAAAGCCAGATATCCTAACCGGACTAGACGACAATGGACTTGTTGAGCACTTCATATATCAGAATTATTTCAAGTCCCACCATAGCATGAACAGGCATGCTAGAGAAATACTACTGCTCACTGAATCAAATAAGGCGTCACAAAGTTTTTGCTTGTGCTTGCCATAGCCCATCATCTCTAAGCAATACTGTCTCTGCAACTCTGTTCTAAAGTTTCAACTCACCTTTTTGGTCTTTGTTTAGGTCTACCGTTTTCTGATTTTTTTCCCCTTGCCATAGCGCGTGTAGATCTGCATATGCAAACCTTTGTGACTCATTGGGCCCAAACTACGTTCCTAAGCAATATAAGCAATTTAGGTTCAATTTGTAATCGGGCTCCACAGTTGACATATGATCAGACAATTGGTGTATGGCCTGATTGTATATGCATATTTCGGTATTAGCCTAAATAGTTGATGGTAAGAGTGAAATCGAAAGGGGGTTTTCCTTACATGCTGCCATGCAGCCATACACCACTCGACCTGCGGCAGCAATAACGTGGAGAGATCATGATTCCTGCTATAGAGTTTCTGGTTGGCAACCGTGGAATTGCAAATGACCAATGCAGATATACAAAATATCTATTTGACACATGTTTACGTGACACATATTCACTAAACAAATCTAGCTGATTGTTGTTATCAGATCTGCTGATGCAACTTACGATGAATAAGAAGCTATCGTCTGAATGAGTTATCTTCATTAGCTTTCATTGGTTTGCACATAAAAGCACATAGTAACAATCTCTTGCCTACTAATCAAATCCAAAAGAGCAAGTGTTTACACTGGCGCGGCACAACAAATAAGATAATTACATAATTACATTACAATGGAAGAGTTCAGCAACAGGACGAGGGAATGGCCCGAGACTGGCATCACTCGAGTCTCCGATTCAAAATATCCGATGCAGTTTGACAATGAGCTAAAGGCACTTCCGAATCTTGCAAGAATGTAGGGTGTGATGCACCAGATATTTCTGTAGTAGGCGTTCCGAAGTATTCTCTGTGTTTCTTGAGCTTCCAAGGCAGCAGCACATTCATCACGAATTCCAAAGAGTTGCTACAAGACTTCCAAAATAGTGACATAGAACAGGAAAGGGCCAACAGAAACACAAACTTTTCGCAGCATGCCAGGTACGGACGAAAACCAGACTGAAGGGAACGCTGTAAACTTCTCCCAAACTAGTTGCTAATTGATACAAAACTTGGAATACTTGCCGCACAACACAATAAATGTGATAAATCTGAATCTCTAAGGCTGAAGGGAACGTGATGCCACAAGAGGCTTAGTATGCCCCTGGTGCCTTGTCGTCGCCTTGGACCAAATATTCCATCAGGATGGACAAAAACTAATCTCTCTTTTAGCTTCTCCCAATTAGCAAATATGATTTGCATGTCATCGACAAAACATTGTGTGTTCACTATATCATGCTGCCAGGCTATATACATGACACTATTTTCCAACCAAAGGGGCAGGGTAGGATTAAGGGATGATGTACGGTTCCCAAACTTGTAAATTGCTAGAAACCAGATGTACAGGGAAACATGGTGTTCAAAGGAATTTTTAATTATAAGATCACCTGGATAAGTAATCAGAAGATGACAAGACACAAAAAAAGGTAAAATAAAGACATAACTACAGAGCCTGCCTCCAACTTCTAGAAAAGTAAGCTCTTAAACTAAGTTGACTAGATTTCTAGCAGCAAATGATTCCATAGATACAATGGAGATCCTAGGTTGTGTGTGTTGTAAGCAGCAAATACCTCTGCTGCATCATGACTTCATGTGATGATTTTTTGTGTGTGGCAACATTAAAAGTGTCACAAACAAAAAGGCCCTAGTAAAAGAGAGGTCAATGAAGTTGCAAGTATGTGGTCGCTGAGACTAAAATAAATAAGTTGGGATCGAATACATATGCAGGTCAAAACAATTCCCACACAGGTTCTTAAGCAACTGCGTTTGGGGAGTTTGAGGGTGTTATGGTTGTTGCCGGACTTTGCCAAATTAGGCAAGTTTGACCTTTTGTGGCCAGTGTTTAGTTCACATGGTTGTGGCTTGCCATGCTTCCTCAACCCCAGTCGTAACTATATATAACCATTTTCTAACCAAAGCTTAGCAAGTGTGGTGGTCAATTTGGCCACCACAAATGTATGGCTTGTCACACTTTTGGCGCCTTCTTGATATTGTCAGGTGAACTAACCAAACGCTGGATACTAGTAGCAGTTCCATGTTACACTACAACAGATTGGTATTCCCATGTTACGAGATGACCCAAATACCAGATAGGAAATGAGTGTGCACACATGGCCAGTTAGTACAAGTTTTACAGATGAACCAATGTCATGTCCTACAAGATCTAAAAGCACAGCAGTCCTAGTGGACAAGTTAAATCAGTATGTACAGCGCAATCATTTAGGCTAAGAAATTGAGAAACAAAAGACTACCATAATCAGTTCATCGGCCACAGATTTGTTGCAAAGTTAAAGCACATCTTAAGAAAAGTTCAGTACATATCTATCCTTACCGCCTTCAGGAAAGCGTGCAAGTATGACAGTAGAGCCCTCGCAGGGAGTTTCCTAAACTTGTCAATTCTGCTTCGCAAACAGACAACAAAAGAAACAAATGACTCAATGATCACCTTGGAAGAAACACATCTAGAAAAAGCTACTGCCAAAGAAACTAATCGTTGCTCATAATAAACACCATCTCGACATTACTGGAGAAGACATATCAAACTATACCGAACCTAAACAAAAAAGTAGACCATTATAACAATGGAACTTATTATCCTTCATCAAGTTCTAATGATGTCCTACTCTCAACTTCAAACCTATGATAATCAAACCAAGAACTGTACCTGCAAGAAGTAACTAACTAGAAGTAAACAATACAATTCCTGTAATGAAATCAACAGCTCTGCATACAACTAGCTCATACACCGTTGTCCATCTCAAAACCAAGTAGCAGAACTTTCTTTCTCTTCTTTCCATTTTTTAGTATGTGTGCGCATTCCTCAAACACACACGTTTGTTGGATGTGGATGTGAGCAACTGGCCCTTCCATTGGACTACCCAACTGTCAGATGTTGGATTGTTTTTGTGTTTTCTCCCTCCTAGGTTCCTCTCTTTGAAATTTTGTAATTTGGATGCCTTAATGGGCACACAACCAATCATTGTAGTAACATACAGTCATACACATGTGAACAACTCAAGTCCACACAATAATTAGGAATTTATCAGATTTATCTATAAGTAATTCAATTAAGATGACAAGGCAGCAGATCCTTGGAATATCTATCACAGCTAAATGGAGCAGACTATCATGGTAACAATGGTTCAAGACCACTACAAGTTCCATTTCCAAAGATACAGCACCACCTTAACACAAATGCATGAACATGTCTCAATTTTCAATGTTCTCAGATAGGTCCAAACAGCATTAGCAGCAACGGCAAAAGAAAGGGGAGCGACCAACTGTATGGCAAAATGGTTGCACTTGAGGAAAACAATGAAACCACCAAACATACCTTCAAAATCTTACCAAGTGCTGAACTAGATAACTAGAGTTCTAACACCTATTTCCACGGACATTGCCCTTCCCAGCTACCTTTTTGTTGAACGACCTGGGGCCTCCAGAATTCCTGAGGAAGGGTGAATGTGGAGAGTTTAAAACCAGGAAAATGCAAGGATACTGAAATTCAAATTGCTACAAAAATACACACATCTTCTGATTCTTTGCAACGTCATGTTTCATTTTCAGAACAATGTCCATTGCAAACTGCTGATGTTCCCTTGTATGTACATGTAGATCCAGGTTCTCCACACTGCCACAGTTAAACTTGCATATTCGGCACCAACCGGCATCTTCGTTTCTCAAGTGTCCACCCTAAACAAGACACCAAACAACAGATCAGGAGTTAAGCAATACATAGGTAGAATATGGGAAGAGATAATGCATAATAAATAAATAAAAGAAGAAGAAATTGATGTGTTCAACATTGATAACCCACCAAACCAAAGTGGCCGGATTCTTTTTGAAAACCATGTCGAGAATAGTCAATGGGAAAATGATCATCTGGATGCATGTGACCTTTGTGGTAACCAGAAGGTTCAATTCCATGCAATTGACCATGTCCAAGGGGTCCACCACTGTGTAGATTTCTTGAAGCAAAAGAATCACCAGGGTGGAAACGAGCATGAGGAAACTCTGGAGTGCGGAAATCATGCTGCACATTCCCAGGAACGTTACCAGAGCCTAGTTGGTCTTCGTGGAGACCTCCATGACCACCTGTCATGGACCAGAAAAACATTTGAACCCATTAGAGGGCCATTGAAATATCATGAAAAGGACCAAGGAATCATAAACTTATCATAAATGACACCCATAAAGACCTGCAGCAATGAAGTTTCGAATCAAGAATTAAATTATTCAAACCATTACCTATGTTTCTCATAGTAGGCATTCCATCAATCCTGTGATAGCCAAATTCTGCACCAGGTGACACAAAGTCAGGATGACCAACAGCCGAATGAGGTTTTCTTGCGAATTCTTCAAAGAAGCCTATAGGATATGGACCTGGCTGGTTTGGGAATGGAGGCCTTCCAGGCAATGAATCAGCAAAACCTTCCGGTCTACCTAAGCCTCCTTCAAAAGGTCTAGGGACCCTTTGGGGACCCTCACCTTCAAGATGAGTTGGCCCTGAAAATTCCTTCATGTTTTCTTCAATATCTTTAAGGTTGGCATTATGTCTGCCAGGATATGCTGCAAATGGCCTGAAATGTTCCCGTGAAGAACTGAGCCCTCCTTCATGGAAAGCCCTCGAGCTCTCAAGTGGCCCAACACCAACACCATTGCTCTTTGCCATTCCTGAATGGACGGAAGTTTGGTCAGCATGCTTGCGGTAAAAAAAAATCTCAAAAGTATTTGCTTTTGGTACCAGATAATTACCTAGAGAATGTGGCCGAGCCACATATTCAGAAGCAAAAGGAGGCACTGTTGTCTCATGCTGCCCAGGCAATGGCCCACCCATGGGTGGCCGAACCATACCATCATTAGGTCTGATGGTTGCAGGCTGTGGAATCGGGGTCTTATTTTGGTTCAGTACAGGTGTTCTTGGTGCCATTTCAGAATAATATGAACCATATGGTTGTTGCTGCATTGGAGGCCAAATGTTCTCAGGAAAACTATGCTTAGGTGGCCTCATTTGATTTGGCTGCCCTTGCACATGCGGCATAGACCCAGGATGCAGCATATGATGAGGAAGCATCCTATCAGGTTCAGATGGATGCTGTGGTCCTATGCTTGAGGACCCCGGCGCCCTCAGATTTTGCTGCGACACCTGCAGTAATGACCCCCCCTTTCTCAAGATCATTTGATGCATCTGATGCCATAGACTCTTTGTGTCCCTGTACATCAGGGCCATGTGAATTACTTTCCCGGCCAACAAATTCATCATTTCCTTTGCCCTTGTCTGAACTATCTGCACAGTCCGATGTGTTAAGAGGAAATCCTTGTGGTGGTGCCTGGGAAGGGATGCTAGGATGCATCGGTGGCCTCTGAGCATGATGCCCAACATGTTGTTGGTGTTGTGGTGTAGGCTGAGTTCCTTGAGGGGGCATAGTTGACTGTTGGCCTTGCAATGGATATTGACCCTGTGGAGGATGTATCAGTGCACGATGCTGAGAACCAACTACTTGTTGGTGAGATACATGTATAGGATGTTGCAGTGGAGCACTTTGTAGCATCTGATGTGCTGGCTGAGGCTGTGGATATGATTGATGAATCGTTACCGCATGCACTGGAGGATTCTGAGGTTGCACATGAGGCATTGGATGAGGCTGATGATATACCTGAGGTTGTGGGCAAGCCTGCTGCCGCACTTGTGGATGTTGGTGCTGGATTTGAGAATTTAGCTGGATGTGAGGTTGAAGATGTTGCTGCTGAGGTAAATGCTGCAATTGTGGATGTTGTTGCTGGGAAAGAACCTGCTGATATTCTGGAGGATGAGGTTGTACATGTAGCTGCACTTGGGAGGGTGTTGCTTGAGTAGCAGGCATTGCAAATGGCTGACTACCAACTTGAGTAGGGGCTGGTGGATGAGCCGTAGGGTGTGCTTGGGGGTGAGGCAGCTGGAGAGGTACTTGGCTTTGTGGTTGCATCTTTGGGATTTGAGGTGCTGACTGCAATGGTGGATTATGCTGAGGCTGCTGCTGAACTGCTTGTGCTTGGGATTGGGGAAGGCAGGACTGATTTTGGGATTGGGATGGCACCATATGTTGGGGCTGAGAGGGCTGCAGAACTTGAGGTTGGACATATGGAGCAGATTGTGCCAGAGCTTGAGCCGTACTCTGAGGTGCCACTTGCATTTGAGGTTGCGTGTATTGCTGGTACTGTCCATACTGTTGATACTGCTGCATGTAGGGATTGTATCCTGGGTAATGTTGCTGGCAGTACTGCTGGTAATGGAGTTGCTGCTGGTACTGCTCAGCTGTTGGAGTTTGGGGAGCAACTCCTTGACCTTGACTAGTTACAATAGGTGCTGCCACAAAAGAAGGGGCTACAGCCATCGTGCTTGCTGTGGTTGCACCAGCTGAACTAGTTGTCACTGTAGATGGCACTGTTGCAGCAGGAGGTGCTGTAACAGCTACTGCAGGTGCCGCTGGGGTAACTGCAGCCGGATATGGGGTGACTGCCTGGGTTGTTGCAGCTGATGACTGAGTCAAACTACTGTCAGCCTGTTGTGATTGAGTTTGCCCCTGCAAGTAACACACAAAGGTAAAAAGGATTAATGCTAGGAAATAGTTCTACACATACATACAAGTCACTCAAGATATGATGGACATACAGGGCAGAGTTGAGCATGCTCTTGCACTTGACAATGCACGATCTGAGTACCACAACGGTTACAAACAACAGGGGAGTTCCCATAAGCACAAGTAGTACCATGCATGATACAGTCAGATAGCTGTCCTTGCCATTGGCAACCACTCTTGTGATACAGGCAATGGACCATTACTTTACCAATTGTCTCAGCAAGGGATTTATTGGATTCCATCAGAGGCTGCATATTCAAAACAGGTTGTAAATACTTCAAACTTAACTTACTGTATGTGCAAAAGTTACTTCCCTAAGAAGATAGTAATACCTTGGAGTCAGCTTCTGTCACCAAGTAGCCATCATAAGGGCAGGCTTGTGTCGTTGCCACAACATAAGTCAAGCAGGGTTTGCAGTAGAGATGCGTGCACTGAGCTTGCAGAGCTTCGTTGGGATATATGAGTGTCCGACAAACAGGGCAAAAATATTCACCAGGAAGAGATGGAATGTTCAGAATACATTCATTATCAAAACCCATTCTCAAATCTCACCAACTTTTACCCAATCAGAGTTCTGGTGCCTGCACATCACTTATGCTAATTTCATAAATTTATGCACTTAGCAACATGAACCCATAAATTTATGCACTAAAAATGTATGAACAGTTAACAACAGAAATCCAATGAGGGTACAAACAATAAGAATTTATTGGTGTGCCAATCATCCAATAAGTGATTAAATGAGGTATTCACTCTAACATGCACAACATAAGCATATAACGGACAAAAAATTGAACTAATGATGCACAACGTCAAAAAGAAAATGATTGAATTTTGAACAATAGCCACGACGTTGTATGCATCAATGAAGAAGTCTAGAATGATAATTGGATCAATTTTAAAACACAGTGAGAAACAATCAAACAAAACTACGAGATAGCAAAGTTACAGAGGCAAACATTAGGACTCAACTAAATGGAAAAGGTGCTGCTTTCAGCTATAATGGGTAAGAGCAAAAAATATAGGGGTTGTCTAGTTTGTTGCCACAATTTTTGTGACCATTGGCTGATTAACAGCCACAAAAAGTATGAGGTGAAAAGTGTGGAATGTGGTGTCAATACGTCAGCCATACAGCAGGTATTTTGTTCACCACAATAAGAGAAATTTTGCTAAAGAACTGAGTTACAAAACAGTACCCCCTAAATCCCTAATGCGCTAGTACAACAGGTAATTGAGATAAAACATGTGCCTCCAATATACAGTCAAAACTAATTAGAGAGATAAACACTTGGATTTGTATGAACGACAGGAATATAGGCTATGGCAGGTAATTAGCGTAGCAATAATTAGTGAATATCTCAGCAGAAGAAATACATCATGGAACCAAAGTAACAATAGTAATCAAATATATTACTAAAGCTGAATGGCCATGCTAACTATTGCGGATAAAAAAATATGGCAGGTAATCAAGTTGACAAAATTAGCCAACTATGGCACTGAGCTGAACAGAAATAATATACCATGGGAATCAGATTGTCAATAGTAATGGACTACTTTATTAAAGCTGGAATTTCCTTGCGAAGTTCAATACAAAATAATGGCAGGTGATCAAGGCAGCAAAGCTAACCAACTACATTACTGAGCTGTAAGTAAACTATTGCTGACTAAAATTATGGCAGTTAATCGAAGAAGCGAAGCTCACTACATTACTAAGTTGAGCAGAAGGACATACTGAGGGAATTGAAGTAGCAATGCTAACGGGCTACATTGTTAAAAGCTGAAACTGTGTTGCTAACTATTTCCAGCAAAAACCATGGCAGCTGGCAGGTTATCAAGGTTGCAAAGGTAGCCAACTACATTACCAAGACGTATCAAAGTCGCAACAGTATGAAACTAAATGTTGGCACTGCCATATAACAAATCATCGCCAAACATGAGCGCATGATGTACACAAATGATAAACTGAGCGGTACTAAGTATCAACCACGAATCAATGATCCAGACGGCACCAGTGATTCCCAACAAATTGTAAACAGGTCCACACATGTTCAAGCAACCTATCAAATCAACATCACCAGTCATATATAGACAGGAAACTAAACCAACAAACTGCTGGTCTGCAGCAGATTAGGAAGCATCGAGCAGAAAGAATCCAAACCTCTATCCCAGAGTAATGAATCAAGAATCATGACACTACATCAGTGTTACGCCTAGAAATTCCAAAAGCGCCGTTTAAACTAACACTAGTTCCCAATCGAACAACATCGACCACAAATTTCTGCAGGTATCCTCGCACAAATCAACAGCTGCGTCCGACGCGGGTAGTACCTGCGTAGGATGGAGAGCACGCGTGGGAGCTCGGGTCAGATTGGAGGCGGCTCGCGCGGGGGGCTAGCCATCCGGCCGTCCCATTACAAAACCCTACCTGGCGAGTGGTCGACGATCTAGGTACGCCGTACACGTACGCCCCAACCCTACACGGGAGCCGACCCCGGCGGCGGCGGAACGGAAGGCCGGTGGGGCGAGGAGGAAGAGCGGAGCCGACTCCGGCGAGCCGGATCGCCGGCTGCGGGAGGGCGGGCGGAGGGCGGAGGTGGTGAGTGTGGCAGCGGCTGGGTTTTCTCCGTTCTCTCCCTCCGGGGTTGTGGGAGGAAATAGAGAAGATAATGGGCTTGGGCCGGAACGGGCAGTAATACGGGAGCGGATTTCGCATGGGCCCATTACCAGCCCATTTACCGGCCCATTTTCTCGTCTGCGTCTCTATAATCCGAAAACCGAGTTCGTTTCGGGTTCCCACGCGGCACTCCAACGAATGAACGAGTGTTAGCTCGCCATTTCCGTGTTCCTCTGCTCAGTCCGAGTCCGAGCCGGGATATCGGGAACACGCACGCGGCGAGCTCCGGCCGCCCGCTTGCGTAGTAGCGTTGCTTCGTGGCGTTTCTCAATCGATCGCGTCGAGACGACTGATCCGCAGTCCGTACTCATGGCGGCGGCGGCTCTTCTCCCGCCGCTGCTCCCGACGCCGCCCAGGAGAGAGATGCTGCCGATCCTCCCGACGCCTCCAAGAAGCATGATGCTGCCGCTGCTGCCACTGCTGCCGACGCCGTCGTGCGGCGGCCTTACCGTCCACTCGGCGGAGTCCACCAAGCCCGGCCGAGCCGACCCCGTCGAGAGGTGGGACGCGCACAAGAACAAGAATTCCTCCAGCCCTGCCTCGTCGGACAGTGGCAGCGCGGACTCCGTCAAGAGGGGACGTGCATAAGAAGTACAAGAAGCCCTGCAGATCAATGTCGGCGTCGCCGGACAGCGCCGGGAGTCCCGGCCGCGCTGGCTCCGTCGCTGGGGACAGCAAGAAGCTCAAGACCCTGCTCGCCACGTCGTCCCCGTCGACGGATCGTGGCCGCCAGGAAGGCAACACCAAGCGGCCGCCCAGCCGAGGGTCCTCCGCCGAGCGCTGGGACACACACAAGAAGCCTCGCTCCGAGGAGACGGACAACCTGCCTCAGGCCGACGAGACGACAACGGCAAAAGCTGCGACGGCGGCACACCAGGAGATGGCCAGACCGCAGCAGGCCTTGTTCGCGGGATTGAACTTCTTCGCCTCGCCGGAGCCGAGCATGCTGCCCATGGCGACCTTCTTGCTGCTGGCGCACTAGCTGCTCATGCGTGCCGCCCTCTAGAAACGAACATCAAGACGGGTCAGAGAAAGAAACCATCTTTGATGATTACCATATTATAGACAGGTGTGAGGTTAAACTGTTTGTGATATGTATGTCATCATAGACGGTGGTTTATTCGAATCCGTCTGTGATGAGATTGTCATTCTAGATTGTTTTGCCCAACCATCTATGATGGCATGAGTCATCACAGACTTTCGAAACTGCTGGGTAAGCCGTCTGAGATGACAATTTTTAACCGTTGTGTGGCCCTTTCTGCAGCAGTGACGACAACAAGTACAAGCGTCCGCCCAGCTGCGTGTTCTCCCCGAGCACTGGGACATCCACAAGAAGCCCCACTCGGTGCTCCAAGCTACTGATGCCGAGGCCGCTGAATGGGTGAGTAGAATAGCAAAACAATGGTGATGACAATCTAGACGGCAGGCGCGCGCACGCTGGTCTT
Source organism: Stipa capillata (assembly GCA_019208055.1). Classification (NCBI taxonomy): domain Eukaryota; kingdom Viridiplantae; phylum Streptophyta; class Magnoliopsida; order Poales; family Poaceae; genus Stipa; species Stipa capillata. The sequence goes on from JAGXJF010004731.1 coordinate 620,011, forward strand.
CACTGGAGCTGAGCGCACTGCCAATGCGAACGTACTCAAACTAGTCTTCACCGTCCTTGTCTTGTCAATACTCCTAGCTCTTCTCTTGTTCTAGACTTCTAGCTAGTTAGTAGTGCATGTTTGGTTGTAGATCTGAGGGCATCTCTAATATTAGAGAAGGCAGCCTTCTCTTATCTCTCGCAATTAATGTATATATGAATATAGAATTAAAATTAAACTAGAAAACATTGGTCTAAGAGAAGTACAATAGAAAAATAGTGATCTTTCAGGTGTAAAGAGATCATCCTTTCACCAAGAGAAAGTAATCTTCTCTTTCTTCTCTCTCTCATCCAACTCAACAAAAATCATACATGGCACCTCTAGAGAAGGCTAACATCACCCTATTAGAGATACCCTGACAAGTTTGTACGTAACAGTACTGCAGCAGCATGCATTTCATCTCATTTGAGGTAGTCTAATTAGTTTTTCACGGTAAACTGATACTTTGTTGATCATTCAATTCAATTTGATCTTCGAGTCCTCTGCCTTTAAATTGCGCCATCCTGCCTTTCGTATGACGGATGTACGCACCGACAAGATTCAGTTTTCAACAACGTCAATCTTTAATTATTATGCTCTGCGACTATAAATAAAAAAAACACACGTGGACACACCCACGCACGCCCTCTAAACACATGGTAGCATTGACAAATAATAGTGATAAATCGGTGATTCTCACTAAATTTATATTGAACGCACGTGTGTGAGCATTCTTCGACATTGTCATTTTAGCAAAATTTAATGCAATATAGGATCTGCTTGCAAATACGTTGGATTTGGAACTGTTGATCTGCAGTTTTGCAGGAAAGCTAGCATTATTGTAGTTAAAATAATTTTTGAAGGAAATATTCGAGTTTTTTTTTAGGGAAGAAAAATTCTAGTTTAGCGCGTTTGAAACTTCATCTATACAGGGGCCCAAGCAGAAGATGAGATCAGATAAACCGGCTCAATTTCTCAGAATGCATTTATCGGCCCCTTAGTTGGACACGTGACAGAAGCAAGACGTGCGGCCCATTTTCTAATGCAATGGAATGGGCTGGGCTGCATATTGACTGCTTGTACTTCAAGAATGCCAGGTATAATATGCACATAAATAAACAAATTGAACCTCTGAAGAAATAAACTAAAAACCTTCATTTACCATCGTGCCATCACATAGCCTTAGGCTCTCTTTTTTCCAAAGATGCATACACGCCATTATATACACATACCATTACGTATGCATACCATGTGTACACATTTACAGGAGCACCTTCTCTAAACTCACTATATCCATGAATCCCACTAAATTCATACTAAATGTTCATATGTGTACTATGATTAAAACTCTAATAAGTGAAGTCATGTCTTCATGATTTTGTCATCCACCGAGAGGTGGTTAATCATAGTCTTAGGCTCTTGCTTGACACGAGGGCAGCTTGACATTTTCGCAAGCAGTTTTGAGTTTGTTCTGTCCGTGGCTACAGAAGGTTTAGAGAAAAAAGATACAGCTGGTGACTAGATGGAAGAGCAAATAAGATAATTTTCTCACAACAAAATAAATACAGATTGGCCTGTCTGGAAGCAATGGCATTAAACCTTGGAAAATAATGAAATGCATTTTGAGCTGTCCTCAATTGTTTGGACTCCTGAATACTCAACGGTCATGAAATTCTCCTTTTATTATTTTGACTCACTAATTCGGTTTAGGGTCGCTAAACTATATTATGCTGAATTTATTTTATAATTAATAAAAAGTAGCATAAAATTTTAAAAAATTCGGTTAGCCAAACAATAGAATATGTATTAACTGATTAAAAAAATAAGATTATTATAACCTACAATGCTAAACATAGCCTCTATCTCACCAACCAGTAGTACTACGGTATCATACAGCGCGATGATCTTCCAAAGCTTAATTGTCACGCATGCATGCTGCATTGGCAGGGGTTAAATGCATCAGCTTAAATTCGCTGTCATCTTAATTAGTCGAATAATTGGCCAAACCCAAGTTAGTGACTTCATTAGCTCATGTTAGCCTTTAGAAAAGGAATATGTCATATGTCTCTAGTTCAACTTTTGTTTTTCGTGAAACCAATTTTTATTAATGAAAAAAATATTTCTGTTATATAAGAAAATTTGTTTTCGTCACATGAAATTTGTTATCTGAAAACATCATGTTGCATTGGTTCCAAAAATTTATTACATATATTTTAATAAAATATTTTTATCATACTATCATATATTTCTACGGATGATGTCCGATCCAACGCCAACTCATGTTGGCTGCACTTTCGTTCATGAAATGTTTTTGCCTGTCGTCGAAAGGAACAGGGAAATCCCATTTTGTTTGGGTCCTAAACTCCAAATTCTGAAGCTTACAGTATTTTGATTTACTGAAACCTTAATCCACTGCCAGTTCTCAGGTGAGCACATGCTGGGCACGTGATATGCAGAAGAATCCTATGCCTCGTTCCATTCTCTCTAGCTTGTTAATGAGATGGCAGATCTTGTCCCAGCATAATGGAATGGATAGACTTCAGTCCTACTGTATCCTCTTCATTTCTCTTGTTAATGCGGCAGCAGAAACCTGTCTATGTCACCTGATAAATCCCTATGTTTTTAATGTCTATTCAGGTGATGAATGAATATGAATGGCATCTTTCTCATGGCACAACGTCTAGAGTCAGATGGAAAAGTAACAAAATGCATTTGCAATGTGGACTCTAGTTTGTCGAGTCAGAAAAATATGTGGAATGTACATTGACCAGCGGTCAACTTTGTTACGTTTTGATTACTCTCGTGAGGTGCAACGGTAGATGCACAACGCCGCGCCGCGTCTACGTTTCCGAAATATGAAGAAAATAAGTCTTGTCCCTCCTCATAGCTCATAGAAAAAGAACAATTTCTTCCGCTCGAAAGACTACTGCTCCACAATTCAACCCGTGAATATCAAATCATGGTGCAAAGCCGTATGAAAATCTACTGTTATCCTAAAAGTACTGAACAAAAAAAAGTCATGGTTCAAACCTGAAAAGCCATGCTGTTTGGTGGCCTGAAAAGGAAAACCAGAGCACTCCTACCTAACCAGTCAGTCAGTTGAATCAATCCAAGTAGTACAACGTAAATTTTTTTGAGCATGAGCGCATCACATCACCCATTTCATGCGGCTAATTTATCTATCCCCTTCTTCCCATCTCATCTCTCCAAGGAAAGGGAAGAAGGGCCCCAACGCAGTGACGGAATGCGCAGAACTTTCTTTGATGCTACGCTTAAATAGAGGAGCCGCACGCGTGCACGCGTGAATGAGAAGCGAGAGCGTGCCATGTCCATCCATGCGCGCATAGCACAGAGGAGGTAGAGAGCAGGAGGAGAGGAATGATGATCATCACATCATCAACCCAGCCACTGACCCTGCCTTCAATCCAACTCCACCTCCATCTCCACGAAAATCCTATCCATTATCCACCAAACACACGACCAGATTTCATCTTCTCCACTTAAAAATCCCATCTTTTCTATCCCTGTGCTAATTAAAGATCCCTCATTTTTGTTACCCACTTCGATTATTCTGTTGCGAACTGCGATTGCGTTGTGGATTTGGACCACGCGCATGCACCACCACCCAACCAATCCAGCCTCAACAATCACAATCCCCAATCCTGAATTAGCAATTAACCGCCAAGAACTCCACTACAAGGATCCCCCAATCATTCCTCGCTGCAAACATTTGGCCCACTCCACCACCACCCATCAAGAAATTCCAAGAAAAACAGCCCCCAAATCGCCCCCACACCGCACCAGATTACAGCTCATAATCATACCTGAGAAGAAGAACTCGAGCGGAGAAAAAAGGAGGAAGCAATGACGGAGGTGGCGCTCTTCCGGGGCCCGACCAACCTCGCTTCCCCCGCAAGCCGCGCCTCCTCCTCCTCCTCCTCCCCATCATCCCTGCGCTATTTAGCCGATAGCGACGTGCTCCAGAGGCGCACCAGCAGCAGCCCGGAGAACCCTGCAGGATCTGCGGAGCGGCGGGAGCGAGAGGCCGGAGGATCAGAGGAGGAAGAGGAGGAGCGGTGGTCGTTCTTGGCGTTGCTGCTCGAGCTGCTGCGGAAGTCGCTGCTTCGGTGCAGAGCGGAGGACGGCGGTGAAGGCGGCGGCGAAGGCGGGATGGAGATAGGGTTGCCGACGGACGTGCAGCACGTGGCGCACGTCACGTTCGACAGGTTCCATGGATTCCTGGGGCTCCCGGTCGAGTTCGAGCCCGAGGTGCCCCGCCGCGCTCCCAGTGCGAGGTCTGTCGCGCTCTCTCTCGTGTTCATCAATTGGTTAATTCGGTATTAGGTTTAATCAAGCTACCAAAGATGTGGTTGTTGTTCTGAACTCGAAGGTTTCTGGATATTCGGTGTTCAGTTCCAAATTAATTTGAATTTGTGGAAAGATGACTTTTTTTTGCCTCCCTTTTGCATATAGTGTTGTTTTTGTAGGGAGTGTTACAGAGATATTTGGTGTATGTTCAATTATTTTAGAAACATCGGTTCGGTTTAGTAAAAGTTCTGAAATTCAGATGGTGTTGGCCTGAAACAGGGATATTTAATGATTCAGTAGTTTTGACTTTTCAGCATTCAGATGCCACTGTTTGCGTATTTTGGTTGTGATTTTAATTGGGGTAAAAAAAAACTGTTCGCATAGCAACCTGTGTGGTGCTTTAATCTGAAATTTGGTAGAGAGATACATTTTGTTTGTTCTACAAGTGGAATTTGGATTCAATTTGAATTATGTGTGCATTATACTCCGTTTCGAGTTTCTGTTTTCTGTGTGTCGGTACTTGGTAGCCTTAGCTGGAATCAGAGATAAACTGTTTATGATGATGGTCAGGCTTTGGACCACCACTCTGTTCAGAAACAGTTTGTGCTGAGTTTTCCCATGTTAATAATTGGCCAATTATGGCTCTCGATGCCTATTATAGATAGAGTTGCATGATTTTTCTGTAGCTGCTTACCTCATTAAAATTTAGCAAGAAGAAAGTAAGACCTACAACTTTTAATGAGGCTGGAAATGGAAGAGACGATCACATGAAATGTTCACTAGTTATAAGTAAATACAGTGTTAAACTTGAAAATGATAAAGCTTCTCCATTTTAGTAATAGTAGCCATTTTGTTCACTTGCTTCATCATTTCCTGTCCTTCACAGTGGTGGTATTTCATCCATGTTGCTTTAGTGTTCCCATCAACTCCTATCCTGTTTTGACTTACAAGCAAACCCACCAAAGAAATAAACTTTTGTTTGTTCGATATCCATTTGTTAGAAAGTATGTATGATTATTTTAATCGTGTTCCCAAAATCAAAAGGAAATACTTAGCTGGCACACTCATGCCGTTTGTTAACTCTTGCTTCTAGTTGGATTAGCTCAGCTGTATCACCTATTGCTTTGTTTGGTGGGAGTGCTTATGATTTCTGTACAAATATACTATGTATGGAGTATTACTACTGAGGCATTGTGACATAAATTTGTTGAATCTAATCCAATGAGGAAAATGACGCCTTCGAAGGAATACCACATACTGGATAAAGGAGTTATGTTGATTCCCTTAAAAAAAGGAGTTATGTTGATTGACCTAGGAATATTGAGAAATAAATTTCTGTTATTTAGGAAGATTGAAAAGTTGTTGGAAATTTCATGATTTACTAATGACGTATTTTGTCTTGATTAGATGATTTATCCACCTTACTCTTTATCATTTGTCTGCACCTGTTTGTTGTGTATTGCATACTTCAGTGGCTTGAATAATTTATTCTCTTCTTTGCGGTCCTTTGTGACTTATGCTAGGACCAGAGCAGAAAGAATAAGGGAAGTACATAGGTATATTGCATATTGGCTTGTACTGGGAATTCCAGATGTGGGTTATCAGTTCTATGCAATCTAAAAAGAATAGACTAAACGGTTCTCTATCTAGTTTCTAGTACTTTATAGAAGGAAGGGAGCCTATTGCCTTCAAAAGAAGATAAAGTGGCACAAACACCTACAACCTATCTTCGAACTGAAGGATTCCTAGTATACGGTCAATAAAACAGCAGCATATGAATTGTGCTCAGTCAATAATTGGAGAACTTCTGGAACGAGCAAAGGTCCTGAAAGAAAATGGAAAATAGTTTCCTGGAAAGTTTATGCACGTGAGTTAGTAAACCACTATATTCAGCACCTAAATAATAATGCGAATTATGTTCACATCTTTATGTTAATGCCATGTTTTTAAACATGCAAAGATTTGTAGAGGTCCAGGTCCTGCATAACTTATGAGAATTCAGAGGATGTTCTTGCGTGTCATCTAAATGATTAAATCAGGCTTTTTAAAATATGCCTCGACTTGTCTTCAAAACAAATATATGCCTTGACCTCAGCATCAAGGTGTTCTCAGTTTTATACGGTGATATCGTAATTTGGAGCAATATAGATTATTAGTTCCAGTTCATGTTCCTTAAGTTGTTGTTGTTCTTCAGCTAATTCAAACTTGAAATGCAGCGCAAGTGTCTTTGGAGTTTCAACAGAATCAATGCAATGTTCGTATGATTCCAGAGGAAATAGTGTCCCGACGATTCTATTGATGATGCAAAGGCGTCTTTATGAACAAGGCGGTCTTCGGGTGTGTCTTTTTTTTAGAATTAAGTTGATCGTGACTTCTTTTTTTATCAGCGCCTTACAGACTTTTTCTGAGTTCTGACCAAATAAATGATGTCTTGTTCTTACTTTGCAGGCAGAAGGTATTTTTCGTATAAACGCGGAGAATAGCCAGGAGGAGTATGTGAGAGACCGGTTAAATAGTGGAGTTGTGCCGGATGGAATTGATGTCCACTGTTTGGCAGGTTTAATCAAAGTAAGCTTCCTTCTGTCATGTAGCTTTTTTTATTCTACTGACAGCGCCAGCTATCAGCTTCCTGATCAGATGTACACATAACACACTTAGTAATGATTGCGCTTATCTTCCATAGTGGCATTTCGTATCAATGCCTGTCAGAGAATCCAGACTTTGCTTTCTAGTGGAACCCAATCTTCTCTGTTTCCTGCACAAAGATAGTATTTTTTTTGAAACGAAAGACTGCACGAAGATATTGTCACAAGTTATTCTCCCCAAAAAAATATGTAAGTTGCGACTGTGCTTTTCAGCAGTCTTTTGTTGCAGAACCTAATATTGCGTTTGGGTGCAATTTTGTGGTGTGGTCAACTTATTTGACACTAACAGTTTATATCCTTGAGTCAGTCAGCTTCGCTTGGCAAAACAACACTCCTGATGACAAACTGTACTCATTCCATATATACTTCTTGATATTTTTCAGGCCTGGTTTAGGGAACTGCCAAGCGGGGTTCTGGACTCTATCCCACCTGAACAGGTGATGCAATGCCAGTCTGAAGAGGACTGTGCTCGGGTTGCCAAATGCCTTCCACCAACTGAAGCAGCCTTACTTGACTGGGCTGTTAATTTGATGGCCGATATTGTCCAAGAAGAACAGATAAACAAGATGAACGATCGCAATGTTGCTATGGTTTTTGCACCAAACATGACACAGGTAATGCATTGTCCTTAATAGCACACTAGCAACATTCAGTTAGGTGGATGCTAACTGTTGCGTGCATCTAAATGCAGATGGCAGATCCTTTGACTGCACTTATGTATGCAGTGCAAGTGATGAATTTTCTCAAGATGCTAATACAGAAGACCCTGAAGGATAGAGAAGAGTCCAATCTGGAGGACGCGTCTTTGCCCCAAAAGGACCCATCTGATGAAAATGGGCATCAGAACCCCAGCCTCCCCCTTGATTCTCACCCTGAGGAAGGATCCAGACGTCCGTCTTTCGTCAGCGAGGAACCCCTTTTGAACAGTCCTGCACACAGCCCCGAAGACAAGCCTTATGGGACTAATCCTGCTGAAGGAGAGTCTGTAGCTTCCACTGCCCAGACAAGTAATGTCCTGACTTGCATGGAGGACTCGACTAGTTGCTCCCAACCTGCTCTTGCTGCTCCGGCCGGCATTGCTGATGCTTCCTGTGCTACAGCTGTGAAATTACTCCAGGGCAAAGGGAGCCGTAGCCTGAATAGCAGGAGGACCAGAAAGGGCAAGGGGCAGTTTGGAGCGCGTGCTACTGTTCCTCCAACTGAGAAATCAAGAGGTGTGAGCATCGTGAGCCGGATAAACTCCAAGGTTGAACGGATTGAAGCGTGGAGGTAGAAATGAGATGTCATTGCCATTGTTGTTGTGTAATAGATGACTGACCCAATGTTTCCTTGCACATTTTGAATTCTCGACGCGCTTGTCGTTTCTTGTTTGGATGATGATCATGTTGTTTTTTAGATTCATTGTCCCACCATCACTAACTTATGTATGCTGTTTATGAGTACTTTGTGTCTTTTTGAGTGAATGAAACAAAATGTCAATGCTTCCTTTGTACATGCATTTATTTCTCAGTGCCTGAATTTTGAAGTGTCTGGCTGTTCAGGGATGTTCATATTATCCTCATTTCTGAATTTTGAAAAGGAAGAGAGAAATAAATATCAGCAGACAGTATAATCTCCCTTTACTGAACTGTGTGAACTGAGCTCTCAACCATCGTATGCATTGTTCTTTCATGGCATCAGATAGTGAAAGTGCATCTAGTGCCCCTAATGGATTTTGATGATTAATGACAAATGATTAAGAGACTAATGGTTTACTAAATGTACACATGTGATTAGTCCCCAAGTGATTGGTTTAACCAGTGAATGACGACCCCTAAAAATTGATGTTGAAGAAAGGCTTGGATCTAGAAGATTAGCGGAGATTTTCTAGTGTTTATATGATCAAAGATCATTTGAGTCTATAGGACAAGCCACCTATTAAGAGGGGTTAGATAGTTGCTCTAGGAAGGATCTTCTTAAGTGCTCAGTCTAAATCTCAAAGAAATCCTTTTGAAATCTCTTTCTGAAACACAGTCAGTGACTCTCGGTTGTACCGGTTTGAAGAATCGGTTGTACCGGGATTGGCCTCTGTTGCAAGGTTTGAGGACTTAGTAGTCTAAACCTTGAAGAGCTTCAATTACGGCATGACCGGTCTTGAATCCGGTGCTGCCGAGAATGGCCTCTGTGTTGGAGAGTTAGGGAATCCTGCCGCTTAGGGTTTGCCCTAGTTTCATATTCCGGAAACCGGTATGACCGGTTTGGAAGTCCGGTGCTACCGGAATATGCTTCTGATACCCTAGACCAAGTCCTGTTCGTTTGTCTTCGGCTGCACCGGTTTTGTATCCAGCTGCACCGGGAATCCTCTCTGGACTTAGGTCGTTTGATGCCCTAGGCTAAGTCTCTTTCTGAGTTGTCTGCGGTTGCACCGGTTTTGTCTTCTGGTTGCACCGGGAATCTCTTCTGGACTTAGGGCCAAATTTGTCTCAGACTAAGTCCCATTCTTCATGTGTCTGCGGTTGCACCGGTTCTGTCTTCCGGCTACACCGAGAACCCCTTCTGGACTTATGTCTTTCGTTGAAGCGGATGTACCGGGTTATGTTTCCGGTTGGGCCGTTTTTCTTCTCTGTGAAGAAGAATGCGTCATTTCTTCATACCCGGCACAACCGCCCTCAAAGTCTGCTCTATCGGGATTTGCTTCTGGAAGTTGCTCTAGTGAGCACATTCTTCAATCCCGGTGTGACCGCATTTCCTGCGGACTTACCGCCTTCGTGGTGAAGCTTTTCGCTGTGCATCTGTTGTTCTTCAGATCTGACCGTTGGTTTGAATCCCGGTGCTACCGGGTTTGTCTTCCGGTTGCACCGGAAGAGAATCTCTGTGCCCAACGACTCTTTTCTGCAGAAAGGCTATAAATAGCCCCCAACCCCCTGCGGGCTCGGGAGGACACTTAGCGCAAAAAGACATTCTCTCCACTGTGTGTTCCCTTTCCTCTTTGACTCCTTGAGATCCCCTTTGAGAGAGGAAAGCATTCGAGAGATTTGAGATTTGGATTGAGCATTCAAGCAAGAGCTTCTTTGAGCCTAGCAGATCTGAGCTGTTACTCTTGGAGGTTTGGCATCTCCTAGCCGGCTAGGCGTCTTGGAAGAGTTCCAACTTGTGGAATCGCCTCCAAAGTTTGTGAAGGTCCGGGGATCACCTCAAGATCCACCAAGAGTGTTGAGCAGATCCTAAGTGGACACAAGCTCAAGGAGAAAAAGGTGAATACTATGTGTCTTCGGAGCTAAGTGCTCAGCCTCTCTAAACGAAGACATAGAGTTGTTGCCAACAACTTGAACTTTGGGTTAAATCATCTTGTCTTCGATTCTTGCTCTTTGTTTTGTATTGTTCTTCATTAGACTTGAATCTTGTTTGTCTTCTGCTGCTTCATCTATAAACTGCTTCACCTATTGCATGCTAAGCAACAAATTTGTTAAAATTTGATAATCTCCTATTCACCCCCCATCTAGTCAATAAACCTCGATCTTTCAATTGGTATCAGAGCGAGGTCTCTTCTTGCTATTGATTTGGTTTAACCACCAAGGAGAAATGTATGTCGACTTCCGGGAACTATAGAAGTTCTTCACATAGACCTATCTTCGATGGGACTAACTATGCAGGATAGAAGCACAAGATGAGGATGCATCTTGAAGCAATTGACTTCGAAATTTGGAGAATCATTGAGAATGGATGTGATGTCGCCAATGAATCACAACTCACTGATGCTGATAAGAAGAATAAGCAGCTGAACGCTCAAGCCTGTGACATACTCTTCGGCGCATTGAGCGATGATGAGTTTGGAAGAATCAGCACCCTCAGAAGCGCGAAGAAGATCTGGGACACGCTTGAAGAAGTATATGAAGGCACAGAGTCAGTCAAGGACTCCAGAACTGATGTTCTTCGAAGCCAATTCAACAGGTTCAGAGGTTCAGATTAAGAGTCGGTCCGAAGCATCTACTCAAGATTCACAACCATCACAAATGAGCTTCGAGGACTGGGTGCAACAGACATCACCGACACTGTCATCGTCAAGAAGCTCCTCATGTCTCTTGACGAAAAGTATGACACCTTGTGCACACTCATTCAAGAAAGAGCAGATTTTAAGTCTTTGACTCCCTCTCAAGCTCTTGGAAGACTCAATGCTCATGAGATGATCATTGAAGAAAAGAAAGAGTTGCACTCTACAAGATCAGGGTCTCGAAGAGCCATTGCCTTGAAGGCCAAGAAGGCAGATTCCTCATCTGAAGAATCAAGTGATGAAGCAGAAATAAGAGACTCTTTTGGGAAGGACCTTGCTCTTTTGGTCAGAAGGTTCAACAGGTTTCAAAAGGGTGGAAGATTCAAGAAGTATGAATTGAGAAGAAAAGAAATCTCCTCCTCAAGAGACCCCAAGAAGAGAAAGTGTTATAAGTGTGGGGAGACAGGTCACTTCATCCCCAACTGTCCTCTTCACAAGAAGGACAAAAGAAAAGAGAAAGGTCACAAGGGAGATAAGGATGAGAAGAAGGAGAAGTCTCACAAGAAGGAGCATCACTCCAAGGCCAGACACTACAAGAAGAACAAGTACAAGGCGAAAGCCTATCTTGGCAAGGAGTGGGATTCAAACGCAAGCGACTCCTCAAGCTCCGAAGCTTCTACCTCGGACTCCGAAGCAGGGATGGCTGGACTCGCATGGTCTTCACCGACAAGGGCACGGTCACTCTTCGACATGCCAAGCGACAACGAGTCTCCCACATGCCTCATGGCTAAAGGGTCCAAGGTAACTTCAAAATCTCCCAACTATGATGATAGTGATGATGACCTCATGAGTGAAGAATTAGAGAACATAAAACCTAGCTATAGAACTCTTGCTAAAACTGTTATGGAATAAGAAATTATTCTTGAAGATCAAGAGAGTTTGCTTGTTGATGAGATGGAGAAGAATAAGGAATTGACTCGTGAGTTGAACAAACTCAAGTCAAAACACCTTGATCTCACTAAGGCTCATGAATCACTAGTAGAGGATCATGAGAAGCTTGAAGTTGAGTTCCTCAACAAGAAGCAAGATCTTGAGTCTCTAAAAGTGGCTCATGATGAATTTAGATTTGAGAATGATTCTCTCATTGCCAAACAAATTAGTGAAGATCAAGAAGGCTTTAATCCTCCATGTTTAAAATGCATTGCATCATCTAATGACATGTCTCCATCCACATCATCTAGCACCATACACTCAACTGTTCCATCTTCAAATGCTATTATGGTCTCTTGTTCCCCTAACACTACATCTAAGGAGACCATAGATGTTATGAGTGAGAATGCTAGGATGAAGACCATCCTTGAAGTTGGCTTCTTCAAATGCCGCAAAGGAAGCGAATCTCTGAGAGAGCTTCTTAGCAAGCAATCAATGAATTCGAAGAAAGAAGGATTAGGCTTCATCCCAAGCTACAACTCGGATGGAACCAAATGGAGACCCGAGCAATATCCCAAGACCAAATAGGTGCTTGGAAGAGGGAAGAAATCGATCTCACTCACTTTAGTGGCTATGCTAGTAAAGATTATGCATCCATGCATGCTAACCATAATGCCAACTATAGATTAGCTAAAACCCAAAAGGGTAAAGTATATGCCAAATTCATTGGGCACAAGAGTAGAGATGTGACTTATAGAAAAATCATTTGGGTATGCAAAGATCACATTGCTAACCTTGCACCCAATGTATTTGACACATCTAACAATGTCCCAACCGCTAACATTCATGGACCCAAGAAGATATGGGTACCTAAAAGAAACTAATTGTTTTGTAGAGCTACGCCTCCGGAGGACGAGAATGGGTGCTTGATAGTGGATGCACCGATCACATGACCGGAGACGAAAGCATGTTTGATGAGTTCATGCCAAATGCTTCACCTTCTCGAAGCATTACATTTGGAGACAATGGTAAAGGAAAAGTAATGGGACTAGGTAAAGTCACAATATCCAAGGTCAAATCTATTGCTAATGTTATGCTTGTCAAGTCCCTTGGATTCAACTTAATGTCCATTGCTCAACTAACCGATCTTGATCTTAATGTATTATTCACTAAAATTGATTACCAAGTGACTAAAAGTGATGATCAAACCTTAGTCTTCAAAGGAGTAAGAAAAGGCAATCTATATCTTGTTGATTTTTCTAAAGGTCCTCAAGTGACCACATGTTTGATTGCAAAGTCTTCAAAAGGTTGGCTATGGCATCGAAGACTTGGACATGTAGGAATGAGGAACCTCGACAAATTGGTGAAAGGTAAACATATCTTTGGAATCACTAATGTATCTTTTGAAAAGGATAGACTTTGTAATGCTTGTCAAGCCGGGAAGCAAGTGAAGTCAAAGCATCCTTTCAAGGCCGTCATGTCAACCACATATCCTCTCGAGCTTCTTCACATGGACTTATTTGGTCCGAACACCTACAAGAGCTTCGGATGTAACGCTTACGGTCTTGTAATAGTAGATGACTTTACTAGATTCACATGGGTATATTTTCTTGAGGATAAAGTTAGGACCCAAGAATGCTTCAAGAAATTTGTAAGAAAAGCACAAAATGAATTTGAGTTGAAGATCAAGAAAGTGCGAAGCGACAATGGGACGGAGTTCAAGAACACAAATGTAGATGACTTCCTCGATGAAGAAGGCATCAGCCATGAGTTCTCCGCCGCCTACACGCCTCAACAAAACGGTGTTGTTGAAAGGAAGAATCGAACCTTAATCGAGATGGCGCATACAATGCTTGAAGAATACAACACGCCAAACCGATTTTGGGTGGATGCCATCAACACAGCGTGTCACGCCATCAACAGGCTCTATCTACAAAAATTCATGAAGAAAACATCTTATGAGCTACTAACCGGTAACAAACCAAACGTTGCATACTTTCGTGTATTTAGATCTAAATACTATATTTTAGATAAGCACCACACATCTAAATTTGCTCCAAAATCACACGAAGACTTCTTTCTTGGTTATGGCTCGAGTTCGCACACTTACCGAGTCTTCAATACTTTCACACGAAAAGTTGAAGAAACGGTGGATGTGCAATTCGATGAAACTAATGGCTCCCAAGTAGAGCAATTGCTAAGTGTTGTAGATGAGCTTGTTCCCACTGAAGCTTTAAAGAATATGGCTATTGGGGAAGTAAAGCCAGTTGAAGTCAAAGAGAGCACTTCATCTCTAGATGTCATGCCACCTTCTTCAAGTCAAGATCCCCAAGAAGGAAATGATGACATTGAAGCAAACGCCGAAGATGAGGCTCAAACAAGACTTCAAGCTCAAAGTGGTCCGCATCACCCAAGGCTCATGAAGCAAATCCAAGATAGTCATCCAGTTGACAGAATCATCAGTAACATAAACAAAGGTCCACAAACTCGCTCACGTACTAGACTCTCAAACTTTTGTGAGCACTACTCGTTTGTGTCTTCTTTGGAACCAACTAGGATCGACGAAGCAATGGATGATGAAGACTGGGTGATTGCGATGCAAGAAGAGCTAAACAACTTCGAACGCAATAAAGTGTGGACGCTAGTCGATAGACCGAACCCCAAAGAGCACAATGTTATAGGAACAAAGTGGGTATTTCGGAATAAGCAAGATGAAGATGGTCAAGTGATGCGAAACAAAGCACGTCTCGTCGCCCAAGGCTACACGCAAGTGGAAGGTTTGGACTTCGGTGAGACTTATGCACCCGTAGCTAGATTAGAAGCTATTAGAATCTTGCTAGCTTATGCAAATCATCATAATATCTTGCTATATCAAATGGATGTTAAAAGTGCATTCTTAAATGGTGAAATTGAAGAATTAGTATATGTTGAACAACCTCCAGGTTTTGAAGACCTAAAATTTTCAAGTAATGTGTATAAACTTCACAAAGCTCTATATGGACTTAAACAAGCTCCTAGAGCACGGTATGAATGTCTTAAGAAGTTTCTACTAACTAAGGGCTTTAAAACTGGAAAAATTGATTGCACTCTCTTCGCCAAAGTAATGGATGGTGAACTCTTTGTATGTCAAATATATGTGGACGATATTATTTTTGGATCAACTAACCATAATTTCAGCCAAGAGTTTGGAGAGATGATGGCAGAAAAGTTTGAGATGTCCATGATGGGAGAGTTGAAGTTCTTCCTAGGTCTTCAAGTGAAGCAACTCAGAAATGGAATCTTCATCTCCCAAGAGAAGTACATTCGGGACATGCTCAAGAAGTTCGACATGGAGAAAGCAAAGGGAATACGCACTCCAATGCAAACGAACGGCCACCTCGACCTAAATGAAGACGGTAAATCCGTTGATCAAAAGGTATACCGTTCTATGATTGGTTCCCTGCTTTACCTTTGTGCATCTAGGCCTGACATTATGTTAAGTGTTTGCATGTGTGCACGGTTTCAAGCCGCTCCTAAGGAGTGCCACCTCACGGCTGTCAAGAGAATTCTTCGATATCTAGTTCACACTCCCAACTTAGGGTTATGGTATCCCAAAGGGGCTAGTTTCAATCTTGTTGGATATTCAGATTCGGATTATGCAGGAAACAAGGTTGATAGGAAGTCCACCTCCGGAACATGCCAATTCCTAGGTAGATCCTTAGTTAGTTGGTCTTCCAAGAAACAAAACTCTGTTTCCCTATCTACCGCCGAAGCCGAATACATATCCGCAGGTGCTTGTTGCGCTCAATTATTGTGGATGAGGCAAACCTTGAAGGATTATGAGATTATTATAAAAGAAGTGCCTCTTTTGTGTGACAACAAAAGCGCAATCAAGATAGCCAACAACCCAGTCCAACATTCCCACACAAAACACATAGACATCCGTCATCACTTCATTAGGGATCATGTTGCAAAGAGTGATATTGTTATTAGCCACGTGAGAATGGATAAACAATTAGCGGATATCTTCACAAAACCCTTAGATGAGCATAGGTTTTGCGAGTTGCGAAGTGAGCTAAATATCTTGGATTCTCAAAACATAACTTGAAACCATGCATACATGTTCATATCATGACTTGATGATGAGGCTCTAGATGTAAACACATTAAAAGAAAGTATCATTCTCTCAATGAATGTGTACATCTAAAAATGTGAGAAAATAACATATATGCTTATTGATGAATATGATTCATAGAACCCTCTTCACAAAATTGATATGTGATTCTAAATCTATACATTCATACATGGTGGCCTCAAGCCACCACATTTGATATAGATCTTATCTAGTCTTGGTCTTAGTCCTATTGGTCATCCAATTTATAGCTAAATTTTTTCAGTTGGTGTTTCTCTAAGTGGATGACAAAGGACCCTAATCTCAGATCTATCTTATACCTTATCTAAAGTCTTCATGCTATTCTTCACAAGTGCACTGTTGAAACTTATTCCGGTACCACCGATTTCCTCTTCCGGTGCTACCGCGATACTCCTCAAAGTCAGTTTCCTCTTTAAAAGCAAATTCTTCGGTCTTACCGGTTTTCCAAACCCGGCACAACCGAAAACACTCTCTGTTGAGACTCTGAAGAATCATGAGTCGAGTTCCATTACTCAAAACCGGTGCTACCGCGATTCATTCCGGCACCACCGCTTTTGATGACTCAAAACGGTAGATCCGGTTTCTTCGCGAACCGCATCTCCGGCACTTCCGGGAACCGGGGCTATAAATAGGCCCAAGTTCTCCTCCCTTGATGCTTGAACTTCCAAAAACCCTAAAATTTCTCAGTGCCGCCGCTGTTCTTCGTCCGACCGCCGGAACCACCGCTTTCGACGACCGGACTCACCGCCGTCGCCGGACTTCTTCACGTCCGCCGTCGCCGTAGCAGCACCACCGCCACCGAGTTAGGGCACGGTAGTGGAACCCGCGACCTCCTCTTCGCATCTCCCGTCGCGCGAGTTCAATCCCCACGGTACATTTTCCCTCCAAAAATCTAGTACCTGTCAAATCAAGATTTCCCTAGACTTTTGGCGCGTTTTTGGATTCCGTTCAATCTCTGCACCAATCAGATTGAGTGGTTTATTCTTCAACTTTCTCCGGTTCAACCGAGTCTTCAAACCGGTAGTTTCGCGTTTGTGCTCTGCAACGCTAAAGCACAAGCTCGGCACTTCCGGAAGTGAAACCGGTTGCACCGACTTTGAAGAAATCACTCATTCTTCAGCTAAAATATTTTCTTCAAAATTGTGTCTGCTGAGTGCTCTTGTGATCTTACCTTCTCTCTACCTATCCCATATGCTTCACAGATATGAAAATGAGTTCAGATCAAAGCGACTCCAATGCTGAGCGCAGCTATGACATCCAGATCAGCGACAGTGACCCAGACAGGGCCTCCAGCAGCTCAAGGGAAAGTTTTCCTCCTCCTCCTCCGACCAAGAAGTCTAGATCTCAGCCTGGTTCTTCAGGACTCGCAGGCAAGAGAAAGAAGCTGTAAAATATGGCCTTTGAAGTGCCTAAGGAGTTGAAGATGCACACTCCTCCTCATGAGTCTGCAATGGAGAGAAAGCACATACATCAGAGGATCAGAAGATATTGGGAGAAGCAGCAAAAGGAAGGCAGATATGTGACTGCCTACTGGAAGAATGTCTTCGAAGAAAGAGCTGCTAAACAAACCCCCTCTAAGTCCAAGAAGCCATCTTCTTCAACTCTTGAAGAAGTCAGGAAAAGGAAAGAGGCAGCCAGTGCCTCAAGGGTTATTCTTCAGTAGAAGAAATCTCCTCCTAAGGAGAGAAGAGTAGTGGCAAAAAGAAGTGAGAGCAGAGCTCAAGCTTCAAAGTCTTCAGCCCCCAAGCCATCTGCTATTCCTGCTGATGAATCAGATTCTGACATTGGGGATGAAATCCTAATTGGGCTTAGGGCAACCATGAGAATGAAGAAAGCAGAAGAACAATGGGAAGCTGAAAAAGCTCAGAAAGTTGGCCAAGAATTAGAGGCCAAAGAGAGAGCTGACAAGGAAGCTCAACCTCAAGCTGGCCCAGTGGCCACCCTCTCTGCAGCAGAATTGGCCAAGCACGATGCTCTAGCCCTAGAAAGGCTAGAAATTTATGAAGCCACCAGGAAAAGCAAAGCCAAACTTGATGATTTTCACAAGCAAAAGGCTAAGAGAGAGGAAGAATTGAAGAAGATAAAGTCTGCTCAAGGCAAGAGCAAGGAGAGCTTCCAGAGATACAAGACTCTTATAGCTGTACAAGCTTCTGAAGAAGAGAGAGGCAAAGCCTTAGCCAGAGATGCTACCCTTGCTGAGACAAGAAAGAAGAAAGCAATGACAGAAGCTGCAAAGATCAGAAAAGAGATAGCAGGCAGATTGTCTAAGCCTTCTCAGCCCTCAAGCTAAACCATCAAAGAACCTCAGGTTCAGATCCCCTCACAACATGCAAGTCCAGCAGGGACCTCTGCACAGGAAACAACCCCAGCTGCTCAGGTTGAAGAACCTGCAGCACCAGTTGAAGCACAGGCTGCAGCTCAAGTTGAAGAGCAGCCTGTAGAAGTTACAAAGATTCCTCAAGCTCCTAGTGGTGATATTCAGCGAGAGGAATCCCAGGCTGAAGAACCAAGATCTCAGCCTGAAGCTCAAGTTGAGGCTCCAACAGCTGAAGAGCCAGAAAGCCACCAGGTTGAAGAGCAACCAGCCCAACCTGAGGAATCAAGAGATGAACCCCAATTTGAACAACCAGCTGAAGAGCAGCCCATTCAGTCTGAGGAGGCAGTCCCTGAAGAACAAGCAGCTGCTGCTGCCAGTGCTGAAGCCTCTGAATCCTCTGGAGCTCAAGTTCATCCTCAAAGATATGAGCGAAGAATGAGGAAGCAAACTGTCACTCCCAGACCAACTCCTCCAGCAGAGAAGAAGAAGAAAAAGGCTAATAAATTGCCTCCTAGGCCCAGTCAAAGAACAAGATCTTCTCTGAAGAAAGCAAGAATTCATGAGGACGAAGAAGATATTGAAATAAGGGAGCAGCAAAACCTTGAAGACAATGCCACACTAGTTGTGTTGGCTCCCACTCAGATAATTCCTCGGCAGGGCAGAAGGCCCCAGCCAGTTGTTGAATACAATAAGCTGACCAATGAAGAGTTAAGAGAGATTAGATGGGATGTAAATCCCTATAAGTTTGCTAGGGATGCTTCAGATCCCAGATTTTGGGCTAGGACCCAGCAAGACTTCTACCAGACTACTCTCCTCAAGAAGAACAGAGTCTTCAAGCATCAGTACGTCGATAGAGCATATCTGGAGAAGCACAGGTGCTTTGCTCCTGTATTAGATGCTCTTCATCAAGTTAACCTTGAAGATTTTGTTACTTTTCGGCAAGACTGGAATGAAGAGATTATCCTTCAGTTTTATGCCACTATGTACATCTCAGGCAGTGAAGCTCACTCTAATACTTGGAAGCTTGAGTGGATGACAGGCCATTCTAGATATGAAGCAATCTTTGAAGAGTTTGTTGCCAGAACGGGGCTAGGAATGGATATAAATTCTGAAGATGCAAAGATCCACAATGAAGACATTTTGCCTATAGAAGGGTTGACTCCTCTGTACTATGAAGACAGAGAATTTGTCCTCGGCAAAACAGCTAATCCCACATATGCTGCCAGGACTGTTCTGAAAATTTGAGGAAAACACTTGATCTGAAGAAGAGCAATCAAGATGAGATTCATCACAGAGCAATGAACCTTCTATTGAAGATCATGACCCACATTCCCTTCAACATAGCTGACTTCTTCGGCAACTTCATGTGCGAAGCCTATGCAGATCACATCAAGCAGCTGCCTTATGCCCCATATATCATGAAGTTCATATTAAACAAGATAGAGATTGCTTTCCACTGCGACACCACTCATACCAAGTTTACACCCTCCCTATATGAAGACTTGGTGAAGAAAGCATCTCTTGTCAAAGGCAAAGGCAAGGCCCCAGCTGATCCAGCTCCTCAACCCTCAGCTCCTCAGGCAGGTGAAGAAAGAGTTCCTCTGGCCAGTGATGATCCTGCCTTTCATCATTCTGAAGGCCAATCTCAATCGTCTGAAGCTCAACCCCAGGCAGCTCCATCTCCAACAGATCTTATTCTTCAAGAGCTTCGCCAAATGAGGTCTGAGCTGCATCAAATGAAGAAGGAGTAGAAATTAGCCAGACATGACTTAAATGCACTCTTCAACATGGCCACTGTCTCCCAAATAGCCGACAGAGAAGCGCTCAAACGCTCTTGGGTGCTCCTAAAGAAACACTACTCTGAAGAAGAGCTTGCAGCACAAGGAATCAACGAATCCTACTCTTGGTGTGCTCATTCTCTGTCTTCACCTCACTACAGAGTAACCCCAAGTCCCACAAACTCCTCTGTCGAGCCAGATGAAACAGCAACTTCTCCATCCATGCCTCCATCAGCTCCAGCTCCCCAGCATTCTCCTCATGCTTCTGCCTCTGCAGCTCCTCCAACAGTCTGAAGTTTTTGGTTATTTGATGCCAAAAGGGGAGTGATAGAAGCTTCAACACAAGGAAGTGGGAGCAATGAAGAAGAAGAAGTTTAGGATTAGAAGAGTTACAAACCTTTTTTTTTATATAATTCTTGTATTGGTTTGTAAACTCTAAGTGGTGATACTCTTCAATTTTATTTCTTTACATACTTTGAGTAATTCCCATGCTTTGATCAAATGCTCTGAGTAATTTCCATGCATGTTTATTTGCTCTAATCACCACTTGTGCATTGTTCTATTATCTATTATTCTCATACAATGCACTGCCATGGATTTCAAGATATAGGGGGAGCTCCTCAAAACTCCTCAAAGATGTGCACTTCTGTTCAAAGTAATATTAAAACAGTGCACATATTTAGGGGGAGCTATCTCTATATCATGAAACCCAAAACACAATTCTTTATATCCAATTTGAAGCTTTAATCGGGTTGTCATCAATCACCAAAAAGGGAGAGATTGAAAGTGCATCTAGTGCCCCTAATGGATTTTGATGATTAATGACAAACGATTAAGGGACTAATGGTTTACTAAGTATACACAGATGATTAGTCCCCAAGTGATTGGTTTAACCAGTGAATGACGACCCCTAAAAATTGATGTTGAAGAAAGGCTTGGATCTAGAAGATTAGTGGAGATTTTCTAGTGTTTATATGATCAAAGATCATTTGAATCTATAGGATAAGCCGCCTATTAAGAGGGGTCAGATAATTATGCTCTAGGAAGCATCTTCTTAAGTGCTCAGTCTAAATCTCAAAGAAATCCTTTTGAAATCTCTTTCTGAAACACAGTCAGTGACTCTCGGTTGTACCGGTTTGAAGAATTGGTTGTACCAGGATTGGCCTCTGTTGCAAGGTTTGAGGACTTAGTAGTCTAAACCTTGAAGAGCTTCAATTGCAGTATGACCGGTCTTGAATTCGGTGCTGCCGAGAATGGCCTTTGTGTTGGAGAGTTAGGGAATCCTGCCGCTTAGGGTTTGCCCTAGTTTCATATTCCACAGGATATCTGTGAACCCTGAGAGGTTTGCCGCGGTAGTCTCGAAATAGAGTGTACCGTTAGGCATGGCTTAACTGGGCAACGGTGGTAGAGAGTAAGGAGAAGGAAGCTAGAAATATTTCTGGTTTGGTTGCAAAGGCAGGAAGGAGTGGGGGAGATAGCTGGTTGGAGGGCTTTTTATAGCCAGGCAAAAAGCTTCTGGTTTCAAAAACAGGGAAGGACATCTGTCCAGCTTCAGGGGACAGGGGGTACTGTGGGCGCACGGCTCATTTAAGAGGTGCGGCGGGGGATGAGATAGCTAGCGGAAATTGCAGTTTGCAAATAGTTACAGGTTTTGTTTTGGAAATACCGGCCTAGTCGGCCTTTTATTTAAGACAGGTGAGGTAGGGTACCACGCCTACTGGCGTGTCTTGCCGCACGTGATACAGTTGAAAGTACAATACAAGTTCCTATGGACCACAGTCCACTACTATTACACAAGCAACGTCTACTTATTTGAACACAGGGATACATGGCTCATTGCAATAGGTGCACTGAGCCCTAGCGGTCTAACTTGCGAGCTGCTCCTAAATATCTTCTGCTGGTCCTCTTCCATTCGAGTCTCCCTTCGAATCGCCCTTGTCTTCCGCGTCCTTTTGCCTTCAGAAAGTTGGAGTAGGCTTGGGCGGTCCTTTGAGCTGCGCGGGAGGGTCCGGCTCTTGGGGTGAACTTCCGCCGATAGGTGCGGGTATTGCCACGGTGCCTCTTGAGTGGTGGCGGTGGCGGGTCTTCATTGGCGACGTGGGTGTCACAGGGCTCTGGGGCTTTTTCTTCGATGGAGGTGGTGGTGGTTTTCTGCAGCTGCGCCAGGGATAGCTTCCATTGCTCTCGCACATAATTTAGCTCATCGTGAACTTCCTTTAGCTCGGTGAGGGCCTGGTAGGTCAAGGTGTCCTGCGCTTGCACATATCGTGCCATATTCACGATAGCGGGGTCGTCTTCTTGGTCTGCCGAAACGTATACTCGGACATTCTCCAGGGCAGTGTGCTGTGGGAAGAATTGAGTAGCCCTATGGTCAGCTAACTCAATAAGCTCGTTGCGTAGATGCGCAAGTGCCCGGTATGCTGCTCTCTGGATGGCTTGGTCGGGTGCTCGGCTTCGAGGTCTGATGAACTTGAAGGTCTGGACATCTCCGTTCCGCTTACAGAAGATGATGACTCTAGCCCAATACACAGTTGATGCTTCGGTCATTTTCTGCTTGAAAACATTGTACTCTGGAAGGGACAGTCCTCCACATTGGGCGATGGCTTCACGCAACAGCTGCGGAAATCCTGGGGTCTTGGCTGCAAAGGTTTCATCGGCCTTCTCGATTGTTCCCATCTAAATTTTTTTAAAACCTTCATGTGAGCATATCATGATTAAAGAAATAAAGGGGTGAGTAGGTAGTCAATTTTTCAGCAAGGGTGAGGATACTAGAGTTTTTATTTTTGAAAATAGTTTTTATAACCTAGACTCTAACTAACGGCCATGCTATCTAGGGTTTCCCTACAGTCAGCATGCTCTGATACCAAGCCTGTGGACTACCCGGTTTTAAGGCCGGATAAACCCTTGTGTTCACTGTATCGATCCCTGGATCAGTAGTCGATACACACAAGCACTTGATAACATAACCATGCCATACATCGTTTATTACAGACATCGACCATACTTGGTCTTTAGTTCTTACAAACCGGGCCTATTGGCCGAATTAAATAGCAGCGGAATAAAATACGGTGGATAGCCCATCTATATGCCGAACCACAGGCAACAGACTGGGGAGAAAACCCTACGCCTTGAAGTCGCTGTCGCTATTGCCAGACTGGTATCCCTCCTCTTCGTCTGGCCACATAACAAGCCAGGTGAGTACATTGAATGTACTCGCAAGCACTCCGCCGGGGAGTTTAATACGGATATGAACATGCTCGGAATTTAACAATAACAAGGCTCTACCCTAGGTTTCATGTTGTGCGAGAAAGTAAGTTTGCATTTGAAATAAATACATAGATGTAAAAGCGATTTTATCAAAATTATCTCGACGCAGCGAGATAAAGTACTGCTCAAAACACTCGCTCGTCGCAACGGGGAGTTCACTTTTGTGCTTACCGTTACAACGGTACAGCACGGTACTTACCCGGTTCCACAGGGAGACGCTGCTCGCCTCGTACTTACGGGGTTCCCAATCACCCGGTTCCTCAGGTAGACGACGCTCACCTCGTACTTACGGGGATTCTAGGGTTTGCCCGTATCTACGGGAAAACCCGACTTCACACCTCCTGATACGACGGGAACTTGGCAAACTGCCCTGCGAACACGACGGTTCGCGTCCTTAAACCCATAACCCAGAAATCCTTTTTGGGGCTCAGAGAGCCAGACTACTTTAGTGTGGCCCGACCAAGTTCGTCCATGACCGCGGACACGGCTATTCGAATAGTTTTTAACACTCCGCAGAGGTTGTACGGCTTTACCCACACGATGTAGTTCCCCCTGGGCATGCTGCGCACACATGTGTCCAGAGCTTGTACAACGAGACTCTTCACCGCTGTGAACCCAGCCATGAACCCGTCAGAAGGACATGTCCCACACCTAGCTTGAGTCAGTATCATCGCTACAAGGAGGTTGGTGTTCCAACTCTGTGGCGAATAATACCTCGTTAAAACCACGGGTTTATTCTCTACAGGGGTTAAACCCACCCCATCTGCACTCTACTAACTGCCCACGGGTTCATGCTAGTCCAGGTCGGCTACTAGATCAAGTCCTTTCCATAAAGGACATGTGGTCGTACGGTAAGACTTGGCCAAACGGCACTTAAGACAGGTCCTTAGGTGATCCGAGAAAGACTCCACACCACTCCCGATAACGGGCAGCGAGAACCACGACGGGCCTTACCTCGCTCTTTAACACTCCCTGCAAACATCATTCATTACCAACCCGGATCAAAACCTTCTCCCTTTTTAGCTCGGTTCCATAGAACCATTTCCGGTAGAATATCCCAACCCATGCATATCCTACCTTCCATGCACCTCTACAACCGGACGCGACGGTCCGTTTTGATATTTCATCACATGAAATATGGGGTGTTGCTTTCCTTTTCCTTTTCGAAAACCTAATTCATCTACTGCGGGGCTAAGCATATATATACACTACCCTAAGTTTCCGATAAATCTTCGGAATACAATAGTCCTAAGGCGACAAGGTTTACGGGGTCGGACTAGGGTTTCCTATCATTGGTGATATCTACTCTACATAAAGTAACAGGGATAAAATATAGCATGCATGGTTCGAAAACAAAATAATATTTCGTAAAACTGGGATTCAACATGATCAAGGGCGGAGAGCTTGCCTGGCAAGTCTTGGCTCGGTTCCGGACGCGGGGGTGCTTCGGATTCCTCCTGACGCGCGTACCTCACACCGTTAACTACACGTTCGGAAAATACTTCGAATAAGAACTAAGCATCACAAGAACAATTAATAAAGGCAATCATGCATGCATCAAGATCTTTATAAGGTTTTCAAAATAATTTTGCTTGGATGTTGATTGGATGTGTATAAAAGATGCATGCACTCCTGGGGTTAGGATGACTAGGGTTTTTAGGGTCTTACGATGCCCTTACTTCTATGAGCTATGCAACAAGGGAATGGTTACAACTACATGCATGCTCAGGACTCTTAACCCATTTTTCTTGAAGGGCCTAACAGGTTGGAGATAACTAAGAAGGACACAATTATACGCATGAAATGATGATTAGGGTTTCTAGGGTTTTAACACGTGTACTTTGACTTTCGGAGGATGCATCATGAGGACCAAGGACTACTAGGGTTTATGACAATATATGGACTCTAAACCTACTGGACACTTGGAATGGACACTAGGTCTGCTAGCTTGAGACTCCAATGCATATATATATACCCATGCACTCTAGACATAACATGCTGGGACCTTCTAACATGGACTATAGGTTTAGGAGGGACTTCGGGACTACTCGGGTGCCATGGTGGTCTAGGTTTATATATACATACATGCAGGGAACTAATGTTGGGGTTTTCTAAAGTCTAACATACATGGCGGTAACAAGGCTCATATGCATATGTGTATGAATTAGGGTTAGGGTTTCAACGGCGAGCACTTGTTTTCTTTTAGCTCCTGGAATCATGCCTCATATGAACACTATAGCTCATTGGATATATGAAGAGGTTTGGGTTTAACCTACTGGACATCTTGGTTTGAGACACCTAAGCGAACTAAAATCGAAAAGGGTTTAAGAGATACAAATGCATGCATGCGACTTAGGGTTTCGCCGCTAAATCATCCTCTCTTAAACTCGAACTAAGCAACATGGGTATATGCATGCATCCTTGTGCAAGGCTCCTAAAATATCCATGTTTACATGCTGGAACAACCTAGAATTGAACATAATTCAAAAGGAGATTCAAACACATTTTTGAAGTTTGAACTGCGTACTGGACTGGGCTGTACAGGGAGATATATTGGGATTTTCGAAAAATGTCCTATATGAAAAAGATGGGAAATGAAATTCTGAACAACTTTTGTTTGGGGAGTTTTTTGAGAATCGGCCTGGTTCGAGGTGAACCGGCCGGACCAGAGGAGAACAGAGTGTTGGAAGGAAGGAAACCGGCCAGACCGGCGGCTCGGGGAGGGTGACGTGGGGGAGAACACGGCGCCGGCTTCCCATAAACCTGACATGGGGACCAGGCTGATCAGTGGCTGAGGCGAAACGGTACGCGCGGGAGTTTTAAAAGGAAAACGGGCCCGCGTGTCAGCTACAGAGGAGGACGGCGAGCGGGGGTAGGGTTCCGACGAGGAATTGGGTGAGCTCCGGCGGCGCTCCGATGATTCAACGGTGAGCAATCGGGCGCGATTCAGAGGAAGGGGAAAGGAGAGGCGGCTACCCTTGGACTCAGGAGATAATGGCGAGTTCGATTCGGTGGTCAATGGGTTTGAACGGTTGCTGGCGTTGGGAGTTCGTCGGGGTCCCGAGCAGAGCAGGCGGAGGCAATGGCGAGGGTGGCGCTCCGAGGAACAGCGTCTGCAAAGAAGTGTGCGGCAACGTTAGAGAGAGTTCCAGAGTGCTTAAGGAACGGAAAGTGGTAGGAATCCTTCACTGATGATGAGGAATTTCTCCTCGGAGGAAAAATGGCGGGTTGAGGTGATCAGCACTGGAATTCGGGGATTGAGCTAAACACTGGCGAAATTGGCGATTGATTGAGCTTTAGGGGAGCTAACCGAGAGGTGGTGTGGAGGTTTGAAGGAGTCGGGGTCCCCTTTTATAGGCTAGCGACGGTGACTGGGGGTGTTGGACCGCTGGTCGTCGCCGGGGGCGGTGCTGAGGGGGGTGGGGGCGAGCTTAGAGGCGAGCTGCGATCATGGGTGGCTCAACAGGTCACTGGTGCTTGGAATTGACAAGGCGGGCAGCGGAGTTACGTGGGAGCATGCGGTGACTGCGGGCAGTCGGCCTTGCCGAGCTCTGGTGCGCGTCAACTGATGCCAGTGCGCGTCCAGGGCATGTCTGGGCGCGGCCTGAGTGGCATGGGCGCGCATATGGTGCACCAGGGTGTCGGGGAGGTGCTCTGTCATGTCAACGGAGCTGAAGCAAGCCATGGGAGCAAGACTGGAGAGTAGGATAGTTAATGGAGCAGGGGAGGAGTGGCAAGGGGCATGCCAATGTCGGCCTGAGGGCAATGAGGCTGAGCTTACAGAGACAAGTTTGACCTACTGCTGAGGAGATGGGAGAGGAGTAGCTGTTAAGCCACAGTAGGGAAGCTGGTGAAAGTTGACGGCAATTGAATGGGGTTGGGACTGGATTTTATGGGGAGGAAAGAAATACGGCAAGGTGTTCGATAGTCGGCTTTAGAGATTTTTGAACTGAAGGTGGGAATATTTTTGTATATTTGGGTTGTTGGTACAGAGGTGAGTTAAGTGTGATTTTTGTGGAATTTTCTGAGTAATATTTCGTAGGGTTGCAGTTCAAATGTAATTTCTGCCCTACTTCTTGATTTGGATGTAATTCCAATTATTTGAACTGAACCCTGGAAAATTATTTTATAAATTGATGATGAAAGGTCCCAAGAAGCTACTGGAGTTTTTCTGGGAATTTTGGAGAAACTAAAATACATGCGATAACACTTTTCGATTTTCTGGATTCAGGAAAACCTAACTAGGGTTTAGGGCGGCAGATGGGGTTTTTTAGGGTTTCCGACGACGGCAGGGAGGTGGCAAGATATGGAGAAGATTAGGGGTTGTATCTGGAGAGTCGGAAACGAAAACGGGCGGGTTGCCGCTTAGGGTTAGTGTTTAGATTGTGTCGGACGTATATATCATGTGCGGGCCAATTAGGGTTTAGGTTTTATATGCCCCTGCGATTGTCCTTCATATAGTGGAGATTGCCAAGCGGATTAGGGAGTTCTGGAGATTTATTTCGAGGAGAGGGAAAAGGTGGCAAGGTGCTTGTGCATGCACTGCTGGAGATTTTTAGCGTATATGTGGACAGCTGGGAGGATAGAAGTAGGGGAAACACTGAGAAGGCATAGGATGTGGACTAGCACGGTAGACGGTAAAGATGTAATGGTTATCTAGTAATAGGATGAAAGAATCAGATATTTTATGCTCGGGTGACATGGTAGGAGGATAGTTGGTAACTTAGTGATTTGGTAGAAAGGGTGAATAGGGAATAGATATTTTGTTGACATGGTGACACGGTGAAAAGGGTTATAGTCATGGTAACGTAGTATTTAGGGTTTTACCGTGCAGACGGTAAAGAGGTGACATGCGGGGTAAGGGTGTAGAAATGGGTGCGGATGTATACATACATATATACGGATGTATATACACCCTGGTGAGAGAAATGGTAAAGTAACCGGAGATATTTTCCTGGTCACGCGGTAGGGAGAATTTTACCGAGGAGAGGGGTCTAGGGGCTGGAGTGTATGTGCCCACCTACACTGGATTATTGTTGGCATATATGTGGTGGTATGCGGATGGTGGTGGCATGTGACGACAGGTGAGCTGGGGTCGGATTTAGGCCACTGATATGCACGTATATATATATACATGCATGAGGTTCGAGAGGGGAAAGAACAGGGAGAGCCGGAGGTTAGGGTTTGCGTATGTGCGGATACACAAAGGCAGGAAGGGTTTTGGCAGGACAGGTTTCAACCCGATGCATTGATAATGGGCATTATTAGCAAAAAGTTTTTGTTGACCCTGATTTTCAGGTTTCGGAAAATTGGGGTGTTACATCACCTCAAGATCCACCAAGAGTGTTGAGCAGATCCTAAGTGGATACAAGCTCAAGGAGAAAAAGGTGAAGACTATGTGTCTTCGGAGCTAAGTGCTCAGCCTCTCCAAACGAAGGCGTAGAGTTGTTGCCAACAACTTGAACTTCGGATTAAATCCTCTTGTCTTCGATTCTTGCTCTTTGCTTTGTATTGTTCTTCATTAGACTTGAATCTTGTTTGTCTTCTGCTGCTTCATCTATAAATTGCTTCACCTATTGCATGCTAAGCAATAAATTTATTAAAATTTGATAATCTCCTATTCACCCCCCATCTAGTCGATAAACCTCGATCTTTCAGATAGCTTTATTCTGCCTTCTCTCGTTCATCCTTTTCGTTTGCTGAATCCATCCCAAGATTTCTCTTTCATTTCTTTTCATTTAGTGTCGAGCCCCGGAATTAAACTCGACTTATAAATTGATATGCCACTTGATGATTATACGAAACAAATATATCGAGATACAAAATAAATATGATCAAATACAAATATCTTTAATCTAAAGTTAATCCTCCTCTCAAAGTCTATGGGAGACTACTCACGATTCATATAAATCACCAAGATCAAATTAATGAAAAACATTGTAACAAGGAGATAAAAGAGAAAAGTACTTGAATAAAATACTAAAACAATCTTACAACCTTACTTCTTAGCAAAATTAATAGAGAGAGTACAAGATCTATGGTGGCTAGGATTTGAGAAATTATGGCTGCTGCATGTGGCCATTGCAGAGTTACCAGCCGTCATCGTCCTTCCGCTCTCTCTCTTTCTTCTCCCCTCCTCCCTTTATATAGATCAGATGTGTTGTTCAGAGTTTTCTGGAATAATTGTCGTGATTCTCTTCAGGAACCCTTAATAAAGATTGCTTGATTTGATGTGACGGCGCCGTACAACAGTGGTATGATCGTACGGTATGCGGCGGTGCCGGTCATACCACTAGTCGTCTTGCCTTCTGGATCTCTATTTGGGCTCTCGTTTCTTCGTGGTCGATCTTCTTGACGAGTAATTTTCAAATATATCCATATATGCCCCTTTTTCAGCGATCCTACACACACTAAGTCTAAACAAGGAGATTTGCACAATCTGACAGTTAATTAGTCACTAATAGCAAAAACCAGGAATTGATATAGTCAAAATTCATCGAATAAGAATCAAACATAAAGAATATAATGAGTACAAAATGAACTCATCAGGCATCTACAACCATCTCCCAAAAGCCACATAAAACTTGCATTCAACTGGTAAAGCAAACTATGCAACTAGACGCAACTTTCAACATTCTTGTTGTCGTAGTATTCGCCTACACTAGGATTACGTATAATATTTTAGGAGTGGAATTCCCCATGAGCCCTTTTGTACTTGTAAGATGCTTTTTAAGCTCATCCCAATTAAGTTAAACATGGCATGAGACAATAAATAAACTACTACCA
This sequence comes from Stipa capillata, assembly GCA_019208055.1. NCBI lineage: Eukaryota > Viridiplantae > Streptophyta > Magnoliopsida > Poales > Poaceae > Stipa > Stipa capillata. The sequence continues at coordinate 650,162 of JAGXJF010004731.1, forward strand.
AATAATTCATTCACAAATTAGCATGGCCTAACATGAATATGAGAGAAATACAAGCATTAACATGTATACATTATATCCGTCAATCCTTGGATTTAAAACATATATTTTAGATCAGGAACAACATGTGAAATTACACAAGATTTCAATCCTTTACTCATATCAAATCAACCAAGACTCAATTCAACATTTTATTAAGTCAACCAAGACTTAATCCATTTCTTTCTCAAACTGAAAAGTGTTTTGAAGTGTTGTTAGTTCATAGTTGGCTGGCTATGACTATCCAACGTTCCCGCATAACACTTCCACCGTGGATGAAGGGTAGAGCTCGATGACACTGGCATGACTAGACGACTGGGGTGCATATGCTCACCTCGCCCATCAATCCATCTGTTGAAGCAAATCCCTGATTCTCGCATCTCACTTATTAGATTCCATATTTATTAGTCAAAATTAATATCATAACCCACTGATCATGATCCACATTCAAGCCATATCATACTAGTGATTTCATCCATTGCAATAAACAATCATCAAAATCATGCAACCAAGCATAATTATCTTAGTGAGCCGGATGTTTGCCTTGCTGATTTGGTTCTCGAACCTGATAGCGATTAACTTCGTAAAAGACCTCGTTGTCGGGCTCTACCGAAAGAAATACCAAAATGCCCAAAAATCATGATATCATGTAGAGAAATGAATCCACAACAAGAATTCTAAGTACATAATGATGAACAAAATATAACCTAGAATGTGTAGAATAAAATTATAAAACTAATGCAACTGGAATCACTCCATTTGGAGTCCTAGATTAAAAGTTATGAATTTTTGAAGTTTTACATGTCAATTTTAGGGTTAATTAACATAACCATTAAATTTTGTGTAACATTAACATGTATGAAAATTATTCTATCATGTAGTACATATTAAACCATGAATTTTATGTAAAATACACCTCATCTAGAGTTCATATGAATTTTCTATTATTTTGGCAAGTTTAAGACATTTTTTGCGTTTTCTGTAATTTCCTGATTTAATTTTGAATTACACGGAGAGATACTTTCTATACTCTTATGCATCTAGTTGTAGAGGTTGACATGTGGAGCCAGGTGTCAACTTTGACTGGTCATGAGCTGACTGGTCAAAATGGCCCTTGGGCCAACTTGTCATACTCTCTTTTTAATCAAATTTTATTTTTGTTATTCATTCAATCACTTACATCTGGGGTCACTTAAATTTGTTTTAAAATTTTGATTAGTCCGGTTGTTTAAGTAGTGGGGTTCAGATGTCATGCACACAAGGCTCTCAACATGGTTTTAATAGGCATTTAGATAGATACGGGCCCACATGTGACTGAAACATTACCTTAACGACTAATTAGCTAACATACTGACCCCACATTCAGGCCACTGGCGGCTCGATGCTGGCGAGGCCGAATGTGAGAGTGCGGTGGTGCATGAACACGCGGCGTAGCAAGCGGCCACTTTGAATATGGCTTGCACCGTTTGGCTCCTGGCACTGCCGGGAGTACAATCGAACTGGTGCGGAGACTGAAGGTCGTCGGGGGTGGTGGTGCAGTGCTCGCTGGTGGCCAGAATAGAGCACCACCATCGAGCGTGCTAGGGAGGGGAAGGGAAGTGGTTCACTGGCTTTCGGCGCTCATCGCGAGTGCAACGACGGGCAGATCCGAGGCGGGAAAGATTGGGGACGGCGACAACGAGGTGGCCGACGGTGAGGAAGAGGAGGAAGTCTACGGCGAGGAATGTAGAGGTCTCGCTATGGGGAGATGGGCTGAAGCGTGGCCCAGTAGGGTAAGCCCTTTCTGTTTTTCATTCATATTATTTTGTTTTTTTAGAGTTTTAAATTTGTAGATGATTCAAACCTAAATTTTTAAATCTGGAAAAAAATCTACAAAGGATCCTTATATTATTATTGACCTATGGGAATTTTCTCTAATCAAACAAAAATATATTTTCTGTTATTTGAATTCAAATTCAATTATGCTCCAAAATGGATTTGAACTATAGCCAGGTGAAATATAATTCCATTATTTATGAAAATTTTATTTTAATTATCCCAAATGCAAAAATGAGATGATGATGAAATGCACTTTATTATATGATGACCATCAATATTCTTAATTGCATATTATTACACAGATGGGTCATTGTAATTATCGAATCCGTCACAAAATTTTCCAGTTTTCACGAAGAAGAACAAAATCTGTAAACAGGAAGGCACCAGCTGCAGTTTTATTCAGGCAATCAAGTATGCTTCAGAAAGAATTTTTCACTGTTAGGCGTAGATATGCAATGCATCATCTTCCACCTAGCTTTTTGCCTGTTCAGCTGTGGATGGAACAAATTCTTTGTCCAGGAGCACTTGACACTCGTGTGATGCTCAGTGACAAGTACAATACTGGTCAGAGAAAATCATCCCATTTTCGCCGAGGTTTTTAACCGTCGCGAAATGTCTGAATTCTGGTAGTGGCGCGCGCCATTGTCGACCGGTTCCTGCGCCACTTGAAACCGGAATTTGTTTGCGAAGCCATCGGAATGCCAATCTGGCAATCTTATCAGAAATTCCAGTCTTTCACTGCAAGATCACCATCAAAATTTGTTCAAGCTGCAATACTGCACTTTTGCAAGCTTTCACCTGCAATCTTTATTCATTCGTGCGAGCCAGTACTAAGATTCAGGAGGAGACCGACACTTGTGCAACAGTGCAAGATGCAAATTTCCATTTCCTCCCAAGTTGCAGTATATACCAGCTCCACTTGTGAAAAGGAGAAAAAATAATTCCAATTCCAGTTCCAATTCCACAGCCACATAAATGCCTGCATCTTTCTTGGCCTCTCCTTTTCTCACTATATATACCTCTCTTCCACAGAGATTACATGAGCCAAATTTGACAGTCACAAAAAATTTGCAACTTTACATCTGAAAGAGTGCTTCTTGGATGGCACAAATGGCGGCGGCGACGGATGGCCCGCTGCGGCGGCTGTTCGAGAAACCGTTACCGGAGAACCCGACGCTGCTGGAGGTGCTGTCGGCCTGCAGTACCCACATGCACCAAAAGAAGCAGCTGCCGGCCGTGGACCCGGCGTCCTTCACGGAGATCTTCGGCGAGCTCCACTTCCAGGAGAAGCCGGACGCCGCCGCCGCCCGGCTCGTCCTGCCGCCGGTACTGCCGCACCCTCCTCCTGCTCGCGGCACGGCACCGTGGCTCGACGTCACCGAGGCTGAGAAGAGCAAGGACGACTCGTCGCTGGACGCGCTCCTGAGGCCGAAGCCCGCGAGCGCCAGCGGCGCCGGCGGCGTGAGGAGGAGCGCGAGCTTCTGCATGAAGAAGAGCTCCGCGTCGCTACTGCTCTGCACGGAGGGGCTCGGGTCGGAGAGCACCGTGGACGCCGACGACATGGTCAAGGACGGCGACGACGCGGTCGCCGCCCTCCGCGCCGGCGCCAGGGAGGCGGAAGAAGCGGCGGCCGAGAGGGCGCGCGCGGGCGATGGCGCCGCAGCGGACGCGGGGCTAGCTGGAGCTGGAAAGGAGCCGCCGTCGTTCCCGCCACCGATACGGTCGATCGGGCGCGGCGGCAGGCCGTGCGTGTGCTTCCGGTCGTTCCGCGCGGAGGGGAGGTTCGTGCTGACGCAGGTGGTGATCCCCGGGAAGGAGCTGCTGCACGCGTCCCGCGAGGGCGGCCGGCTAAGGCTGCAGTTCGCCGCCGCCGCGGGCGTAGGCGCCGAGGAGGAGCTGGAGCTCGGAGACCAAGAAGACCACGAAGCCAACAGGACATGCGACGCATGCGCTTAATTAATTAATTAATTGGCCATGCAAGTGTTTACGCACGGTGACAGAACAGAAGCTCATTACAAGCAGCTGCTAATTAAACTTCCTTCGCTTCTGCGATTACGAAGTTCTTTTAAAAAATAAAGATTACAAGGTCGAAGCGCACGCCCGTATACACTACCACGAGTGTGCAGTACCCACTTAGACAAGCGCGAGTCTCCAAAGTTTTTTGATGTCTTTTCATTACGCAAAAGGACTGGTTATTTACAAGTGCCCTTTTAATCAAAATATTTTTTGTCCAGTCAAGACAAAACCACTACACAGCCGACTACATGAACGCAAAACACTAGAAGGCCCGCCCTGCCCTCACGCTCCTACTGGCAGGACAAAGGTTGTCGTGCATCGCAAACAGCTCTTCCCCTATGCTGCTCCTCGTGTTGATCAAACGCAACCGGACTGTGTGTATCAGTCGATGCAGATGGATCCTTTCATTTTCTGAATATCAAACGACAACCAGAACATTTCTGTGCTGCATCTCCACGCCACGCACATATTGCAGCGAGCATAATGCCATCGATCATCCATGTCTGGCTGCATATATTCAGAACCTAGCACTGCAAGGTTGGATGATGCCATTCATCCGGAGATAAGAAGCATGGCCGGCCACTTGGCCATGGGAATCCTTTCGGTGCATGCCAAAAACATCTGTCTGTCTCCAAATCAAGATGGAACTTTCTCTTTTCGAAGGACAAATTAACATGGAACTTTCTCATATGCTTCTTGCTCTCCTTGACGACCTTTTTCTCCTGGTCCACTCTACATCACATTACATGTATAGTGAGATTACTTTGATTTTCATTCACAAGAATTGACTGACTTGATGGTCCTGGCCGTCCCTTCTTTTCTTGAGAGAGAGAAGAGGACCAGACCGGCATGGTGAAAGGATGGGAAAAAGGCAGCTCGACCGCGAGCTCTTTAGATGGACGTAGCTAAGTTAGGTAGGGATCTAGGAGAGAGATGTCACCCTATCAAGATAGTACATATATAGTTTTAAATAAGTTCACGGTGGCTTCGACTAATCTTCTTATGCTATTTCAATGGTGGGATAATATTGATAAAAGATAATCTCGTCAAAAAAAATTAGCAAAGAGCAAGTAATATTGTTTTTTAAGCGAACTGGAGACCGTCTCTTCTTTGAACATCAATTTTGCTCACCAAATATGGAGAATAATTTACATTACTTTCAACCTTCCTCTGCCTCATAACATTTCTAATAATTTAAAAATTAGTTTTCAGGGTTAGATAAACGACTTAGGGCATTAATTCTTATGGTAGTGGATGTTTTATGTTAGTCCATTTGGTGTTGTCGCAATGATTTGGTCTTTAACAAGAAGAAAGTTTTTAGTTTTTACAGATAATTTACATGGCTACCAACAGTTCCACACATGATCCTTAGTGCAGCATGTGAATAGATGGGATACTCGTGGGTACTAGGTGCAGCCACTTGGAGATGGTAGCACAAGCGTTGTCTACCCAATTTGGGTGGCAAACTAGCAATAGGATCGGTGGTGCTTGACTGAGCTTGTATCCCTTACTTGTATTATTGTTCTTCTGTTTTGGAGTGATGAACCTTTTGTAAACACTTCTTTTCATAAAAGTTGGTTATGTTTGCATCAGTTGATACAGAGGGCGGGGCTCTGCCTCCTTTATCTTAAAAAAAGTTGAGTGTCCGACGAAATTGAGTCACGTGAGTGGGGTGCAAATGTAGAGTTAGCTACTTACTCTTACATCCGTGTGGGTTATCTAGAATCATAAGCAAAACATGTTACATGATGAGTTATCTCTTAAGTCGTCTCCTTAGAAAAATCAACACCAAAATATGTTGTATAATTGGTTGTTCCTTAAGTTTTCTTTTTCGAAGAGTGAACACTAACAAACATCCTTAAGTCGACTAGTTGTAGAAGAAATCAAACCAGGGGAAATCAACTCACATCCGTCCCATTCGAGGAGGGTACACTGGCTGCAGAATCACATATACAAGCTGGAAAGTGACCAATACATTACAGTTCTAGAACTCAAAAAAGATCAATGGACAATGAGATTATTATGGTTGTGGAAATAAATACTTAGTTAGTCTCGTACAACAATATATGTACGCATCAAGCTTGCATTGCTTAGATGTTTCATCAAACAACAACATCGTAGCAAGGAACAAACCTGAAAATCACAAGAGGAATTTCTTCAAACAGGTAATGGGCAATGAGTTAATATGCCTTACACGTACTGACACTCAAAAGGTGGCATGGCTGATGAGCTCGTAAGTATCAACAGGGGTACAAGCTCCGATACAAAGTAAGGATCTAGGACTGAGATTGCTTGTCCATTGGCCATCAATCTAAAAATACAATATAAGTACAGAATTTCAAAGAAAGTTTTTTGGGCAAACCTTATCTGAAATTCAGAAGGATCGGTGATTTGTGCTCAGCCGCCACCATTCACACTGCGACGCCGCCTCCAAGGTCTCTCGCACCACGCTACCATCATCACGCCTGCGTCCGCGTCTGAAACAGGCTGCTAACAGCCATCCACCTTAGTGCCGTCCCCGAAGACGGCAGCCTTCATCGTCCGAGCCAGAACACGCATTGCTGTCGGCTGTCCGCCGCAGTGCCGCTTCTGTAGAGACACGATATGCTGCATGACCGTCACTGCTTCCGCCGGACCGGGCGGCCGCTCTAGCCTACCTTCCCTCTCCAAGCCTTAATGAGTAATGACCCTGGTGGATGACGAGAGCAAGATCTACGCGCATATGTGAGATTCGGATAGGTACGAGACCAGGATTGAGGTTTGTGTCGACATGATATCGGCTGACTCTTTACCATGTCACCTAGGATAATTTCTAATATGAAGAAAGGAGGAGGATGAGAGAGAATTAAGCTGACTCTATGTAAAGATTGAAATTCTAAAACAGAATAGAATCACTAGAGTCAACCACATTTCCTTTGTACGCTACTGCATTTAATGTTGACTATTCATATAGAGTCAGCTTAACAGAAAACACCTAATGATGACTAGTAGACCACTACTGTATGCGATGACCGTATCCATGTACAAATACACCATGATTATAGAATATCCTACTTACCTGGGAGGGAGTGTATCTCGAAAAGAGACTATGTCGATAAGGAAAACCACCCATAGATATCCGGGACTCCTTAAACTAGGCAGTCAATCCTAACTTTTAAGGAAAGTGGAGTCCTATTCGGAGATGTGTCCATATCCCTTACAATATAGTGCATCCTCTATAAAAGGATCCTGAAGACCTTCGTAGAAGATAAGTCTCATTGAATAGATAAGTCACTTCAAGTTAGACATCCTGCCTTGGGTTGCACAAGCCTTTGAAGATCAATCGCCTTTCGAGCAAGTAGACGAGAAGATCGTCCTCGACAACCACATTCGACTAGTTGTAAATCCCATCTAGTACTAGACACCCCCCTCTTGTACCTTGTCTCAAGAGCAATATATACAAACATGACAAAGGGCTATTATCCTAAGGGAGGCTTGAACCTGTATAAATCGTCTTGCCGGTGGCCTGATTCGTGGGTTATCTTACTCGGAACAATCCCCCTACCTCTTTTCTCTCTCCTCCACGTATTCCGTAAGATCGGCGGTTCACCGATCGTCGACAACACCATTATTTGATAGTCATCTCTAGATAATGTAGATAGGTAAAAGAGTCAATGGCTAACTCTACCTTTGTAAATGCCCTAACAAATTGGTTATTTATCCTTTTGTTAAGTAAAAAAAGGAAAAAGCTATATACCAAACAACCAAGTTGGAGAAAGATCGGCCTGCTCAGGAAACAAGAAAAAATGACTCACACATTGATTCATCTCTCCTCGTCATTCTCTTTTCTCCTGCGTTTGCTCTATCTTCACATGAAAATCCACACCGTGTTGTCCTGCTTCGCCTCTCGCCCTGCCTGCAATGCTGCGTCACCCTGCCTGCAATGTCGCTTCGTCCTGCTCGATCTCCTCCTACTTCTCTTGGTTCGCCTTGGCGATGCTACGTTGCTAACCAAAATGGTGCGACGCCACCATAGCTATCCGTTTGTTGTGCCACCAAGCTCGGGAAAGATAATGGGATGCGGCATACGGATCCGAGCCAACATGGTACGACGAGGGCGATGCTTCAACCAACTAGATTCACTACCGGTGAGCCCAAAGATGGCAGGACTAGTGGTTTAGATGTTGATGATGAGAGGTTGAAAGTATCTATGCTATCGACTAGAGGGCAGTGAATAGGAGATTATCAAAAGCTAACACCAAAAGAAAATCCTACACATATAGTTTTATATCTCTAAGTAAACCCTATCATGCTAGTGATCAAGATACACAACAAAACAAGTATGAAGAGGTGGAAAGAGACAGCCACATGAGAGACACAAGATCTGTTGTTGAAGTTTGAACTTTCGGCGAGGTTCTACTTCTCCAACGAGGAAGCTTGATTCTAGATCAACAACGGCACCAAAACATACTCTTCTCTCAAAGGACTTGCCGATGCAAAGCTCCCTTCTTTGTGGTAGCTCTTCACCTCTCGGCAAGCGAGCTCCAAACCCTCACAAATTTACTAGGGCTATTCACAAACTGTTTGAAGGCTCCTAAGAGACTCCTAGCCGTCTAGAAGACACCAATATCTAAGAGTAACATGTTTTAATTAGTTTGGCTTGGAGAAGAACTCTTGCTTGATGCTCAATTAGGGCTCAATCTTTCTCAAAGATTTCCTCACAAAAATCATAACTTGGAGGTATATATATAACTAATCCTTAAAAACTAGTCGCTAGTGCAAAATTAGCATAACTCGGAGGTTCCAATATTTCAAATCAACAACTATATTGCTTATACAACAACGGATCTTGGAGATACTAACAAGAACCTGGAGGCTCCATCTTTTTAGAGCACAATAGATAGGAGAAAGTGTCGGCAGTTCTTACTTGGAACTTAGACCTTCCGAAAAATTGAATGACCTTAAACAAGGCGTAGTCAGTGCCAATCTCCGGAGGTTTCAATATTGCACTTGGAGTTTCTGACATTTTAAAGGTACTCAACAGAGTGAGGACAATACGTAAACTCGAAGCTTTCGACATACTGACTCGAACATTCAAGATTTCAAAATAGTAAGTCCAAAATGAATCTTAGACACTCCGAAAACTTCCGGGAGTTTTGACTTCCAACTCAAAGGACCTAGAAGTTTCTAGAAATGGAACTCAGAGGTTCCAGGATAATCTCAGATGTTTCGACATGCTAAAAACTGGACAGACAGGCAACTCGGAGACTCCGAGTTCCTAGATTCTTCACACATAAAAGGAAGTCAGATGTTCCAACTTTTGCTGAAAGTGATATGGTTTCTAAAAATCTCTTTGGATGAAAATTTGATTCCTAGCTAAAAATTAGTAAGGCACTCTTACTAGCTTTCAGATATCAGCTCCTCTTAATAGTACGGCTTTCCTTCAACTCAATTGTGATTCTCGAACCAGCAAAAGAGCTAAAAAATAGTATTTAATCTTCGTTTCTTCAAGCCATCATTTCTGACTTTTTAAGGATCATCAATGCTGGTTATATTATCGGTTTTGAGATTAAATCATCTGACCATACTTTATTCACACATTAGTCCCTTAATTATTTATTATTAATCATCAAACTCACTTAGGAAGTTAAGATGCACTTTCAAAGATTAGTGATTAAGAGATTTTTGATGTTGCAAAGGTTAATTTTGCATGTGGCATACATGTATCTTTTTTGTTGCATATAGATGGACGGCATGTTGCAGTAATTTTAGACTTCAGTTGCATAGTTAGTGTATATGTTACACATATAATTTTTGCACTATTGCATGAATTAATCTTTTATGTTACACGTGTTAAGCTTATATGTTGCACATGTTGCATTCATTTTTTCACATGTTGCACGTGTTAAGCTTATAATTTTGCACCGTTGCATAAATTAATCTTTTATGTTGCACATGTTGGATTTATTGCATACATATGACATTTTGTTGTGCGCGTTTATTTAAATGTTGTAGATGTTGTAAGTATTTTTTTTGCATGTTTTTGTTGAACCACAGGGGGAATGTTACAACGATGTTACTTATGTACAAAAGAAATATTGCATATGGGACTTCTATGTTGCAATGATTGACCGCTTCAAATTCACGTTTAAATAAGATCGAACGGTCCGGGAGCTGGCCGATCGAGCGTTCCACCCTTCCGAGCGGTGTCTAGCACCTGCCTTTAAAAAAAATCAGATATTCATACTTAGAAAGTAGAAAAAAAGTAGTAACAACCACGTACGCAGAAGACTTAACGGCCGGGAATTCACTTCTTACGACCACATATTTCCAGTGGTTGTTACCTATTGGTCAGTAATGTTATGCTAGTAGTGTATTTTTTCATGTCAAAAGGAAAAGTTCGCTCAATCTATTCTGTCTCTTCTTTTTATGCTCCTCCTCTCTAATTTACATGAACAATAGTTACATCTGAAAAAACCAAAAGTACAATTGCTTTTGAATATGCCCTTAGATTTTGTTGACCCATACTAAAAATATTATGAATTGGACACAGGTTTTCAGTAATAACTTAAGCTGACGTGGCACACTTTCTATCTCAAAGTTACTAAGCACCTCTTTTTTTTTGAGGATAAAAGGGATTGTATTAAACGACCATCAAAGTTTGTACATCACGATTCAGACTTTCGCGGCTCAGAGAGTCGGTAATGGCAGGTGGGACATGAAATTGCCAACCGCGCATTGACCCGATTTCTGAGCCCATTTAGCTAAATCATGAGCTACAGAGTTACAATCCCTCTTAATATGGCACACAGTTGCCTCATGGATCATAGATAAAGCTGCGGAGATGTCCTGAAAGATTGGTGCCCATTTGAATCGATTCCACATCCGCGAGTTCACGCCCGAGACCACAAGCGAACAATCGGATTCAAAGGTGATTGGCATATGGATCCACTCCACTGCGAGACGGCATCCTTCAAGGAGGGCCAAGGCTTCCGCCTCCGTAGCATCCGAGCACTGATCAATAGTTCTGCAAGATGATAGCAAGACGAGGCCTTGGCAGTCACGAGCGATGACACCAATGCTTGCTTTCCCATTTACCGGAGAATAAGCACCATCAACATTAATCTTTACTCTTCCTTCATCCGGTGCCAACCAGGCAATTGCCTTGTCCTGTCTGCTGTGTAGAGGAATTTCCGGCTTGATTGGTTTCTTGTCAGCTAATTTGTTTCGCCCAGCACCTCCAGGGAATAAGGATTCAGCAAAAGCAAGCAGGAAGGCCGCAGGGTTAGCAATGGATGCATCACCTTTTTCATGAACGGCATCATTCCGAAGAAACCACGCCCTCCACAGCACTAACAGCAAATGGGACTTCATTGTTTCATTCAGAGTATCAAGCAAAATTAACAGCCAATCACTGCAAGTATAGCTAAGGGAAACTTCCTCCGGGGCATCCAATACCTCCTCATCTCAGTACGAAGAGCACAGGCCTTGGTGCATCGAAGAGTGGCATGGAAGCTATCCTCCACCGCTGATCCGCATAGATCACAAGTCCCGGAAGATTCCAGCTTACGCCTCCATTTGTTGTCCTTTGTTGGAAGGCTATTATGAATGAGACGCCAAGCGAAGATCTTTATCTTAGAAGGAACTTTAATTTTCCAGAAATTGTTCCAAAGCAGTCTCTCACCATTGCTTGCATTACTAGTGGCACCAGCATTTTGATTTTGATAAGTTTCACTCCAAGCTAGACGATAGACACTTTTAACAGAGAAGATCCCAGTTTTTCTGGATGCCAAGCTAGATAATCCTCACCATTTCCAGCTGGGATCTTCAGTTTAATGATCTCCTCTACGTCATACACATAGAACAAATGATTTAACAAGGGTTTGTTCCATGCTTAGTGCCAGGCAGAAAGAGGTTAGACACCCAACGCAGGCGATTAAACTTTTGCGCACCGGGACAGCTCTTTTGATTCACATGATTGTGAAAACGGGGAATAAAAAATATGTAAATTACAATGTCATGCTTGAATCCTATAGAAGTGATTGCACTTAGGAAAACCAGAAGAATATATTCCAAAAGTTACGAGTCAATGAAAAACTTCGCATGAAATAGAGTACAAATGGGCGCACATAATTCGTTTTCTATGAATTACAATTCTACAAGTCAAACGAACTATATAGAGAAAAACTCTAAAAATTACGACCCTCTAAAATTCCTATAAATCCTCCCAGTGAGAGAGGGACTATTAAAGCTAAAACTAGGTATTGGAAAGACACGCTCTTGCTCTATATAACTTCGCCAGAGCTTCCTGGGGCGCGGGGCGTTAGGCGTCCGTCGGTTTCGCCGGCATGGCGCAAAGCGCCGGAGACGACGGAGGACCAGAGACGGAAAACGAATTCACCGCCGGTTAGCGAGCTCGGTAAATAGCCTGGATCATTGACTGGGTTCAAAGTTTAGCCAGGCCGGCCTGCCTTTCTGCTCAGGACAACACTACAGGCCTCCTCCTCCTTCTTCTTCCTCTCCAAAGAGGCCCACCTGCAGTGTCCCAAGAATGTCCCCACCGGCCACCGCTCTTATCCCCGCCCGTCTCCCTCCCTCACCTCGGAAATGGAGGCCACCGCACTCACGCTCTCTTCGTCCCCGGCCGCCGCGGCCCACCGCTCGCCGGCTAAGCCGACCGTCTCCGCCCTCCACCTCCACCTCCCCGTCCGCGCTCCCCTCCTCCGCGTGGCCCAGAGCCCCGCCTCACGCGCCCTCTCCCTGGTCCGCTCCGGTTCCTTCCTTCTTCCCTACGGACTCATGAAGGTCCCCATTTTTGCTGTTCCCCTAACCTGTTATGTGTTCGTCTCTGGGGAATTCAGGGGTGGAGGAGGCGACGGCGGAGGGGGAGCGGGCTGGTGGTGCGCGCGGAGACGTTCGGGCAGCTCACCACCGGGCTCGAGTCCGCGTGGAACAAGCTGCGCGGCGTCGGTGAGTGACCCCGCTTACCTCCATTCCTGCCGTGCCCTCTTCAAGCCAATTTCGGTCACTGTCGCTAGCTTCTCGAGTGTACTACAGTGTACTGTACAACAAAGATTTGGTAGTTTGATACGATGCTCTTGTTATTCAAGATGTGCTGACGAAGGACAGCATCGTCGAGCGATGCGGGACATTAGGAGAGCACTTCTGGAAGCAGATGTAGGTGCAATTTCTTGGCAGCGTTGCATATTCATTATGGTTCATTTTTTGTATTTTTTGTCTCTGGATGGTCTAATGCTGCTCCTGCTTTCCGCAGGTTAGCTTGCCGGTCGTGAGACGGTTTGTTTCATCCGTTAGTGAAAAGGCTTTAGGTTCAGATGTTATCAGAGGAATCCGACCGGACCAGCAATTAGTGAAGGTATGTTGTGCGATGCCGTTAAGGACTTAACAAACCACAAGTGTTTGTTTGGGGTGACGATTTCATATGTTTCACTTTGTCGTTGTCCACAGCTAAGTAATTGGATACTTTTCTCAACGGAAGTTCCTTCCTCTCCGGAGGAACGATGGAACACACTAGCAAATAGAATGCTGTAACATGTTTAAACATTTTTCGCTATAATAGTCAGTTATTAGTTTATGCTAAACTGATATGGTGAGGATGGTGACAAACTTCTCAAACTAATTTATAATCGGTTGTGTAGATTGTGCATGATGAACTTGTGCAACTGATGGGTGGAGAAGTATCAGATCTAGTATTCGCAAAACTGGTCCAACAGTTATCTTACTGGCAGGTCTGCAAGGTGTCGGGAAGACTACTGTTTGTGCAAAACTTGCATTCTATCTGAAGAAACTGGTGCTTTCCTCAGCCTTTGTTTTCAAGCATCTTAGTATGGCCTCAATACACGATAACCTGTAGATACTTATACCAGAGTTAGGTTACAGGGGAAGAGTTGCATGCTGGTCGCTGCAGATGTTTACAGGCCTGCTGCCATTGATCAACTCACTGTGCTGGGTGAACAGGTACTACTTTGAATTTTTCTTGCGAGGACAGTACATTTGATGAACTGAACTTTTAGGTTGAGCTGTTTCTTTACATGTAAGAATAGTATGTACAGCTATAAAACTTAAGAAGCCAACATGCCCCCAGATTGTTTTGGAACTTAATAGGTTAAACACATCATGCAACATTTAGTTTTTCAATGCAATACTACAGTTTTCCTTAAGTAAACTTTTTTGAGGGTTGATAGGTGGGTGTTCCAGTTTACTCAGAAGGAACGGGAGCCAAACCTGCACATATAACCAAGAATGCCGTGGAAGAAGCAAAAAGCAAGAATATTGATGCGATTGTAGTGGATACTGCTGGAAGACTGCAGGTCAGTATTCTCTTTATTTCCTTTACATTTTTCAGTCCACATGTCGTAAACTAGCGTGGAATTCTGATCTGAACCTACTCCAACATTACCTTTATGCAAAATGGAAATATATTTTGTTAAGATGGCATGTTAACTAGCATTGCCGTTCTTACATTCAGATTGATAAAGCAATGATGGATGAATTGAAAGAAGTAAAGAAGGCAGTTAATCCTACAGAAATTTGCTTGTTGTTGATGCCATGACTGGCCAAGAGGCTGCAGGTATCCATCTGTTTCTTTTTGCTACTATTCGATTATTCTTGTTGCCAAGTGACAACATTTTCTGCACTATTCATGGCTACCGCAGCAATGCAGCATGGACGTTCAGGAAATTAACTACAGCTCTGAAATTTGACTATCTGACAGCTCTATATAATTGTTATTGTTTCTAGTGTGTTCTGTAGAGCAGGACATGTTCTGCTAATCCTATAAAATTAATATGCTTAAAAAACACTTTCCTTTAACAGAGTTGTAACAGCCACTTACACTATTTGTTTTCTGATATGCAGCATTGGTTACCACCTTCAATATTGAGATTGGTATATCTGGTGCTATATTGACTAAACTGGATGGTGATTCCAGGGGTGGAGCAGCACTAAGTGTTAAAGAGGTCATTACTTGCTAGAAACTTTTCTTGCCATCATATCTGTGAATTCTTAGCATATCTGGTAGCGCTCTTTCATGATATTTGATATTTTAAGGATGATTATTTTCCATATATATTGGTTCAACCTTTGGATTCCTCTTTAATAGACTTCATTGGTTAGTACAACTGTAGTTCAGTAGTTGCAGACGCTGGACTTTTACTGGCATAACTTTTGCTCTTTGTGCATATCTGTATAATTATCTTCACTTGTCTGTTGCATTTATCAAGAAAATCTCTGTCGTTATCATGAAACTACTTATTTGCGCTGCAGGTGCAAATGTATATATGGTCAATGTAAAATCCTTGGTAGTTAACTGTGGTGTGTCGATGTATTGTGGTACATTTGTTTTCCTTACTTTTTAGCTGGTATGTAATGAGAATCACTATTTATTACTTAATGAACCATGCAGGTGTCTGGAAAGCCCATCAAGTTTGTAGGTCGAGGAGAGCGAATGGAGGACCTTGAGCTTTTCTATCCTGATCGCATGGCACAACGTGTTTTGGGAATGGGAGACGTTCTTTCATTTGTTGAAAAGCACAAGAAGTCGTAAGTAGCTTCCCGGAAACTGCTCCTCTGGTCTTGTCCTAAGCAATATTGTGATGGTCTGATGGTGTGTACATGATGCTGCACATAGGTCCGTCAAGAGGATACCATAGAATTACAGAAGAAGATCATGAGTGCAAAATTTGACTTCAATGACTTTTTAAAGCAAACACAAAATGTTGCCAAAATGGGTTCCATGAGCCGTGTAATCGGAATGATTCCAGGCATGAACAAGGTACATGAACCTGTGAATTGATTCATTCCTTCAAATTGACAACATCCCCACTTGAAGCATGTTCAAATTTGATATGATAAATGCCAGAACTTGATAACACTTCTCGTTATAAATAGGTTACTCCTGCACAAATTCGGGAAACTGAGAAAAGACTTGCATTCGTAGAGTCGATGATCAATGCAATGACAGCTGGTACGTTCCTCCTGAACTGCCGCTATGCATATCAAGCTTGTAGCGATGGTTCCTTATGTCACTGCATTTATTCTTACATTTTGTAGAGGAAAGGGAAAGACCAGAGCTACTGGCTGAATCACGCGAGAGGAGGATTAGAGTAGCTGAGGAGTCCGGAAAGACAGAACAAGAGGTTCAGTTCTAATCTTATGATCTTATCACAGTGTTGCTTATACCACCATTTAGCATTTTTATACTACCATTTAGCATTTTTTTTCCCATACGCACCCTCCTCCATGGAGCAATAGTGCTAAACAGGCTGCCATTTTCCACCATTAGGTGAGCCAACTGGTTGCCCAGCTCTTTCAAATGCGCGCGCAAATGCAGAAACTGATGGGTATAATGCAAGGACAAGAAGCAATTGCAGGAATGGGAGATCTCATGGATTCGCTTAACGCTGATGAGAAGGTAAGAACTATGCCTCTGGTGGTGTGAATGATTCCTCCCATCAGTTCGCATGGACAACTTACAATTCCCTGAATTCTTGGTGTATCATTCAGGCACCTCCTGGCACTGCAAGGCGGAGGAGGCGGCGCAGTGAGCCGCGTCAGAGGGACCTGGATGCAGTTGGTGGCGTCAGTAGGTCTTGAGTCGATGTGCATTGGAGTTGAAAGTTCTGACTGGAATAGGCTCCTCCGGCGTACAAGGCTAGACCCATGTACAATGCACTCCATTGATGTTTGGTGCATTAGTTTTGGATTGGATGAGCATGTAATACTCTAGGTCTTGATTCAATTGACGTAGATAAGGCTGCAACGCTACAAGATTCCATGTACATTTTCGCATACCGAGTTTGTGATACATGGACAATGTTTGCAAATGTGGTTTAGTCGGCGCAAAGTCTATCAGAGGAATGTTCCTTTTTAAAGTGTAGCCATGTGATTATCTCTCTAGTTAGACTTGGGCCACATGACGAGGTTTAGAAAAGGAGGATTTGGGCCACATGATATAGGTTACGCTGCTTTTTCTAGCTATATGTCAGTAAAAATTAGAGTAAAATTTACACACGATCAAGACAATTGGGACAGAGGTAACATAAAACCATAACTTACGTAACCACAATTTTTAAGGTAATAAGACATCATGCAAACTAGGGCAATGTCCTCTCTTGATAGCCAAACTGACCGGGTGGACCCACGTGTCAGTGCATGCATGAACACTGACGTTTTCTATGTCTTCTTCCTCACTCATTTGGGGAGGTGCATATAGGCCCACCTGTCAGCAACTCCTTGCCTCTCACTCCATATGCCTGATGAACCTGGGCCCTCATATGGGCCATGAGGCCTGCTTTTCTCCAAAGCCCACAAAGCCCACAAGCCCAAAGGGCCCATCTGCAGTCACTCCCCCAGCAACGCTCTTATCCTCCTCGTTGCTTCCCTCCCCTCCGCAGAACACTCCTCCCTCCCTCACCTCTCCAATGGAGGCCACTGCCACACTCACGCTCTCCTCCTCCCCCGCCGCCGCCGTCCGCCGCTCGCCGGCGAAGTCCACCGTCACCTCCCTCCACCTCCGCCGCGTGCCCGCTCCCGTCTTCCGCCTCTGCCGCGGGGTCCAGAGTCCTGCCGCCTTTCGCGCGCTCTCTTCCCCTTTCCCGGTCCGCTCCCAGCCTCTACAACTTCTTGGCTTATCTCTTTTTCGCGCCTGATAAACTTAAATTTTTTATATTGGGATGTGGCCAGGGATGGAGGAGGAGGAGGAGGGGAAGCGGGATGGTTGTGCGGGCGGAGATGTTCGGGCAGCTAACCACCGGGCTGGAGTCTGCGTGGAACAAGCTGCGAGGCGTTGGTGAGCTCGTTTACTAGTTTACCTATTCTTTTTCTTTTTTGCTTCTCATGGATGGATCTTTTGTTGTTGCCGTACGTAATGCTCTAGTGGCTGGCAGTGTGTTGAATCGTAAGCAATTTTCCTCCCAAGAAAATGTGCGATGTGTCGAATCATGTGTCCGGGTGATAGTCTACCCGTACCTGTGAGGTTTTGGATTGGGCATTTGTCTAGTGGCTAATAATTGCTTAAATTTGTGATGCATGGATCATTTTGTCCAAACGTTTGAATGCATTATGCATTTGCCATGCTTGATCAGCGACGCCGATCTGCACCCTCTATAGCTTTCTCATA
Source organism: Stipa capillata (assembly GCA_019208055.1). Lineage (NCBI taxonomy): Eukaryota > Viridiplantae > Streptophyta > Magnoliopsida > Poales > Poaceae > Stipa > Stipa capillata. Next base: position 668,151 of record JAGXJF010004731.1, read on the forward strand.
AATCCTAATTGTAAATAATGAGTGAAATGGCTTTTGTGGTTCAAGATCGATTGACAAAGGATAATATCGCCGAACCGATGCGGGATATTAGAAGAGCACTTTTGGAGGCAGATGTATGTACCATTCTTACTGCCACATGGTTTTTCTTGTGTATTCTCCTTCATTTTTGCCTTCACAATCTAATACAGAATTGCTTTGCAGGTAAGTGTGCCAGTAGCGAGAAGGTTTATCGAATCTGTTACTGAAAAGGCTGTAGGCACTGATGTGATCCGAGGTGTCCAGCCTGAGCAGCAGTTGGTGAAGGTATACTCAGATTCTAGGACCGTAGAATTATATAAATTAGATATGTGATAAGTTTTTTAGGGATACTTTTATTTTCGACTGTGACTTGCTCTACTAGTCACTAATTGTTGCATGGTCCTTCCTACACCTCTCTGGGACAATAGCCAGATAATTAACGGGTGCATATTATTGTGCACACAAGGGACCTTAACTAAGGAGTGCAGTGATTATTTTGGACTAAATGAATGTGGTCTTCCCAGTCTAGTTTATGTGCTTCTAGCACTAGAGGAGTAACAACAGCTCAATGATGCAGGTTGTGAATGATGAACTTGTACAACTGATGGGTGGGGAGGTATCAGATTTGGTATTTGCAAAATCCGGCCCAACGGTTATCTTATTGGCAGGTCTGCAAGGTGTTGGGAAAACTACAGTCTGTGCAAAGCTTGCCTTTTATCTGAAAAAAATGGTGCATTCCTGAGCTTTCTACTTTAAGCATTTTCCCAAGATGCCCAGGCTATTGGTCCTTATAGACCAGACTCAGGTTACAGGGGAAGAGTTGTATGCTGGTTGCTGCAGATGTTTACAGGCCTGCTGCCATTGATCAACTCACTATTCTGGGTAAAAAGGTACGCCTGATGAAATTAATCTTTCCACTGCATTATTGACTTGGAAACATTTTCTAGATAATAATTGTGACTGTCTTAAATTTCAAAAGGCTGTAGAGTTGCCAGTGGATGCATATTCTTTCTAAATTTTGAAATTAAAACTACAGTTACTTTTGAATGTTGATAGGTTGGTGTACCAGTTTACTCAGAAGGAACGGAAGCAAACCTTCAGAAATTGCCAAGAACGGTTTGAAAGAGGCAAAAAGCAAGAAGACTGATGTAATTATAGTGGATACGGCTGGAAGATTGCAGGTGACTCTTATGTTGTTTCTCTAACTTGTTCCTCTGATTTGTTAAAATCATGATTCTTGGAAAGTGAATGTCAGTTGTGTACCAGTTTTGACCAGCTGACTTCTTGCATACATACATTTTGGGTACCAGATCATAATCATGCTGAACTATGAATTTGTAGCTACGTGATCAAACTGCACTAATCCCTATTCACTAGTAATTTATAAGTCTGTATCAACTCAAATTGGTTAAAAATGTTGATTTTGGATGTGTGTGTGTGTGTGTGTGTGTGCGCGTGTGTGTATCAATTTTGGATGTGTGATCAAACTTAACAAGTGCTTCAACTAAAAAAATGTCATTCTAGTAATAGTATATTTAAACTTAAATGTAAAGATAATCTGTTACGAGACAAGCTTGTGTGAAAAATGAGAGTGTATTATACTTTATGCCAGGTGGTGCCACTGCCGTTTCAAACCAAGATTTCAACCTAACTCCGACTGTTCCTTTCTGCTAAACTGAGATGCATGTCTATGTAGTTACAGTTCTTTAATTTTAAATGGCGGAATTCTTGGCAGCCGGTGTCTCCTTCCTGCTACTTTCAACTGTGTTTAACTAGCACAACTGATACCAGCTGATTAACCTTTCTATCATTAGGTAGATAAAGCTATGATGAACGAGTTGAAAGAAGTAAAGAAGGCAGTGAAACCTACAGAAGTTCTTCTTGTGGTTGATGCTATGACTGGCCAAGAAGCTGCAGGTATGTAGTTGCTTGTTGTTCTCGAGTAATCTCGGGCTCTAGATCCATCATTTTATACTTTGTCTAATGTAAGTAACTTGCCTAATGCACTGCATGGCATGCAGAAAAAGAAATTTGCATTTTGAACTTTGACTATTGCACTACTTCTTGTTAATATATATATGCCATGTATTTGTATTTGGAGGTCTTATATTAGTCATGTCTCATCTACATGTATGTAATAGGCATGTTTGGTGCACAGTAAATCCATCAGTTTTTTCCTACAATTTATTCTGTTCTTTCCAAAGGAGGAGCACACTCCCTATAGTAGCAGGACATGTCACTCTTATGAAATCAAATCTTAAACTCTTCATCTTTTTTTTTAACTCAACTTAAAACTCTTCATCTTTTTTTTTAACTCAACTTAAAACTCTTAATCATTTGCTAGAGTCGCACTGTTACTTACCCTTGTTGATATTTCTGATATGAATATGATCAGCATTGGTTGGCGCGTTCAATGTTGAGATTGGTATAACTGGTGCTATACTGACAAAACTGGATGGTGACTCCAGAGGTGGAGCAGCACTAAGTATCAAAGAGGTCTCTCAACTTGCAAATCTTTTCTCAATTTTGTGTGACTATCCAGCTAAAAATTCTTGGTTCTGTCTAAAAAACTACTGATTTATGGTAATGCATAGAAGGCATAAGTTGTTTATTTCCATACATTTAATTGTATTTGACCTTTCTAGATTCCTCAATTACTGGAAGAAAAAGCGTCTTTGCATGAGTTCAGTCGTCCTCACAAATTCAATGCAAAATAATGTATTCATGGAGGGGTTTCACATGGCATGACTTCATTCTACTTATTCTCAGTGGGTGTATCTTTTTCTCTTGTATATCATTTCTTCATTAATTTTATACAGTATAACAAACAAAAAAGACAGGATGGAGCAAGGTTAAATAATAAATCTTCAGTGTTTACATGTGTTATGCCTACATTAGCATTTTTTCTGTCTTTGTTCCTTTTGTTAGTATGCATATAATAAACATGACAACTGACGAACTCTGCAGGTGTCTGGAAAGCCCATCAAGTTCGTAGGGCGAGGAGAACGTGTGGAGGATCTCGAGCCTTTCTATCCAGATCGTATGGCACAGCGTATCTTGGGAATGGGAGATGTACTTTCATTTGTTGAGAAAGCGCAACAAGTGGTAAGTAGCTTCCTGTGCAATGTCCCTTTCCTTTTGTCTTTCCTTAAACAATAATGTGATATTTATATGGTGTAACCTACTGGTGCAAGTAGATGCGTCAAGAAGATGCTGAGGAATTACAGAAGAACATTATGAGTGCAAAATTCAACTTCAATGATTTCTTGAAGCAAACAAAAGCTATCGCACAAATGGGTTCATTCAGTCGTATAATTGGCATGATTCCAGGCATGAACAAGGTGCGTACATGAATTCTGGACCTAATTTATTACATTTCTTTGGAACTAGTCTTCTGAATTGACAATGTGGTGCTTATTTTCAAGATCTAAATTAGATGCTATTAAGACCACAACTCTTGCCACGTTTTGAATAGGTTACTCCAGCACAAATTCGTGAAGCTGAGAAAAACCTTAAGTTTATGGAGTCAATGATCGATGTAATGACTGCTGGTATGTATAATCTACACTGGGTAGACATTATGAAGATATGTTCTTGCACGTTTCTTCCTAACTCTTGCTATATTAGCGGGAAATGTTATATATTTTCTTACATATCATTGTAAGCCTTGGATAACATGTTGGAGTCAATTCTGATTAATATTGATTTATGAACTCGATAGTTTGCCATATACCTAGCAGTTCCTGCTTGCTTTGCTACAAAGCATGAGATAATGTGGAACATATAGACTGACGTTCACTGGCAATCAACTATTTATTTGGTTGGTGTTCTGGTGTCCACAAGTCATGCTTAAGTGGTTGTAGTTTGAGATTATCCTGCTTTGAAAAATAAACCTGGTTTTTCTCTTTAACCTTTTTTTAAATCTTTATGTTTCGAAAACAATCTATTTAATTAGTCTCATGAGGGAAGCATGCCTGTGACATATAACTTGTTGAGGTTAGAATCTGGGTCAGCGTCTAAATAGTTCCTCAGTTGCCATAGCTGGGACAGCGCCAGTTATGGAGTGTCTAAACATGAACATCTGCCCAGTAATGATTATCCTGACTCTGTGCAGATGAGAGGGAAAGACCAGAGTTACTTGCTGAGTCGCGCGAGAGGAGGAGAAGAGTGGCTAAGGACTCTGGAAAGACCGAACAGCAGGTTCACTTCTCATCCCATCACCATTTGTTTTCCTATGTGCTCTAGTGTAAACCAAACTAAACCGCATGGAGCTAAATTGAGCCTCCCTTCGCTATCAGGTGAGCCAATTAGTCTCGCAGCTTTTTCAAATGCGCACTCGAATGCAGAAAATGATGGGTGCTATGCAAGGAAAAGATACACCCGATATGGAAAATCTCATGGAGTCCATCAAGGCTGAAGAGCAGGTAAAGGCACCACCCCGGTCAACAGCTTGGGGGATATTACATTTGTTGTTATTGTGTCTTCTTAGCTCTAAAACTTTGCTCAAGTTCAGGCTGCCGCTGGTACTGGTCAGCGCAGGAGGAAGTATGGCAATCTGAGGCGGCGGGATCTGGACGCAATGCGCGGTTACCGTCGACGATGAGATGATCGTTACGGGTTCTGACTTTGAAGTGGTTGCTGCCTTCCTTCCTGCACCACCTGTTGAACCCAATTGTCTTGGCTTGGATTCAGAAACCAGAAGCGTGGCAGTGTATGCTTGTGGATAGGGAGCTAGCTGCTGGGATCACCGTGTAGCTGTTACTGATATTTTTGGGCATCGTTTAGGCTTGTAAGCTGTAACCGGTCATATCTGTGATCTCTAGCTGCAGCTTGCAAATGGTGGCGACATATATACGGCCTTGCTCTATGTATCCGATGTATATTTTCTGTATAAGTTCCAATGAACCGGGAGCATTCCTGTTATCTTCAGAAAATGCATGACTTGCTTTTTTTTTCTCCCTTGGATATTGTGGTTTAGGAATTGTAAATTTCTAGCCTTCGGAAGGTTAGTCATTCGGAAACAGAATAGCTAACTGGACTGGAAGGTGCATTGTGCTTTATGGAAATTTGTATCTCTTCGTCATCCATAAACGAAAGGCAGAGGAGATAGTACGATTTGAACACAGAGAATAGGAAGATCCATCGAATCAATTTAAGAAACATGTCATTTACAGTAACGAAGAACTAAACTTTATGTCAAATGAAATGATTGCTGCGTGCAAACTAGTTAGAATTTGCATGCAAACCGTACAGGGAAGTCAACAACGAGAGAGAAGCAATCTGGTAAGGCAAGTAAGCGAAATGGCTAACCTTTCGTAAGCGTGACGCGCGTGAGATATCTAGCAGCTTGCTAGCTAGCTACTAGTGCGCAAGCTAGACGCTAGGTCGTGCGGCGTAGGCATGCAGCATGCTCGGCTCCGGCGAGGCGAAGAAGCTCGCTCCGGCGAAGACTGGCGCGCACGTCGCGAGCATCGCCGCCGCCGTTATCCGGCCCGCACGTACATCGTTCTGCAGCTTGGGCCTAGGCGAGGCTTGTTCTGGGTGTCCCAGGCTCCCAGCGATACACGGAGGACGCGCGGCTGGGAGGGCCGCCGCTTGCTGCTGCTGTCTAATCTCTCGCGACGACGCGCGCGGCGGGGACTCTTGCTGCTTTCCGGGCCGGCTCGACGACGACTCTTGTTGATCTTGTTGCTGTCCCAGCGCTCACAGGAGGTCTTCGGCAGCACCATATGCTCCTCGGCGGCGTCGGGAGCAGCGCCGGAAGATGCATGTGCTGTCGCCATGGCTATTTGAGGAATTAATGAATCAGTCCATCGTCTCCACGCGATCGATCGAGGAACACCGCGAAGCAACGCTACTATAGCGCTAGGCAAGCGGCCGGAGACGAAAGAGCTCGATCTCGTGCGTAGCTAGCCGTACGTCGAAGGGACCCATGGTTTCCATGACGTGCCGCTGTGCGCGCATAGTTCTGGGAATGACACGACCGGCGCGAATTTCGTATAGCATTGTTCCAATGATCCAAAGATGCACTATAGGCTCCGAGGGGGGCTCCGATCGATGGTGCCGGTGGTAGCCGCGGTGGGTGTACTACGGTGCTAATACCATTGGCTGCCGAGCTTGATGCGATGCAGATGGCGTTTACGCCCTTCGCGCGCGCCTCGGGCTTACTTCGCGGATGGTGATACTTTGGCGCACAGGAGTGATCGGGCTTCACCGGGTACCCCTGCCACAGCGTATAGGGCTCTCGGTCAAGGTTTCCGTGTTACCGGCCGGTAACCAATTTTACCGGAACCCCCGAGAAAGGTCTATACGAAGAAAAAAAAATCTGATTTTAGACAAATTTATCTTACCTCATCATAAGTTTATCATGCATTTTCCAAGGAAGAAGAAGTCGAGAGTATATGCTATAGGGTCCATCATGTTTAAGCTTAGAGACTACGGGTAAACCAACAACCCGTAGCCTCACACGACTGATGGAAGTTAAAAAACAATGACATCAAGCTAACGACCTTAAACATCAGCGCTTCATGGAAGGCAACTCCTGCAAATAAAGGTTTGTTAGGTTTATTTATGTTTTTATTAAGTATTTTTGTTCAATAAAAGTGATTAGGCATTACAGAAAGAGAGAAAAAGAATTAAAATGGGGATACTTGTTATGCATAATTGATATACAAACATTTATCTTCGTATTTTTCCTATATGTGCACCCTAATATCATTGCAAAAAAATAGTCTAAAGGACACGGGGAAGAGGCACAAAAATTTTAGCTAAGGAAATAGTGTCCAGAGGGTTTGCCGAGCAGTCACGGTCGTACCAAGATTGAGAAGAAAATCCCCAGAGTAAAAGAAAAATCAGATCGTGCAAAACTCTCTTTTTGGACTATATGTGTGTAGGATCGCTAGAAAATAGGCATATATTGATATATTTAGAAACTACACACCAAAAGAAGTGCCCAAGAAGAAACGAGACCCGAACGGAGCTTCCAGTAAGCAAGACGACCACTTGCAATGTGTGTCCAGAATATCCATCCAGATAACAAAAATAAGAATGATTAACAAGTCTTTCTAGCATTTGATCAATAAAGGGTAAAGGATAATGATCTTTTCTTGTAGCTTTGTTCAACTTTCTGTAACTGATGGACATGCGGTACCCAATAGTTGTTCTAGTAGGAATCAATTCATTACCTTTATTAGGAACCATGGTTTGGCTCATTCCTCCATATGTATACGATGCATACACAGCGAATAATCTATTCCTTTAAGATCATCCAATGTGTATCCAAAAGCTTTGTAGTGCTTTCTAAGCACTTCTATTAATTTTCCCACCTCAAGATTTGAAAAGTGAGAGCTAATAATAACAGGTTTCATCTCCTTATCATCTAAAACTACATACCTTAGATTCCCTGGTAGTGATTTAAGTTTTGGTTTAGGAGTTTCTTCTTCTTTTACTTCTTGAAGTGCTTCCGGTACTTCAAACCTTTCCTTGAATTGGTGCTTCCATCCTTTCATCTAGTGTTTGATCATATGCATACTTGTCTTTGTCCTCTTGCAAAGTTTCTTGATCGAGTAGACTTCTTTCTAAACCATCTTCGGGAGTAATTAGGCATACAAAGGATAGTTGTGTAACCACATCTTCCTCTGGGATTTCTCTGCAATAAGGGTTAGTAACAAATTTTGAGAATTGGAATTGAAGCTTGTCTACTCCAAACTTGAGAGTGATACTCTCCCTTTTACAGTCTATCTCTATGCTTGCAGTTTTTAAGAAATGTCTTCCAAATATAATAGGACAAAAAGAGTCTTTAGGCATATTAATAACCATTAAATCAACAAGGATTAAACAAACCCTCCAACTAAAATCTGAACATTATGAAGAATACCATTATAATTTTTTATAAGTTCTGTCGACGATTGTTGAACCGCCGATCTTACGGTAGTCGTGAGACAGAGATACTTGTTGTTGGGTAGGGATCCCTAGGGCACAAGGCCAAGCGATCTAACGACAAGGAAACACTCTTTTTATACAGGTTCGGGCCTCCCTCAGGATAACAACCCTACATCCTGTTCGTATATATTGATCGGAGAGTATCTTACAAAGGATGTGTATGTTAGTGGCTATCCTAGACCTAATCGGAGGCTACTTCGACTAGTTCCGCAGGGCTCGACTCCTTCGAGGCGGCGGGTCTTCTCGTGGGAATCGCTGGGGCTTCTGGATGGCTTCAGGCTTCTTGGATCTAAGTTGACCTCTTGGGACTTGAAAGACTCGTGAGACTTCTCAGACCTGTCCTCCCCTATGGGATTGCTGATCCTTTTATAGGGGACTCTCCGAGTCGTACCGGACATGGACTCATGCCCGAGTAGAACTTTGGCTTCCTTAAACGTCGGGATTGACTTTCTAGTTTAAGGGGTGTCATTCCTCCTTACGGGGGGTTACCTTATCTCCTGGGGATCCTTACCAGATACGTATTCTTATTCCAATAATCCAGAGAATTGTATACGGATATCTCCTCGTATACGGGATACTATACTATTCATCGTCAAGCCCCCCATCAATACATGAAGTGAGATCATGATTGTTCTGTAGGAAATCTGTCCTTTTCGGGAAGCAGCTCCGAGTAGGCGAAATCGAGTACTTTGTTGACAACATCCCCGAGTAGGCACTATCTCTACTGGGTAGTCGCGATATCCTTGTCGGGATAAATCTCCGAGTAGTCCAAGGCATTTTCTGGGTTAGCTTGCCTGAGAAGCATCTTTGATTTAATTTGATCCGTCGATCACGGACACGTGTTCGCCTGGTAGATTTCTGGGAAACCGAACCATTGTGGCGGAATTTTTGCTTAGTGATGAAGAATCTTTTCTTTTTCTGCGCTACTGTTCAGCTGACATTCAGCCAAAACGTAACACGCTTCATCGGGGTCATGGGTTTGTCAGACCCTCGTTTTCCCGCGCACGCCGTCTCGCATGCGGGGAAAGCAACTGTCTGCATTTAGTGCGATGGAACAGATCGTGCCGTTAACCGTGCTTCGGTCAGGCGAAAATTTAATCTCTTAAGAGACTGAGAGTTGGTTGGAGTTTTGCCCACATTGCTCTCTGTCTCCTAGCATCCCCATCTTCTTCTTTGCGCCACTGTCTCCAATCCTTGCTTCGCCGTCGCCGACCACCGTCAGCGACAATGGGAAAGAAAAACGCAGTGAAGAAGTCTCCCAAGACCAAGAAATCGGTGGAGGATCCTTCGGGAGAACCGATCATCGCTATCCCCGAGTTTGAGCCTTCGGGGATGGACTCCGCCGCCCTCAAGAAGCTCGTGGCCGAGGAGGTCATCCTCCCAGAGGTATTCGTACCTTACCGGGGGGCTGCGAAGGAGACGGTCCCGAGTCCAGACATGAATTGGACCGTCATCTTCGCGGATTTCTTCAGGTGCGGATTCTAATTCCCACCTTCTCACTTCTTCCTCCTAGTACTCCAGTTCTACGGGATCGAGTTGATATATCTCAACCCGAACTCGGTCCTGATGCTGGCGGTCTTCGCACACCTGTGCGAAGCGTACCTCGGCATCAGGCTGAGTCTGGAGCTCTGGAGGTACTACTACAACCTCTGCCGGATGAAGGCCAGTGGTGGAGGCGTTGTCGGCGGCGCTGGATTTTGACTCCGGGAAGGGAGGAAGGACGCCTACATCTCCTCCTCCTAGAATTCATCATGGTTGGGCTGGCACTCGAGGTGGTTCTACTGCCAGCCCCCACTCTCCTCTGAGATCCACTATCGCGGCCTGGCCCCCCTCCCGAATAAGAGCTGGTCGGAGGCCCCAAAGGAGATCAAATGGCTCAAGACTCTCGTTAGCGACATCACCGCCCTTGCCGGAAGGGACTTGTCAGCATGGGATGTCACAGAGGACTTTCTTCAGCGTCAGATCAGCCCTCTCCGGTCGAGGGCCACTGTGAGAACCCTAATTCTAGCGTTAGTCGAGAGAGGCATGAGGTGGAAGTTGTCGAACAACTCGCGCTGCTGAGTTGTTTTGAGCCTATCGAGTTATGTCGAGAGTTAGTCGAGAGGGGGAGGAAAATTGTTGTGCATTCGCATTCATCGCATACATGGCATGTGTAGAAAGTAATGCACATATGTATAGATACATGTGAAGTGAAATTGAAACTTTATTAATTCAAATATATGATACAAGTGTTAATGATACAACCTTATTACAAAAGAATAAAAGAAGAAGAAGAAGAAAGAAAATTACATAATGAATTCTTTCTACCTATACATCATCTAACCTAATTCTTCAAGTCTTCGAAGTCTTCGAGTCGGAAAAAGAAGCCGAGAGCCGAAGGGGGAAGTCCTTCGGGATTGTAGGCAGTCATCCGAGGTTGTCGAGTATGGGTACTCGAGACCGTTGGGAATCGTGCCGTTGCTGTAGGAGGCAAAAAGTTCCTAAAGCTATATTTTGAAATACGTGTGGTCTTATCGGCACAGTTCCGCCGACGTCCGCAGGGTTAGCTACGGGGGCAAAATAGTGCCGATGACCTAGAATAGATTTTAGTTTTCGAAATAGTTTTGAAAACTATTTTGTTTTCGAAAATGTCCGAGGGCCACGTGGCTAAGACCCTCATCGGACAAACCCTAGTATTTTATATTAGGGATAAAAGAGGTGAGAAGAATAGTAAAATAATTTTATTTATTCTATGCTAAATTGCCTCCAAAAATTGTTGTTCTAGAAAAGGAAAATTCTTTTATAAAGCCAAAGAGTTAAATAAGGTAATCCAACATCAGTAGCTATCCATCAGCCAACCGTGCATTTGACCAAAGGTAAATATCCTCACTCCAAAGGCAGCAAATTCCATCGAGAGAACCATCCAGCAGCCCACAAAAATTATTTAGATTCCAAGGCAGCCATAGATTTTTACCAGATAAAAATCTGGAATGGATAGGTATCAATCTAGCTGAATGGTTTAACCAACAACTCACATATATAAAATGGACCAAGGCAACAGCCCATCAAGTGCTATATCTAGCAGCCATTTTCCAACAAGTGTGAAAAGGGCAGCAGCCATCGAGTGAACTCCCAAGCAGCCAACAAAAAGTATTCCAGAATGAATAGCTTAGCAAGTAAGATAGCTCAAGCAAATATCAACTGAGCTATATCTAGCAGCTTGTAAACCAAGCAAAGAGCTGCAGCAGCCAGCAAAGAGTAAGCATGAGGTGGCCAAAAACGTGCACCTGGGAACCTTTGAGAAGGCTTAATAGAAATAGTGCTCAAGGCAGCCGAATAGGACTAGTATTGGAATAGTAGTAGGCACCAGTGTAATACTAGTGCCACCGTAGTAGCACTAATCCCTGCCATCACCCATCAGAGGTAGTCCAACACTAGAGATGTTTGGAGGCAAGTACTAGGAAGGGAAGGAGTAAAGGAATCAAGTTCTGGAGCTCCAGTAAGAAGCTTTAGGAGAAGGGCCTCAAGGAGTAGAGAAGAAGAGAAGGTCACCAGGACATAGGAGAGTAGGGAGCATCTTACCTCATCCGAATCAGTCAAGGTAAAGACTGCTGATAATACAAAACCTCATGCATGCATTTAGCAAAGTGATAAAACCCTCAGAACCATTTTCGCATCATAGAAATTGAAAGAGACAAGTGTAGAATCTGTTCTTATTCCTTGGCACCCTAAATGTCCCAAACAAACATCTCAGATCATGGATTTCATCATAGGGTTTAGTAGGCAACTCGTGTAGAGTAATCTGCTCTTATCAGTAATACCCTCTTTAAAGCCTTTCTAGACAAAGAATTGGTGTAGGCAAAGACCAAGTGGAGCATCTGTTCTATAGCTTATTAGCTAGCATATGCACATATATAGATGCCGAAAACACAAGCCAAAGAGCAAGTGAGTATCTGTTCTTTCCCAGAATAATAACCTGACATATGTATATATCAAAACAGTAAATACCTCTCAAGAGTAGTATCTGCTCTCATCAATTCAACCAGCCAATGTCAGAATGCAAAGCATCAGCATAACTAGCTAAGAATCGAAATGAGGCATCTATTCTTTCAGTTCTTTAAACTGATACTGAGGTGTAGAGTGCACACATATAGTAAACAGGAGTAAGCAAAGATCAAATGGGTATTTGTTCTTCCCACTTAAGTAGCTGATATGCATGTGTGGATATGTATATATATAAAAGGGGGAGTTATAGATCAAAATTGCATGTTGTTCTTTCAGTAAAATAAATTGTTACCTGTACACATACATATACGTCTAGATAACAGACAGTTAAGGTCAAATGCTATATCTGTTCTTGCCCATTTCTGTTATGGAAACATTCAAATGTTAAGCATCAGCCTACTTAACTACGGAATCAAATGAAGTCTTTGTTCTTCAAAAAGTAAACTGATGCATACATATATATATGGGGGAAAGCAGAAATAGGCCAAGGTCGGGATAGCATCTGTCCTCTAATAAACCAGATCAACAGGTATCACCGTGTTCATGTAGAGATGAAAAGGGATTGAAGAATCAAGTATAATGCTTGTTCTTATCAATTACAAATCAAGAATACTTCAAATAGTCATCGTCAATAGCTAACAAGGTTTAAGTCCAGCATCTGTTCTTATCACAACTTAGGTATAATTAAACTAGCAAGTAAAGAACCCTAGGAATAAGCCATGGTAGGGAAGAGGGAGAGAGTTGGGGGCAAAGAGAGGCTTACCTGCGGCGCAACTGCCACGGTTGCGACGGCCATCAACTCCACGCCGTCCGGTGGCAGCGGCCGAAGCGAGGCACTGGTGAGGCGACGGGCCCGGGCGAGCTCCCAAGGAGGCGAGGCATCGGGGCGGCACTGGACGGGACGACCGGCCGAGGCGTCACCGAGGGGGAGCGACCGGGGTGACACCCGAGGCCTTAGGCGGCGGCGACCCCTCGAAGAGGGCCGGAGGAACGGCGAGGTGGCGGCGTCTGTGAGGGAAGAGGCGGAGCCAAGGGAGGCCGGGAAGCCGGCGGCGCCAAGGGGAGAATCGGGCGGCGGCCGGTGAGAGAGGGAGAAGGCCGGAGGGCCGGCAGCGACCGAGAGAGAGCAAGGTGCCGGCGGCGCATGATTGAGAGAAAAGGAGAGAGGAGCTAGGGATTTGGAAGGAGAGGGGAAAAGCATTAGGGGAAAGAAAGAAGGAGGCAACCAGGTTGGGCCTAATGAGGGCCGGCCGAATGAAAAAAAAGAAAGAGGAAGAAAAGTTAAAGAAAAAGAAATAAAAAGGGGAAATAAAGAAAAGAAAATTAAGATGATAAAAAGGTTAAAAAGGAAAGGATATGTATATATTAAAAATGTTACATGTATGAGTTTCTAATTTCTTTAAAACGAAAAGGGAAGGAAATTGGAACAAATTGGCTAACCTCAAAATGGATCTTTTAGAAGTGAATTTAAAACTAAACTATGAATATTTTTAAATTTAGTAGCATGTATTATTCTTTGGAGAAGGGGATTGAAACTTAAGTTAATTATTCAAATAAGGTGAAGTAGATGGTGAGGTTGATTCAACTCAATTTGAAATCAACATGAACTTAAACACAGTTAAAGTCTGATTTCTTATTTAAACGATTCTAAACCCTTAGAAGAATATTTGAACTCATTCCTTGAAATCTTTGAAAATGGAGGAGTTCCCTCATGCATACATTATCATGTCGGTTGCATCCATATTGGAAATCTTTCATATTGGTTCCTAAAAACTTTGATCAAATGCCTAAGCTAGCTAAATAGGATGAAAAGAACATATCGAATTCTAAGTAGACTCGAATTAGAAGTTGAATGGATTAAGTGTTATTACAAGAAAATTTACATAAGATTTAAATGTAATTAACACTCGAGGCATTCTTTCAGAATATTCCTAATCTTTAAGGGAATTGTTAAAAAGGTTTAAGCTTAAAGTCGTTAATGGTAATTTTAATAAACATGTCATCTCATGCATGCCATAGTAGTTGCATTCATATTGGAATTTCTTGAATTAGTCCTTATCGGACTTCATTGCTTTTCTCAGAAGCCGGAGTTCAGCAGTCAGGACCGTCGAACTCCACTACCTATCCGTTACCAGGCAAGTCCAGTTTCTTGTTCATGTCCGATGAGAATGTTCTTCGATTTCCCTCTTGTCTATAACATGCACCAAAATCTACTTTCTAAAGAGCAAACAATTGTTGTTTTGTTTTGGATCGCCGGTTCTTGGGTGATCGCATGACGGGTGGTGAAATCCTGGTATGGGTGCAGTTTGGCACATTTGGGAAGGTGGATTTCATCACACAGGAATGTTTCATATAAGGTTAATGCAACCAATGATCAATTGTGCTTAAGGGCCGTAGTGATCGCGCATACCACATACCCTGTATGGGCGGGGCTGAGCTAAAGTACCCTTTACCCTAGGTCTATACTCCCCCGGGAAAGGAAGACCTCAATAGTTGTATCCGGAGTATCAGCTATTGGGAAGGTGGCGCTAGCCATTGGTTATCCACAACACGTTGTATCTGGAGTATCAACGTGAGATTGGTAGTCCTTGGCCTGATTGTGCAGGACTGCGACGCGGGGTATAACCGAGCGGGCGGTGAAACGGCTCTGTGATTTGCCGGTCTGGTAGTACATGTGACGACATGAACTCCATGACTATTGATCGTTTGTGGGTACAGTTGTGCACCTCTGCAGAGTGTATTGAATCGTGGCATTGTCACTCCGTGTTCCCGGTTGGAACTGCGAACTCGGTAAGAAAGAGATTCATCGGGAATCCTAGCAGCTTGTGAGACATGAGATCATTAGTCTCTTTAATTAAAACTTGACTCTCTTACCTTCTCTAACTGCATTGCTTTTGGAGAACGTTGCCGTTCTCAGTAGTTAGTGTATCAAACACCTCTTTGCTATTCCTGGACTTGTTGAGTACCTTTTGTACTCATCCCTCTATCTAATTCCTTTGAGTAGATTGTGAGCCGACGACGGAGGAGGAGGTGATCTACGTCGAGATCGACGATGAAGTTCCCGAAGATCAGCCGACGACGAAGGAGGACGAAGGCGTCGACTACTACGTCGAGCTCCGCGACAAAGACAACGCCGAGTAGTGTAATAGGTCGTAAGAGTTGTTAGGTGTAGATAAGACTTTTGCTGTAACCAAACAATAACGGTTTTAAATTCCCCGTACTTTTGAGAATGTGTTGTAAGACTTATGTTGTATTTCGAGTTTGTAAATTATGTTTGTATCATATGGACCGCTGCAATGCTTCTGTCGTGCCACTCTGTCACAGCCACGCCCGCTTGGGTGATCCCGGAGGGCAAGGACCAGACAAGGGATTTTGACACAGGAGAGCATCCGAACCCTTCCATGTCGTTCTAGTCAGAAAACTCATGTCTTCTCACTCGTTAGATCCTATTGATTGTGTAGATATTTCCCCCGAGGAGCTTAGAAATAGGTTGAACAAGCTATTTGAGCAATCTCCTCAAGGCGGACGGACTGACATGCCCTTACCGATCCTGAAGCTCAGCTCCAACAACCAAAAGGAAATCTTTTCGATGAGTTAATTATTTCTGCATTGTCTAGTCATGGTTCGTTTAAATAGCGCTACTAATGCTATCCGGGTCTTCTTTTGCAGCGAGTAGGCCGCGGGGCACCCGACTCGGAGGCTGAGGCGGTAGTGGAGACTATTCGAGCGAAGTCTCCTACTCGGGCTCCTTCTCCTCCGCCGGACCCCCAACCTCGGGTACGAACTCGCGCTTGACTAGCTCTTCCCTTGATTTCTCTATGCTCTAGGATGACGGGAAATGAGCTTGTCGGAAAGTAGGACATGAGCGACCCTCACTCGGAGGAGCCGACACCTTCCTCCACGACTATCCACGTGGAGGAGGATGCGCCGACAAAGGGGAAGTCGCCGCTGGTATCTACCGAGAAAGCGGCGTACAGAGGTTCTGACGAAAGGGTCCTTAGCCCCAATGAAATGCCAACGGTAAGTCTTTCCTCCGGTCTTCTGTTCTGATCTCTTTTCCTTGGAGCTGCTGATACACCTCTTTCTCCGACTAGGTTGTCCATCCGTCCGACCGGAGCTACTACCAGGGCTGCTGTGGGTAAGGAGACTTCCGTGACGGGGCAAGCGCAGCCCCCGGTCGAGAAGGCCAAACCACCAATGCCGGAGCTGTCGGTGCCCGAGGACGACGATGCTTGCTTCCTGCTACAGGTAATCCAAGGAGTCAGTAACCAAATATCAATGTACTCAATACTAACCTTGTTGTTTTGACAGCGTGCCCTTTCTCGGGTTATCCCGTTGCGAGGCGAGCTCGAGGAGCTGAAGAAACGCCTCGAGGAGTCCGAGAAGAGGCGGGCGGAGAGCGACGCCGAGCTCTAGGTCGTGAAGGCTCGCCTCTCCGAGGCTGAGTCTTCACCGATCCGGAGTCAAGCCTATGCGGGGAAAGCTGGAGGAGGACCTCTAGCATGCCCTTTGCACGCTCGAGCTGGCGCTCGCAGAGGTCGGAGTCGCCGTCTTCCCCAGCCCTCCGCGTGCTATCCAGATGGTGGAGCTAGTGGCGTCGGTCTCCCGCCTGAAGCCTGTCGTCGAGAAGCTCCTTTTCGAGCAGCTGCAGCAAGGCGTTCGGGACGTTCTGGCCATGGCACTGGCTCTTCTGAAGTGCCAGTACCCGGAGCTGTCCCTGGCGGCCCTTGAAGCCGATCTGCCAGCTGGCGAGGAAGAGGAGCTTCTTGATGCTGTACAGAGTGTGGCTGATGCTTTTGCAGACCGTGTCCAGGCACCTAGTCTGCTTAAATAACTTTATAATAAACTGTGATTAATAGCTGTGCTTTAATCAGTGTGTTTTTGTTTTCTGAAAATCTGAACTCTACTGCTCTGCGAATGTTTGTCGGACGCGAGGGTTCTCGTAGACTTAGTTGAACTTTGCGTCCACTTTTCTTGAATTAGGCTTATGAGTTGTGCCGTATGCTACTGACTGTGATTGACCAGGCCTTAGGTTTAGTCGGATGGAGGTCCCATCGGCTCCTCGTCATTAGTAAATGCGATAAGGGGTTTTCGTACAGTTTATCATGGCCATAGCAGCAACTCGCGTTCCCTTGTCGTAGGGATAGTGGACACCAGTTAGTAAGTCCTACATTTGCCTTGATTACGACAACATTGCACTCTATCCGTGATGCCTTCTGCTCAAAGTAGTAGGGGATGCGGATAAGCAAGCAGGGTTCTATTGGCCTGGTCATATTCGCACCTTCTCTTCTTTCTTTACTTGTGGTCAGGGGATTTTACTACGAAACCAGGGAGCTTAGTCGACCAGGCCTTAGATCTGGTCAGGTGGGGGGTCAGTGGCTTCCCCTGTCACCTGCAGACACGTTAAGGGGTCTTCCTCGCATCCCTGACGGTTGCAGCGCGGAACCCTTTTCTCCTTGTGCAGGTTGAATTGTTGGTACGCGCATGTGTACGCCTTTTTTTTGCCTGATGCCACATACTTATCCAGCCCCCGACTGTCTTATTCGAGAAGTTTCTTGGATAGACAGTCTGAAAAAATAAATATCAAACTAGGAATTTGATATTTAAAAAACTGTGAACTGACTGAGGTATCATTTACAAGCTACTGTAAGAAAAAACTGCTTGAAAAAACTAGAAATAAAATATCATCCCCTCCTCTCGAGTTTGTCGTTGGTTGCTCCAGAGACTCTGGTGCTCTTATCGTGACCCGCTGAAAAAGCTTGTCGAGTGCGCGTGCTGGGCGGTGGCGCCCGGAGCGTCTTATCATTGGCTTGTTCGTAGCTTGATGATTTGAGGCTGGAGCTGGCGCAACCTGAGACGGACTGGCTTTCGGAGAGGTGATGATTGTGCGATCTTACCGAAGGTGTTTTGCATGAGGAACTTTCTAAGGGGACTCGACTATCTCTTTACTGCTAACTCGAGCGACCTGGATCGGACGACTCCTCCTGTGGAGCCGTTGTCCTGCTGAGGAGAAAACCCTTTTTGCCCCAGTTCCGAACTAGTCGTAGAACCTGTTCTCCGACTTGGAGGGGTGTTTTCCAAAGTTGTCGCTCGTAGTTATGGTGGAGGTCTTGCTGACGCGGGGGTGCGTGCAGCGGCGTCGAAGTCTGCTTCCCTACTCGAGAGTTGATACTTTTCTGCGAGGTCGAGGCTACGCTTGTCGCAGAGTAGTGCTTCCTGAGGGGAGCTCTTTATTGTGAGGACACCCTTTGGGCCGGGCATCTTCATGCACTGGTAGGCGTAGTGCGTTGCTGTCATGAACTTGGTCAGAGTTGGGCGCCCTAAGATGGCATTGTATGCCGTCTCGAAGTCGACTACGTCAAACAGGATCTTCTCTGTTCGGAAGTTCTCCGGTGTTCCAAATGTAACTGGTAGTGTGACTTGCCCCATCGGCGTAGCCGACGAGCCTGGGACGATACCATGGAATGCCTGTGTCACCGTCTGGATCGATGACCGTGGTACTTACATTGCATCGAGGGTTTTTGCGAATAGGATGTTGAAGGAGCTCCCTCCGTCTATAAGCACCTAGGCCACTCAGCAGTTATTGATCATTGGTTCGACAACGATCGGGTATCGTCCTGGTCGAACACACTTCTCGGGGCAATCGGTTTGGTCAAAAGTGATCGTGACTTCCGACCACTTGACTACCCGAGGAACTCGCGGTATACTCGTGAGAACTTCTCAGGCAATCGTCTTGTATTGCCTCTTCGACTCGTAGGAAGCCGAGCCCCCGAATATATGCTCGATCGCTCTGATATGCCCTTGGAATGGCTCAAGGGTGGAGTCATCATCGAAAGTCATGTCTCGGCTGTTGTTTGCGACCTGCGGGCTCTCCCCGCGGAAATTCTCTCTTTCTTCCTTGAGGTACTTCTTGAAGATGCGGCACTGATGGAGATCATGCGAATCGGTTTGGTGGAAGTCGCACCAGAGTTCTCCTGTCTTGTCGGAGGAAGTCGTATGCTTATC
Organism: Stipa capillata; assembly: GCA_019208055.1. Taxonomy (NCBI): domain Eukaryota; kingdom Viridiplantae; phylum Streptophyta; class Magnoliopsida; order Poales; family Poaceae; genus Stipa; species Stipa capillata. The sequence goes on from JAGXJF010004731.1 coordinate 687,099, forward strand.
CTTGATGCGCGGTCTCCAGGTACGCTTCTCGGGGAGATCGGCCAACACCTCATCGGCTTTAGATCTCTTCTCCCTGTTCCCTCCGGAGGATTTCTTCTTGCGCTTCGTCTTCGTTGAGTCGTCTCTGGTCCGGAGGGGAGACCTGGTGTGGCGTACCCAGTTTTAAGGCCGGATAAACCCCTGTGTTTTCTGTACTGGTCCCATGATCAGTAGCCAGTACACACATAAAGCGTGATAGCATTGTCATACGATACCGAATCTTTTACACAAACATGCCATTATGGTCTTTATAGAACAGCATAGCCGATTGGCTGAATAAAAGTCTGCAGCGAAAAGTAGAAATAAGTAGTTAAGCCCATTAGTATGCCAACCCGACAGGCAACTGACTGGGGTAACGCCCTAGCCCTCGAAATCACTGTCCTTGTCGTCGGAGCGGTACTCCTCTTCATCTGGCCACATCAACAAGCCAGGTGAGTACTTTGAATATACTCGCAAGCAATCCCCGCAGGAGAGTAATATGGCAATATTGCATGCAAGGTTTGATTCAACGGAACGGCTCTATTCTAGGTTACATATTGCACGGAAAAGTAAGTTTTCAATTTTAAATACAAGGATAGTAGATTCCAAGACAGTTTTGAAATTGATAGTGCTTTAAAAGAACAAATCATTGTTCGAGGTAGATTCCACTACCTCCTTTTCTTGCCACAATCCGATAGCTCAGTCTATCGCTGTCTAAGGTTGTGGCACCAACCTGTACTACCCCTTAGTCCCTCTCTTCTGCAATTCCTTGCTACATGCCTTGTAGCGTAAATTGCACTCTGTGGACACGTCGTGCCCATGTCCTTAGTTCCTTTCCCAGGTTTTTGCAAACAAAACTTAATCTAACCAATGTGTGGCCTTGCCAGTTCATGTCCATAATCGAGGATGCGGCTATTTGAATTGTTTTTAACACTTCTGCAGAGGTTGTACGGCTTTACCCACAAGATGTAAATCCTCCTTGTTGTCGAGCGCTACGAATACACTTCTCGAGGTGTATTGGCAGGGTTATTACAACAAGACCTTTCACTCATTTTTGTACCAGAGCTGGACCCGCTAGATAAGATCTACCCAGTCCTCGCTTGTGCGCAGCGATGCCCAGCCACAACCCGAAGTCTTTGTGCTCGAGCCTCTACCCACATAATCATGTGGAGGTCGAGCCTCTACCCACGTAATCACGTGGAGGTCCTCTATGGATGCCAATCTACTAGCACCCTCTCCCTACTACCCATGGATCTAGGCTCTAGTACTAGACGGGATATTAAGCCAAGTCCTTCCCATAAAAGCCATGTGGACGTACGGCGGGGAACTGGTTTAGCGGCACTTAGGCTCGATCCTTGGTTGATTCGAGCAAGACTCCATATTTGTCCTCAACAACCATGCTACCATCTATTACTTTTACATCCCCTGAGCTGCCCTTACAATTCCTACCCGAATCAAAATCATCCTCCGTTTTAGTTGGGGTTTTTGGCAACAACACGGTTTCAAATAATCGCCTCGGAAAGCATTTGCCATTCCGAGGGTTTTAAATCCCATGTCTGAAGGGGTTTGTATAAACCGAACAAAATTAGGTTTTTCTCTATAGTAGGTCTAAGCATGGCTACTGCCTATACTCCTAAATACCATGCTGGACGTACGATGTACAACAATTAGTACTAGGGTGTCGAGGATTTATGTATCGAACCTGAGTCATATGCAACTACAGGGTGTAGCCAGGTCTGCATAAAATACCGTTGATACTCACATAGCATGCAGGGTTCGCAAACAAAATAAATAAGTTTTCACACATATAGGATCCAACATGATCAAAGTGGGAATGCTTGCCTGGCAGTTCTTGGTCTTGCTTTTGACACGGGGGTGATTCCGGATCTTCCTGGCGCACGTACCTCACTCCGTCAACTACATGTCAAACAGAGTGTCAATAAGCAATCGAGCTGAGAAAATTCCAATAAGACTCCAAATGATATGTCATGCTTACAAATAATTATGATGTTAAAGTGGCGTGGTATTAGCTATATTTGGTTCTAAGAAAGTAGTTTGGGTTTTAGGACCCTCGGAAAATGTGCTCAGGTGTCAACCTTCGGTTCCTAAGCGTACGAGTATAACTAGATGGAGCCCTGGAGGAAACACACGTGGAGTTCAAGATGTTAGGACTCTAATAGGTTCTGGTCCCTCAGGTTAAAAGAAATGAAAAAGGAATTTCGGAGAAGTCATAATATGGCATGAAATAAGGTCTTCCGTATTTAACTAATCTCAAGCTCCTAGGGTCTTTTCTAACAAGACTTGTTATCTTGGGCGCCGTAAGGGTCACGAGAATGCGAAGTTGATGTGAATCACTGAGAGGTTGCCCGATCTTCACGACGTAGGATCCGGGGATAACTAGCCTGTGAAGCCTGATGAATGACACAACCAACCACCGTCTTGATTACGGAAGCCTGCAGCACTCGATTCACCTAACCACACACTTTGGCCCTTTGTTACTCACTGACGTGGAGCAACGTGTTCAACCAATCATGAAGTAATAACAAGAACAATGGAGTAGCAACTCAGAGTAACACCCAATCCCTTTTGAGGTGGAAATGGCTCACTCTCTAAAGGAACAAGCGTTCTCTTTATTTCTGAATTTCTTAGCTGGCTTTTTACATAGGAAGCAACCTCATATATATAGAGGTTGATGACTTAAGGTTTAAGTTAACAAAAATCAAAATATCAACTAGTAGCTACAGTATGTCGGCTGCTATAGTCGGTTCAAAAAGCCTAAATATCTGAGTACAGAAAAGTCAGAGGCTCTGGGTTTGGAAGTCGGAGGCTCCGGAATTGCCTTCTGTATTCGAACGCCGCGTGGTCAGGGAAACTCGAAGGCTCCGGGTTTGCCTTCTGTACTGAGGTTTCAAGCCGGAGGAGGAAAGTCTTCTCAGATGCTCTGGCCTGAGTTTAGGAAAGTCGGAGGCTCCGGGATAGATGTTGGAGACTCCGACATTCCATGAAAACCTCTGAAATGCTTGTTTTGGACATGCTCCAAGTCCTTACCCTCAAACCTAAGTATGCAAATGATCAAAGCATTATGTAGCACACCTTTCAAGCTCAAATCAAGTGGAAATTTATTAAGAAATAGATTCACCTGTTGAGTGATTTGTCGAGTTCTTGCCCTTGTCATGGGTCCTTGTTGAGCTTGGGGTATTGGAATGTCAATTGATGAGGATGAGCTAGGGCCATTCTCATCATCCTCCCCCTCTTGAAAAGGAGTCGTCCTCGACTCTGTTTCTTCAGGACCAAAGAAAGGAGATAAGTCTGAAACATTAAAAGTAGTACTTACCGCATAATCATCTCACGGGATTTCGATCTTGTAAGCATTGTCATTGACTTTGGTAAGTACTCGAAATGGTCCATCTCTTCTTGGCATCAGTTTTGAGCTTCTCTTCTCGGGGAAATGCTCTTTCCGAAGGTGTACCCATACTAAGTCTCCAGGTTCAAAGAGCACCTTCTTCTTGTGTTTGTTGGCATTTGCTGCATAGTATTGCGCCTTCTTCTCAATGTTTTCCTTGGTCTTGAGGTGAATTTTCTTGACATGCTCAGCACGCTTAGATGCTTGCATATTGGCACGTTCTTCAAGTGGCAGAGGCAGCAAATCTAGTGGTGTGATGGGTTTGAATCTATACACCACTTCAAATGGACAAAGTTGAGTTGAAGAATGTACCGCCCTGTTGTATGTGAACTCGACGTGTGGTAGACATTCTTCCCACTCCTTGAGGTTCTTCTTGATCATTGTCCTCGACAATGTTCCTAGAGTTCGGTTCATCACTTCGGTTTGACCATCGGTTTGTGGGTGACAAGTCGTTGAGAATAATAACCTTGTTCCAAGCTTGGCCCACAAGGTCTTCCAAAATTAGCTCATGAATTTGACGTCACGATCGGAGACAATTGTCATTGGCACTCCATGTAGCCTCACTATCTCCCTGAAAAATAAATCGGCTACGTGGGAAGCATTATCGCTTTTATGACAAGGTATGAAATGTGCCATTTTAGAAAATCTATCAACTACCACAAATATAGAATCCCTTCCCCTCTTAGTCCTTGGTAATCCTAGAACAAAATCCATACTAATGTCTTCCCAAGGTACATTAGGAGTTGGAAGAGGAGTATATAATCCATGAGGGTTAAGCTTGGACTTAGCTTTGTGGCAGGTTATGCATCTTTGCACCAACTGTTCGACGTCTCTTCGCATCTTTGGCCAATGGAAATGATCAGCTATCATTGCATATGTCTTGGCCATTCCAAAGTGTCCCATTAGTCCTCCCGCATGAAATTCCTGCAATAATAGCAAGCGAACGGACGACTCAGGAACACATAGCCTGTTAGTGTAAAATAAGAAGCCATCATGCACATGGTACTTGTCCCAACCTTTTCCATTGTGGCAATGAGAGAAAAGTTCTGAAAATTCTTTATCATTAGCATATAATTCTTTTAAACTTTCTAATCCAGGGACATTTACCTTTAGTTGAGATAATAGTGCATGTTTTCTTGATAGAGCATCAGCTATGATGTTATCCTTTCCTTTCTTGTACTTGACAACATAAGGAAAACTTTCAATAAACTCTACCCATTTAGCATGTCTACGATTAAGCTTAGCTTGGCCTTTCAAATATTTCAATGATTCATGATCAGAATGTATCACAAATTCTTTAGGCCATAGATAATATTGCCATACCTCAAGTACTCTTACCAAAGCATATAACTCTTTGTCATAAACAAGATAGTTCAATTGTGCACCACTTAGTTTTTCACTAGAGTATGCAATTGGTTTTCCTTCTTGCATGAGAACACCTCCAATTACTATTCCACTAGCATCACATTCAATTTCGTAGGTTTTAGTGAAATCAGGCAATGCAAGTAAAGGTGCTTCAGTTAACTGCTTCTTTAATTGTTGAAAAACTTTTTCTTGAGGATTACCCCATTGGAAAGGAACTCCCTTTTTAGTTAGTTCATTTAATGGAGCAGCAATAGTACTAAAATCTTGTACAAAACGGCGATAGAAACCAGCTAAACCATGGAAGCTTCTCACTTGGCTAACATTCAAAGGAGTAGGCCAATTTTTAATAGCTTCTATTTTTTATTCATCTACCTCTACTCCTTGACTTGATACTACAAAGCCTAAGAAGACAAGTTTGTTTGTACAAAAAGTACACTTCTCAAGATTGGCATATAAATTTTCTTTTCTTAGAACTTCCAATACTTGTCTTATATGTTCAACATGCTCTTTCATGGATTTGCTATAGATCAAGATGTCATCAAAGTACACTACAACAAATCTGTTAATGAATGCTCTTAAAACATGGTTCATTAGCCTCATGAAAGTACTAGGGGCATTGGTCAAACCAAAAGGCATAACTAACCATTCATACAATCCAAATTTTGTTTTAAAAGCGGTCTTCCATTCATCACCAAGTTTAACTCTAATTTGGTGGTATCCACTTTTTAAATCGATTTTAGAGAAAATATTAGAACCACTAAGTTCATCTAACATATCATCAAGCCTAGAGATAGGATGACGATACCTAACAGTTATGTTATTAATGGCTCGACAATCTATGCACATTCTCCATGTTCCATACTTTTTAGGTACTAAAATTACGGGAACATCACAAGGACTTAAGCTTTCTCGAACATACCCTTTCTCAAGTAGTCCTTAAACTTGATTTTGGATTTCCTTTGTTTCCTACGAATTGACGCGGTATGGAGGACGGTTTGGGAGTGAGGCTCCTGGAATGAGATCAATTTGATGCTCAATGCCTCTAATGGGAGGAAGTCCTACATGTATCTCTTCAGGAAACACATCTTGATAATCCTGCAAAACTTTTGAGACAACACTAGGAAGATTGGTGAGATCGTTAGTCGTAATCAAAGTATCCTTGTAGATGAGAACAACATACATGACTTCAGAATTATTTCTCATCTCCTTGATACCCAGTTTATTAGTGATCATGACTAACTTCTTATCTTCCTTATCTTTTCTTCCTTTCAAATTAGTTTTGTCATCTCCTAATTTTGCTTCCACTTTCTTTTGCATGTTTTGAGCAAGAATTTGATTAGGAGTCATAGAAAATAGTTTCATATTTCTTTCTCCTATCTTAAACATGTAGGTATTGGCTCTTCCATCATGTGTGACATATCTATCATAGAACCAAGGCCTTCCCAAAAGTATATGGCATACGGTCATAGGTACAACATCACAAGTAATGGTTTCAACATAATCTTTAATTTTAAAGGTGACATGAACCATGTGTTGTATTTTGACACTGCCAAAATCACTAAGCGATTGAACATTGTATGGATGGGGATGCTTGATCAATTTTAATCCAAGTTTATCACACATTTCTTTACTAGCAAGGTTATGATAACTACCTCCATCAATAATTAACTTGATTACCTTGTCATTTACCTTAGCTTGTGTTTGAAAGAGATTGGATCTTTGTGGATGCTCATCTTCTTTTTGTTGCACGCTAAGGACCTTAGTGACAACAAGCGCACTTCTGGTCTCAAAGGTACAACCGATGTAGTCATGCCTTTCTTCTTGAGCATCTCCAAATCTTTCCTCATTTGCAGTGGGTTCTGCCTCTTCTTCATCTCCTGAGATGTATTCTCCATCTTCATTGAATAACATGACTCTAATTTGGTTCTGACTCTGTTATTGGGACATTCTCTTGAGATATGTCCACGTCCTTGACATTTGAAGCATATGATCTCTGTTGACCGAGTAGTGGATCCACTTGATGAAGTTGTGGAGGTTGTGGGCTTTTCCTTGCTTGGAAAAGGTGCTGATTTCGCCACAGAAGAGGGACTAGTGTTAGAAGCAAATGAATTACTAGATGAAGGTGTACCTCTACCCAAACCAAAACGAGCTTTGGGTGTATATGATGGGGCCTTCAAGCTAAATGATGGTGTCGATTTTGAATTGGCATATTTAGCATCTTCTTGCAGTTGTCGTTCGACCTTTTCTGCTTGGTGTACCAACTCAACCACGGTGTGGTAGGGTTGGTAAACCACAATGCGTTTTATATCATGGCGAAGACCATGCAAGAAGTGAGACATAGTTTGCTCTTCGTCTTCTCGAACACTTGCTCGAATCATGGCTTGTTCCATGTCTTTATAGTATTCCTCCACGGTACTAGGACCCTGTGTCAAAGCTTGTAGTTTGTCAAATAAATTACGTTTATAATGTAAAGGCACAAACTTTGTTTTCAGTTCTTTCTTCATTTCGGCCCATGTGGAGATTGGTGGTTCGCCATATTCTCCTCTTTGGTTTTGTACTTGCTCCCACCAAATAAGAGCATAGCCATCAAATTCCAAGGCGGCCATTGCAAGCTTCTTCTCCTCCGAATAGTTGTGCATCCAGAAGATCTTATCCACTTTATATTCCCATGTGAGATAAGCATCGGGATCAGACTTTCCGTCAAACCTGGGGATGGTGAATTTGAGTCTGCCAAATTTCTCTTCTTGATGATGATCATCATAGCGTCTTTGTTGGTAGGCATCATCGCGGTTGTTGCGAACGGGGGTAGCAGGGTTGTTTCCTTGACCGGGTGGGGGAGATTGTGCTGTAGAAGTGGCAGCTCGTTGTCTTCGGGATTGAGCTTCCCGTGCTAGTCGTGTAGCGGCCTCTTCGTCGGTCTCGTCAAGTTCCTCCTCTCCATGAACACTAGGTTCACCTTGTGTGCTATGGTGAAACTCTGCCAATTGTTTGCGCAATTCTGATCCTACCTCGGTGAGAATCTCCTTTCTAAGAATGCTCATATTCTCATTCAATTGTTCATTGAAGTCATTCGTGAGCTTCTCGAGGTCGGTTCGAGTGACAAAAGCGGGGTTTCCTTCAGTTCCTGCCATAGTTAGCTCAAAGCAAAGAAATATCACAAATTAATTATTTGGATGTGGATTCACTCAGTCCCTACCCCTTTGCTTACCGAAGTTCTTATGAAGGCTTCTTTGATTGAAGAACAACGTGTACTCCAGAAGTAGTACAAGGGTGAAGGTGATGAATCGAGTGAATCAAGGCCCAAGTGCCGTAATAAGACAATGGCTATTTTGCAGTAGCTTGGAAGGTTAGTGTAATACCTATGCAATTAAAATTCTAGATATTGTAATGATAAGTAATAATCCATACTTAGAAATTCAATACTTAGTTGCGATCACAAAATTTTGATGGACAAGATGATGTGATGTCGTGACTTAATGCAACTAATGAATTGAGCTATATCACAAGATATTAGTGGAGAATGAAATAGCTGGTGTTGCATAAGTTAGAAAGACAATAGCTTGATTGTACTTTTGATTGGGCTACAAATTTGCACATGAGATCACAAGTTTTGCTTAGCTTTTGAATTGTAAGCAATGCCCAAAAGATTTTGACCAAGGTTCTTTCTTCTTTCCTTTGATTGATACTGCTTTTTCTTTTCTCTTCTTTCTTTTGTACCAAGGTCAATTTTACAACAAGGGCTTAACAAGAAAAAGTAACTCTCAATTTGAGTTCTAGGAGTGATATCAAGTGTGCAAAGCCCGAGCAATCTTTGTAAGCCAGCCTTTGGTTACTCAAGGATTCAAAAGATTGGAGTGAAGGATATATTTTTGTGATCAGCAAGTAAGCAAGGTTCTAATGGATTAAAACCTAGCAAAACTCACTGAAATTTTCAATTGAAACCACAGGTTTGAAGAACAATATTTTTGTGTGGCTTTTTCTGGATAGGAAGAAAAACACAAAGCAAAGATACAAATTCTACCGTGTCAACCTGGCTCTGATTCCAGATGACGTGAATCACCAAGAGGTTGCCCGATCTTCACGACGCAGGATCCAGGGATAACTAGCCTGTGAAGCCTGATGAACAACACAGCCAACCACCGTCTTGATTACGGAAGCCTGCAGCACTCGATTCACCCAACCACACACTTTGGCCCTTTGTTACTCACTGACGTGGAGCAATGTGTTCAACCAATCACGAAGTAATAACAAGAACAATGGAGTAGCAACTCAGAATAACACCCAATCCCTTTTGAGGTGGAAATGGCTCACTCTCTAGAGGAACAAGTGTTCTCTTTATTTTTGAATTTCTTAGCTGCCTTTTTACATAGGAAGCAACCTCATATATATAGAGGTTGATGACTTAAGGTTTAAGTTAAAAAAATCAAAATATCAACTAGTAGCTACAGTACGTCGGCTGCTATAGTCGGTTCAAAAAGCCTAAATATCTGAGTACAGAAAAGTCGGAGGCTCTGGGTTTGGAAGTCGGAGGCTCCGGAATTGCCTTCTGTATTCGGACGTCGCGTGGTCAGGGAAACTCGGAGGCTCCGGATTTGCCTTCTGTACTGAGGTTTCAAGCCGGAGGAGGAAAGTCTTCTCGGATGCTCGAGCCTGAGTTCAGGAAAGTCGGAGGCTCCGGGATATATGTTGGAGACTCCGACATTCCCTGAAAACCTCTAAAATGCTTGTTTTAGACATGCTCCAAGTCCTTACCCTCAAACCTAAGTATGCAAATGATCAAAGCATTATGTAGCACACCTTTCAAGCTCAAATCAAGTGGAAATTTATTAAGGAATAGATTCACCTGTTGAGCGATTTGTCGAGTTCTTGCCCTTGTCATGGGTCTTTGTTGAGCTTGGGGTATTGGAATGTCAATTGATGAGGATGAGCTAGGGCCATTCTCATCAGAAGTACTGAGGAGTAGTAAGAAAAACTTTTTCGGTGCTTTTGGAAATTGATATACGCAACATATACATGTACTAAGAAAAGAAAAGAATGGTCCTAATCTATCCTTCACTGTTTATGATTTAAATATCTTCAAAATTTGAAATTCTTTTGAATCAAAGTTTGGAAATAATCTCAGGATTCCAGAACCGGAGAAATTTTTGCAAAAAACCGGTCTGGATAACCCTAAACCGGTTGAACCAATGCAGAACCGGTGCTGGTTAATTGAAAAACTGGTTTTTAGGAGGTTTTACGCTTTCTTTAGGGGATTAATACGCCTTCGACAGGGGGATACGGGAACCATGGGGGCGCGGCCATTTAAGCGCATGGGTCTAGCGGGGTTGCTGGGCCCGCTGGCAGCGGCAGCCTGGGCGCGCCCCGGTTCAGAATATACCCATTGGGGAGGGGCCCTCCTGTCAGTGGGGCGGCGCCTTCTTCCTTCGTGCGGCTGACGACAAGGCGAGTGAGGGCGGTCGGTCACCGGCTAGATTTGGGGGTTTTGCTGTGGGAGTCGAGGTAGGAAATTGGCTAGGGAAAATGAGTCGCCGCGAGGAGGGGAGTCTAGTGGCGGCCACCAGATGGTCAATGCGGGAGTGTGAAGCTCGCCATGTCGGAAACAGGAGGGACGGGCATGGTGGTCAGAGGGGGTGAAAGGAAGGGACTTGGGGAGCAACCGAGAGAGGTGATGGCTCGAGGAGGATGATGAGAGGTGTGCTGGGGAGGATAGAAGGCTCGGGGTGCTCCTCATATAGGCGAGTGGCGAGGCGAGGTCGGCAGCGGCCGCTGTTCCTTCTCGGCTTGGTGATGGGATGTGGCCAGGGCAATTAGGGTGATTTGGTGACTACAGGGGAACGGAAGAGGACGGCGCATGGGGAAAAACCGGTCAAAGGGAATCCAGGGAGCACTGTGGCACGCGGCGGTGCCAGGGACGGCGACCGGAATGATGGTTGGCGCGGCTTGTGCTATGGATGCCCGCTGTGGCACGCTCGGGCACGGGACGGGACAGGGCCTAGACGGGTTGGTGCTGTGCCAGGATGAAAGGGGACGTGGACAAGCTCATGGCGCATGGCGGGGACGATGGATTGTGCTCCAACGGCGGTCGGCGCGGCGATGCCACAGTGGACGCGCACTGTGGCATGCCAGTGCCGGTCTGGGCGCGCACCGAGGGCATTCGGTGCGTCCGGGCATGTCTGGAGGGGCATGGCTGTGTCCTGCGCACCAGTAGATACCTGCCACATGCACGGAAGCTCCACGGAAGTTTAGCACCGATTGGTACCATGTGCTGTGCGATTCCCCTGAACGCCATGAGATGCCAAAAGCTAGGGTTAAAGTGTAGAGGACAAATGTGATGCTGCTGGTAGGAGTTATGGCGGTAGATGTGTTGGGGAAACAACCTAGTGGTTCCACAAATTCTTCGAGACTTTTCTATTGAAGTTTACTCTTGATTTTATGTGGGGACTATTTTTAGCACAGGTGTTCGATGCTGGCCATTTCAGATTTCTAAACATGATGTGCCCATGTTTTTGTATATTCGTGCTCCTGGAGGAGTGGGGGCTATTGTAGAATTTTCCCAAAAATTTTCGAGGTTTATTTCTATGGGTTGTAGTTCAACGCGCATTTCTGCCCTAAAGTTAATTATTTTCATATGCGGATATTTTTGAACTGGGCACCCCCACATTATGTAATATTTAAGTTGGGGATAATATTAGGTTGTCCCACAAATTTTTCTGGAATTTTTGGGAAGGCCGAGGGGCGATAGAGCACGCGATTAGGGTTTCGGTTGAAATTGGGTTTAATAGGTATCAGTTATCTAAGCATTAGATTGGTATGAAATGGATTGGGATATACCTAATGAGTTTTGAAGGGGCTTGACGATGTCATAAAGGTACTCGGATTGTGAATTTGGTTTCGGAGCTAGTGAATGATTCCTCAGATTGACGGATTTTTAATTGTACGATCTCGGAAGAACATAACGTTGAGCTTAGAGTAATGTGTGAATCTTGTTATCGGAGATCAAAAGCAAATGATTTTAATGGGGTGGGATGTGTGAAAGACATTTGATTTTGGTAAATTGAATGTGTAAAGAACTACCTCACTAGCGATGTGTTAATCCTTAGAACAATGTGAATCGGTGGATCAACCTAGGGTATATAACCGGAATAATGCTTGAGTTTATAAGGGTCAATCTTTAAATGAACAAGGTTACTCGGTTGAATACCATCAGATTGTAGTCTTTAATTAATGGAATCGCTGATCTATCCCTGAGAATCAGAATTTATGCGAATGGGTGGATATTTTTATTACCTTGGATTTAGAAAATGATTTCCCAGTAATTGGATTCTTAAGTAAAAGTATATGCCTATATGGCGAACTGTTGTCGGATTTTGTGAATGGAGTTACTCGGGTATAAATGTGGGAAAACATCCAGTTAGATTGGATTCCATGATCGTCATAGAGAAATATATCCCGGATTATATATAACGTCTTTAACATGCTTGGATTCGTCGGATTCTAGCGCCAGGTCATTTGGGGATGACATGCACTAATTTATCTGGGACACCTGATTTAGTCTAAATGATTTGAATACAAAGCTCCAAGCCACTATAGTATGACGTTAATGGATAAATGGATCAAAAATCCCATGACCTGAGATGATAACTAATCATGAGGTAGTGGATCAACGTATACCCCACCCAGATTTTAAGGGGGGTAGCCCTGATACCTCGAAAGAAAGGTCAATTAATATAAACCCTAGTGTACAGCAGTAGCCTTGGATTCCCCCTGTATGCATTTAGGCCATTACAAAGATCGTGATGAGAAGCAAGAACGGTCACTTCGATGACACCACCCTATCTACTACTACGCCAAAGACGGAACAGGACTTGCGCTGGATTTACAAAGACATTCCACAAAGGGAGACCATGCAACCTTGCCCCTGTTCTCCTCCTAATCTGTCTGAATCTTAGGGACGAGATTCCTTTTAAGGGGGTAGGTTTGTCACATCCTGATTTTTTGAAACATGAAAATTAGGGCTAACAAAAAAAAATTCGCTAATAATGTTAGTTGAAAGATCGAGGTTTATCGACTAGAGGGGGGGTTGAATAGGAGATTATCAAGTTTTACTCAAATTGGTTGTTTTAGCATGCAAGAGTGAGGCAGATTAGGTATGAAGTAATAAACAGCAATCTAGGTCTAGATCAATTGAAGAACAATAAGCAAATAGAGATCTAGAAAGAGAACACAAAGATTTATCTCGAAGTTCAAGTTGTTGGCAACAACTCTACGTCTTCATTTGGAGAGGTTGACCACTTAGGTCTGAAGACACACAGTCTTCACCTTCTTCTCCTTGAGCCTTGTCCACTTAGGACTTGTTCAACCACTCATGGTGGATCTTGAGGTGATCCTCGGACCTTCACAAACTGTTGGAAGCGATTCCACAAGTTGGAGCTCTTCCAAGACGCCTAGCCGGCTAGAAGATGCCAAATCTCCAAGAGTAAAGAGTAGAACTCTAGGCTTGAAGAAGCTCTTGCTTGAATGCTCAATCCAAGTCTCAAATCTCTCAAATGCTTTCCTCTCTCAAGGTAGATCTCAAGGAGTCAAAGAGGAAAGAGAACACACAGTGGAGAGAATGTCTTTTTGTGCGCAAAGTGTTCTACTGAGCCAGCAAGGGGTCGGGGACCTTTTATAGCCTCTGCTCAGAAAAGAGTCGTTGGACTCAAAGATTCTTCTTCGGCACAACCGGAATACAAAACCGGTAGCACCGGGATTCAAACCAACGGTCTGATCTGAGGAACTCAGAAGCAATGCGAAAGTGGGAACACGGTCACACCAGGATTGAAGATTATACTCTACAGAGTTACTTCAGAAGCAATTCCCGATAGTGCCGACTTTGAAGACGGTTGAGCCGAGGTTAGAAAAGATGACACGTTCTTCTCCACAAAGAAGAAAAACGGTCCAACCAGAAAATTAACCCAGTAACACCGCTTCACAGAGAAGACCTAAGTCCAGAATAGATTCTTGGTGCAGCCGGGAAAACGGAACTGGTACAACGGAAGACAAAACATGTGAGACTTAGTCTAAGACGAAATGAGCCCTAAGTCCAGAAGAGATTCTCGGTGCAGCCGGAAATAAAACCGGTGCAACCGAAGACAACTCAGAATGCGACTTAGACTAGGGCAGCAAAAGGCCTAAGTCCAGAAGGGATTCGCGGTGCAACCGGAAACAAAACCGGTGCAACCGACAACAAAGCGAACATGACTTAGTCTAGGATATCAGAAGCATATTCCGGCAGCACCGGTCTTCCAAACCAGTCATACTGATTTCTGGAATATGAAACTAGGGCAAACCCTAAGCGGCAGGGTTCCCTAACTCTCCAATACAGAGGCCATTCTCGGCAGCACCGGGTTCAAGATCGGTCATGCCTCAATTGAAGCTCTTCGAGGCTTGAGACGACTAAGTCTTCAAACCTTGCAACAGAGGCCAATCTCGGTACAACCGATTCTTCAAACCGGTATAACCGAGAGTCAATGTCTGTGTTTCAGAAAGAGATTTCAAATGATTTCTTTGAGATTTTGACTGAGCACTTAAGAAGATCCTTCCTATAGCCTAAAAATCTAACCCCTCTTAATAGGCGGCTTGTTCTATAGACTCAAATGATCTATTGATCATATCAAAGACTAGAAAATCACCACTAATCTTCTAGGTCCAAGCCTTCCTTCATCTTCAACTTTTTAGGGGTCGACATCCGTTGGTTAAACCAACTACTTGGGGACTATACACCTGAATACGCTTAGTAAACCATTAGTCCCTTAATCGTTTGTCATTAATCATCAAAACCCATCAGGGGGCTCTAGATGCACTTTCAATCTCCCCCCTTTTTGTGATTGATGACAACCCAATTAAAGCTTCACAAAAGATATAAAGATTTGTGTTTTGAGTTCCATGATGTAGAGATAGCTCCCCCTAAATATGTGCACTATTTAAATATTGCTTCGATTGCAAGTGCACATCTTTGAGGAGTTTTGAGGAGCTCCCCCTATATCTTGGAACCCGTGGAAGTCCATTGAATAAGAATAATCATTAATAGAACAATGCGCAAGAGGTGATCTGAGCATATGAACATGCATATAATGAGCAATTAATCAGAGCATATGATCATTAAAGATATAAATACGAATAATAGATCAGAGCATATTGACATATCAAATGATAAGATATAGATATGCATATAATAGATAATAGATCAGAGCATATTAAAAATTTTTATCAAACACAAAAGATCACCAATTTAGAGTTTTCAAACCAATACATAAATAAAATAAGAAGCAAGGTTTGTAACTCTTCTATCCTACTCTTCTTCTTCTTCTTCTTCTTCTTCTTCTTGGTTTCTTGAAGATCTTCAAACTTCTTTTAAGCTCTCCCCCTTTATATCTTCCTTTATCTCTCCCCCTTTGGCATCAATGAGCCAAAAAGGCTTAGGATGAGGGAGGAGCACCGGAGGCTGAAGCATGAGGAGAACTTGGAGGAGCTGGAGCTGAAGGCTGAGCTGGGGCCTGAGATGGTGAGGTAGCAGTTGCTTTAGGCTGATCAAAGGAGATTGAAGCACTTGGAGTGACTCGGTAATGCACTGAAGACAGAGGATGAGCACACCAAGGATAAGTCTCTTTGATGCCTTGTGCTGCCAACTCTTCTTCAGAATAATGTTTCTTCAGGAGTGTCCAAGATCTCTTCAAAGCTTCTCTGTCAGCTGTCTGAGACACCATGGCCATATTGTAGAGAGTATTGAGATCATGCCTGACCAGCTTGTTCTCTTTCCTCATTTGATGAAGTTCTTGAAGAATGAGGTCAATCTTTGATGGTTCTTTTCTTTTGGGCGCTTCAGGCGATTGAGATTGGCCTTCAGAATGATGGAATTGAGGATCATCACTGGCCAAGGGTGCTCTTTCTTCACCAGCCTGAGGAGCAGAGGGTTGAGGAATAGGATCAGCAGGTTCTTTGCCTTTGCCTTTGCCTTTGACTAGAGTTGCTTTCTTCACCAGATCTTCATATAGAGATGGTGTGAACTTGGTATGAGTTGAGTCACAGTGGAAAGCAATCTCAGTCTTGTTAAGAATGAATTTCATCAGATATGGGGCATATGGCAACTGCTTGATATGATCTACAAGGGCCTCTGACATGAAATTTTTGAAGAAATCAGCCAAGTTGAAGGGGACATGTGTCATGATCTTCAGAAGAAGGTTTCTTGCTCTGTGATGAATCTCGTCTTGATTCCCTTTCTTCGGAGCAAATGTCTTTCTCAGAATTTTGAGGACAGTCCTGGCAGCATAGGTCAGATCTGCTGTCTTGCCGAGGACAAATTCTCTGTCTTCATAGTACAAAGGTGTCAGTTCTTCCTTAGGCAGGATGTCTTCATCATGGATTTTTGCCTCTTCAGAGTTGATATCCATGCCTAGCCCTGTCCTTGCCACAAATTCTTCAAAGGTGGCTTCATACTTGGAGTGCCCTATCATCCACTCAAGTTTCTAGGTGTTGGAATGGGATTCATTTCCTGAGATGTATAGAGTTGCATAAAATTGAAGAATGATTTATTCATTCCAATCTTGCCTGAAAGTGACAAGTTCTTCAATTCCTACTTGTCTTAGGGCATCTAGAATAGGCACAAAGCATCTGTGCTTCTGAAGATAAGCTAGATCAATATATTAATGCTTGAAGATTCTGTTCTTCTTGAATAATGTGGTCTGATAGAAATTCTGTTGTGTCCTAGCCTAAAACCTGGGATCTGATGCATCCCTTGCAAACTCATAAGGATTGACATCCCATCTGATTTCTCTTTATTCTTCATTCGTCATTTTATTGTATTCAACCACTGGTTGAGGCTTTCTGCCTTGAATGGGAATTCTCTGAGTTGGAGCAAGCACCACTAGAGTGGTATTATCTTCAATATTCTCCTGCTCCTTTATCTCAATATCCTCTTCATCCTCATGAATCTTGGCCTTCTTCAGAGCTGATCTAGTTCTTTGACTTGGCCTGGGAGGTAATTTCTCAGCTTTCTGCTTTTCAGCAGTTTTCTTCTTCTTCTCAGCTGGAGCAGATTGTCTTGGAGATACAACATGTTTTATGTTCCTCCTTTCATATCGAGGAGTAGGATCTTGAGCTCTAGAAGAGCCTGAAACTTTAGCAGTAGCAGCAGGAGCTGCTTGTTCTTTAATGACCTCTTCAGGCTGAGCTTATTGCTCTTCAACCTGTTGTTCTGCTGGCTCTTTAGCAAGCAAGACTTCCTCTGAGGCCTCAGGGGCCTTGGAGCTTTCTTCAGGCTAGACTCCTTGTCCTTCTGCCTGTGTTTCAGCCTCTTGTTCTTCAATTATTTCTTCAGGCTGAGTTGTGGGTTCTTCAGCTTGTTGTTCAGGGGCTGTTGAGGTTTTTGGAGCCTTGGAGCTATCTGCTGGTTGCTCTTCTTGAGCTTCAGCTTGGGGCTCACTTGGAGCTGTAGGTTCTTCAACCTGAACAGCTGGTTCTGCTGGAGCTTGAGTCCTTGCTGGTGTGCTGGCAGCTCTTGGTTGAGAGGGGATGTGAGAAATTTTGAGCCCAAACTCTGAAAGTTGAGGATTTTCTTTTCTTATTGCAGCAGCCTTCTTATCTGCTTTCTTCTTTCTGATATTTGCAAGAGTTGCAGCCTTGGCCAACTCTTGGCCTTTTGCTTCTTCAGCAGATTGCTTTGCTATGAGAGCTTTATACCTTGTAAAGCTTTCCTTGCTCTTTCCTGTTGCAGCTTTGAGTTTACTCAGCTCAGCTGCTCTTCTTTCTTTCTCCTTTTGAAATGCTTCAAGCTTTGACTGACTTCTTCTTGCTTCAGCATAGATTTCTAGCCTCTCTTGGACTAGAGCTTCTTTCCTTGCCATTTCCTCAGGAGTTATAACTGCCAATGTGCTAGTTTTAGGTTGTTGAGCCTCTCTTTCTTGGGCATCTAACTCTTTGGCAACTTTCTGTGCCTTGGCTACTTCCCAGCCTTCTTCTGCCTTCTTCATTCTCAGAGTGGCCCTGAGTCCTATTGGGTTGTCATCCCCAATGTCTGAATCTGAGTGAGCAGCAGGAGGAGCAGATGACTTAGGAGCTGAAGACTTGTGAGGAGTTTTAGCTCTGCTCTCACTTCTTTTCGCAACTACTTTCCTCTCCTTTTGAGGAGTGGGAGATTGCTTCTTCTGAGGAGTGGACCTTGAGCCACTAGCTGATTCTTTTCTTTTTCTGATTTCTTCAAGAGTTGAAGTAGACGGTTTCTTGGATCTGCCAGGGGCCTGCTTGGCAGCCTTTTCCTCGAAGACATTCTTCCAATAGGCAGTAACATATTTTTCTTCTTTACTCTGCCTTTCCCAGTATCTTCTAATCCTTTGCTGCCTGTGCTTCCTCTCCATAGCTGTCTCTCTAGGAGTGTACATTTTCAACTCCTTAGGCACTTCATATGCCATATTCTGCAGTTTTCTTCTACTTGAGGTTCCAGAGGACCCAGCCTGAGTTCTCGACTTTTTGGGAGGAGGAGGAGAACTTTCTCTTGAGCTGCTGGTGGCCCTATCTGAATCATTATCACTGATTTGAATATCATAGCTTCTCTCAGCATTGGAGTCACTTTGGTCTGAATCCATTCTTGCCCTGTGAAGTATAAGGGATGAGAATAGAGAAGATAAGATCACAAGAGTACTCAGCAGACACAATTTTGAAGAAAAAGTTTTTAGCTAAAGAATGAGTGGTTTCTTCAAAGTCGGTATATCCGGTTTCACTTTTGGAAGTGCCGGGCTTGTGCTTCAGCATTGCAGAGCACAAACGCAAAACTACCCGTTTGAAAATTGGTTGTACCGGAATTTGTTGAAGAACAAACCACTCAGTCCGATAGGCACACATTTAAAAGGAAACTGAAAAATGCGCCTAAAATCCTAAGATATTTTGATTTGACAGGTGAGTAGATTTTGGAAATGTACCCTGGAGATGAACTCGCGCGACCGGGGAGTTTGAAGAGAAGGTCACGGATTCCACTGCCGTGCCCTAACTCAGCGGCGGCGGTGCTGCTACGGCAGTGGAGGACATGAAGAAGTCCAGCGACGGTGGAAGATCCGAGCGATGAAAGCGGTGGTTCCGGCGGTTCGGATGAAGAACAGCGGCGGCGCTGAGGATTTTAGGGTTTGTGGAAGTTCAAACATTTTGGAAGAGAACTCGGGTCTATTTATAGCCATGGTTCCCGGAAGAGCTGGAGATGCGGTTCGTGAAGAAATTGGATCTGCCGTTGAGAGTCCTCAAAGCCCGGTTGTGCCGAAGAAAATCTCGGTAGCACCAGAATTGAGTACTGGAGGACGACTCATAATTTTTCAAAGATTTCAGAGTCACAACAGAGATGATTTTTGGTTATGCCGGGATTGAAGAACCGGAATAACTGAAGAATTTTCTTAAAGAAGAAACTGACTCTAGGGTTCATCTCGGTAGTACCGGAAGAAAAACGCAGTGATGCCGGGATTAGTTTCAACGGTGCACTTGTGAAGAACAGCATGAAGACTTTAGATAAGGTTTAGATAGATTTGAGATTAGGGTCCTTTGTCATCCACTTAGAAAAATACCAACTGAAGAAAATGAGCTATAAGTTGGATGAACAATAGGACTAAGATCAAAGATAGGCAAGATTTATATCAAATGTGATGGTTTGAAGCCACCATGTATGAATGTATTGATTTAGAACCACATATCAATTTTGTGAAGAGGGTTCTATGAATCATATTCATCAATTTACACATATGTTTCTTTTCTCACATTCTTGGATGTATATATTCATTTAGAGAATTATACTTACCCTTAATGTGTTCATATCTAGAACATCAACATCAAGTCATGATATGAACATGTATGCATGGTTTCAAGTCACGTTTCGAGAATCTAAGATATTTAGCTCACTTCGCAACTCGCAAAACCTATGCTCATCTAAGGGTTTTGTGAAGATATCCACTAATTGTTTATCCGTTCTCACATGGCTAATAACAATATCACCTTTTGCAACATGATCCCTAATGAAGTGATGACGGATATCTATGTGTTTTGTGCGGGAATATTGAACTGGGTTATTGGCTATCTTGATTGCGCTTTCGTTATCACACAAAAGAGGCACTTCTTTAATCATAATTCCATAATCCTTCAAGGTTTTCCTCATCCACAACAATTGAGCGCAACAAGAACCTGCAGATATGTATTCAGCTTCGGCGGTGGATAGGGAAACAGAGTTTTGTTTCTTGGAAGACCAACTAACTAACGATCTACCTAGGAATTGGCATGTTCCGGAGGTGGAGCTCCTATCAACCTTGTTTCCTGTATAATCCGAATCTGAATATCCAACAAGATTGAAACTATACCATAACCCTAAGTTGGGAGTATGGACTAGATATCGAAGAATTCTCTTAACGGCCGTGAGGTGGCACTCCTTAGGAGCTGCTTGAAACCGTGCACATATGCAAACACTTAACATGATGTCGGGCCTAGATGCACAGAGATAAAGCAAGGAACCAATCATAGAACGATATACCTTTTGATCAACGGATTTACCGTCTTCATTTAGGTCGAGGTGGCCGTTCATTTGCATTGGAGTACGTATTCCCTTTGCCTTCTCCATGTCGAACTTCTTGAGCATGTCCCTTATGTACTTCTCTTGAGAGATGAAGATTCCATTTCTGAGTTGCTTCACTTGAAGACCTAGGAAGAACTTCAACTCTCCCCATCATGGACATCTCAAACTTGTCGGCCATCATTTCTCCGAACTCAAACTTCAACTTGCTGAAATTGTGGTTAGTTGATCCGAAGATAATATCGTCCACATAGATTTGGCATATAAAGAGTTCACCATCCATAATTTTAGTGAAGAGTGTGCAATCATTTTTTTCAGTTTTGAATCTTTTAGCAAGTAGAAACTTCTTAAGACACTCATACCATGCTCTAGGAGCTTGTTTGAGTCCATATAATGCCTTATGAAGTTTATATACACTATTTGGAAATTTTGGATCATCAAAACCGGATGGTTGTTCAACATACACTAATTCTTCAATTTTACCATTTAAAAATGCACTTTTAACATCCATTTGATATAACAAGATATTATGATGATTTGCATATGTAGCAAGATTCTAATAGCTTCTAGTCTAGCTACGGGTGCATAAGTCTCACTGAAGTCCAAACCTTCCACTTGTGTATAGCCTTGGGCGACGAGACGTGCTTTGTTGCGCAGCACTTGACCATCTTCATCTTGCTTGTTCCGATACACCCATTTTGTTCCTATGACATTGTGCTCTTTGGGGTTCGGTCTATCAACTAGTGTCCACACCTTGTTGCGTTCCAAGTTATTTCGTTCTTCTTTCATCGCAATCACCCAGTCTTCATCATCCATAGCTTCGTTGATCCTAGTTGGTTCCAAAGAACAAACAAACGAGTAGTGCTCACAGAAATTTGAAAGTCTAGCACATGAGCGAGTTTGTGGACCTTTGTTTATGTCACTTATGATTTTGTCAATGGGATGATTGTCTTGAATCTATTTCACAAGTCTTGGGTGATGTGGACCACTTTGAGCTTGATGTCTTGTTTGAGCCTCATCTTCGACGTTTGCTTCAATGTCATCACTTTCCTCTTGAGGATCTTGACTTGAAGAAGGTGGCATGACATCTAGAGATGAAGTGCTCTCTTTTACTTCAATTGGCTTCACTTCCCCAATAGCCATATTCTTCAATGCTTCAGTGGGGATGAGCTCATCTGCAATACTTGGCAATTGCTCTACTTGGGAGCCATTAGTTTCATCGAATTGCACATACACCGTTTCTTCAACTTTTCGTGTGAAGTTGTTGAAGACACGGTAAGTGTGCGAACTCGAGCCATAACCGAGAAAGAAACCCTCGTGTGATTTTGGAGCAAATTTAGATGTGCGGTGCTTATCTAGGATATAGCATTTAGATCCGAATACACGAAAGTATGCAACGTTAGGTTTGTTACCGGTTAGAAGCTCATATGACGTCTTCTTCATGAACTTGTGAAGATAGAGACGGTTGATAGCATAGCATGTGGTGTTGATGGCGTCCGCCCAAAATCGACTTGGCGTGTTGTATTCTTCAAGCATTGTACGCACCATCTCGATTAGGGTTCTATTCTTCCTCTCGACAACACCATTTTGTTGAGGCGTGTAGGCGGCGGAGAATTCATGATTGATGCCTTCTGAAAGAGCATCTAGGCCCCTAATTTGGTTTTGATGGTTAATGGCAACTCAAACTAGAATCTAACGTTTACAGTGAGTGTAAGCAGGTTAGTAGGTTCCAAGAAGAAGGGTCATCAAGGAAAGGATGACCACCAAAAATGTACAAGGGTGGTTTCCAGGTCTAAGGGAATGGCTATGCTAGGCAGCTGTGCCACAGCTGTGAAGAAGCCGGTGTTGTGCAAGGAGTTGCAAGCAAGGTGATGGTGGCTTGATGCGTCAAGGGCCGTGACTACAGTTGGTGGGCAGGTAAAGCCTAGATTTGCTAGTTTCTTTGAGTCCATAGGAAAACCCGTATATCAAGAGGGATGAAGCAGTAATGATCTATGGAGGCTCTAATTGCTCAATGCTCAGGATGTTGGACAGTGGCACTAATGCTTTGAGGTTAGTGGCCCTGTGTCAACAGTTTTGTACAACTGTGAAACTGGTTTGTGCTTGCACTCTGTAGTGCTAGCAGTAGAAAACCCTAGGGGGTTAGAGTCACCGGTGTGACACAGCTGTGTCACAGGTGGTCTAGCGCTCTATGACTCAGGTACATCTCTATACCAGGGGAGAGCTTGTAAATGCTAAGGGACCTGCACTGCGATGGTTTGTCTGCTGAGTCAGAAGGCTGTCGAAGGTTCTCTCCTTATTAGGTTTTAGAGTTTGTTGTGCGCTGAGGGAATGTCATGTGCCAAGACCGGGCTGAGTAGTGCGGCTACGTCAGTTAAGGGTTTACCTGTGTGTGCCTCCGGTGACACAGGTATCGGTCTGCTTGAGCCGGCTATAGTTGGGCAGAGTGATTGGCTGTGTCACCGGTGATCCACTCAATCCTACATGGCAATAGTGTAACGGTCAAGTGCCTGTGAACCCTATAAATAGGGGACCAAGGGAGGTCGTCGACCTCAACCAATCTGTCTATCTTGCTCAAGCCAGTGAATCACATTCGATCGTTGCAAAGCCTCTCTCCACCGAACAAAAGCCAAGTTTCCTAAGTGTCAGTTTGGGAGGGTTAGAGTTCTTGAGCAAAGAGCATTGGTTCCTCCAAGAGTTGTTGCTGCTGAATCTATTACTCTTAGAGTGTCTACTCCTAGACGGGCGTAGGAGTTGCTAGTATCACCCAAGCTTGTGTGGGCTGAACCGGTAGTTTGTGAAGGTGATCTGAAGTCTACCTGCTACAAGGCAAAAGGACTTCCACAAGCAAAGGAAGGGGCCTGATCACTCAGGTACTCGGAGAACAAGCACGATTCGGTGCCGGCAATCTCTTCGGAGTAGCCTCTCCAACGGAGACGTACATCTCTGAGAAGAGTAGGGAACTTCGGTGAAAAACCCTTGTCTCTTGAGTGCTTTACATACTGCTCTTAGATACTCTCTAAGTTACTCATTTGACTTGCCTGCTTGTGTTGTTCATACATTCTTAGTTTATCTGAGATTGATCACCTTTTTACCTGTGCTAGTATATCTGTGACACAGCTCCTGAGCATCTTATCTCTTGCCTGTGTCAGCTACCTGTTGCACAGCTGATTGTCTGGCTCACCTGTTTTAGGTTATTCTCTTACCTGTGTTAGGCACCTGTGTGACAGCCAAGTGTTATCTTACATATCATTTTACACCTGTGTTAGTCACCTATCACACAGCTAGCTAACCCTTGCTTTCAGTAAGATTAAAAGTGATAACCTAAGCAAAAAGAGTTTAAATTTGTTAGCCTCCTATTCACCCCCCTCTAGTCGGCACCTTCGGTCCTTTCACCTTCCTCATCAAGAAAGTCATCAACATTGGTGTTCTTGAACTCTGTCCCGTTGTCGTTTCGCACCTTCTTGATCTTCAGCTCAAATTCATTTTGAGCTTTTCTTGCAAATCTATTGAAGCATTGTTGGGTCCTAGCTTTATCCTCAAGAAAATATACCCAAGTGAATCTAGTAAAGTCATCAACAATTACAAGACCATAAGCATTACCTCCGAAGCTCTTGTAAATATTTGGATCAAATAAGTCCATGTGAAGTAGCTCGAGAGGGTATGTGGCTGTCATGATGGTCTTGGAGGGATGTTTGGACTTTACTTGCTTCCCGGCTTGGCATGCGCTACAAAGGTGATCCTTTTCAAATGACACGTTAGTAATACCAAGAATATGTTTACCTTTTACCAACTTGTCTAGGTTCCTCATTCCTACGTGTCCAAGTCTTCGATGCCAAAGCCAACCTTTTGAAGGCTTTGCAATCAAACATGTGGTCACTTGAGGACCTTTAGAAAAGTCAACAAGATATAGATTGCCTTTTCTTACTCCTTTGAAGACTAAGGTTTGGTCAACACTTTTAGACACTTGGCAATCGATTTTAGTAAATAATACATTAAGATCAAGATCGGTTAATTGAGCAATGGACATTAGATTGAATCCAAGGGATTTAACAAGCATAACATTTGCAACAGATTTATCCTTGGATATGACAACTTTACCTAGTCTCATTACCTTTCCTTTACCATTATCTCCAAAGGTAATGCTTCGAGTAGGTGAAGCATTTGGCATGAACTCATCAAACATGTTTTCATCTCCGGTCATGTGATCGGTGCAACCACTATCAAGCACCCATTCTCGTCCTCCGGAGGCGTAGCTCTACACAACAGTTCAGTTTCTTTTAGGTACCCATATCCTTTTGGGTCCATGAAAGTTAGCGGTTGGGACATTGTTAGATATGTCAAATACATTTGGTATAAGGCTAGCAATGTGGTCTTTGTGTACCCAAATGATTTTGCAAGAAGCCACATCCCTACTCTTATGCCCAACGTATTTGGCATACACTTTACTCTTTTGGGTTTTAGCTAATCTATAGTTGGCATTATAGTTAGCATGCATGAATGCATAATCTTTACGAGCATAGCCATTGTAATGAGTAAGTTCGATATTCTTCCCTCTTCCAAGGACCCACTTGGTCTTGGGATATTGCTCGGGTCTCCATTTGGTTCCATCGGAGTTGTAGCTTGGGATGAAGCCTAACCCTTCTTTCTTCGAATTCATCGATTGCTTGCTAAGAAGCTCTCTAAGAGATTCACTTCATTTGCAGTTTTTGAAGAAGCTGAATTCGAGGAGGTTCTTCATCCTAGCATTCTCATTCATAATTGCTATGGTCTCCATAGATGGAGTGTTAGGAGAACAAGAGACCATAATAGCATTTAAAGATGAAGCATTTGAATGAATGTTGCTACATGATGTAGATGGAGGCATGGCATTTGATGATGCAATATATTTTAAGTATGGAGGGATAAAGCCTTCTTGATTCTCACTAATTTGTTTGGCGATGAGAGAATCGTTTTCGAATCTAAGTTCATCATGAGCCACTTTTAGAGACTCAAGATCTTGCTTCTTGTTGAGAAACTCAACACCAAGCTTCTCATGATTCTCAATTAGTGATTCATGAGCCTTAGAAAGATCGAGGTATTTTGACTTAATTTTGTTCAACTCACGAGTCAACTCCTTGTTTTTCTCCATCTCATCAATAAGAAAACTTTCTTAATCTTCAAGGATGATTTCTTGTTCCATGAGAGATTTAGCAAGAGTTCTATAGCTAGGTTTTATGTTTTCTAATTCTTCACTCATAAGATCATCATCACTGTCATCATAATTAGGAGATTTTAAAATTACCTTGGACCCTTTAGCCATAAGACATGTGGGAGACTCGTTGTCGCTTGGCATGTCGAAGATTGACCGTGCCTTTGTCGGTGAAGACCATGCGAGTCCCGCCATTCTTGTTTCAGAGTCCGAGGAAGAATCTTTGGAGCTTGAAGAATCACTGGCGTTTGAATCCCACTCCTTGCCAAGGTAGGCTTTAGCCTTGTACTTGTTCTTCTTGTAGTGATTGGCCTTGGAGTGACGCTCCTTTTTGTATGACTTTTCCTTCTTGTCATCATTATCTCCTTTGTGAACCTTTTCCTTTTTCTTCTCTTTCTTGTAAAGAGGACAGTTGGAAATGAAGTGGCCAGTCTCCCCACACTTGTAGCAGTTCCTCTTTTTGGGGTCTCTTAAGGAAGAACTTCCTTTTCTCTTCATGTCATACTTCTTGAATCTGCCACCCCTTGGAACTTGTTGAATCTTCTGACTAACAAGGCTAAGTCCTTCCCAAAGGAGTCTCTGATATCAGCTTCATCACTTGATTCTTCAGGTTCTTCATCAGATGAGGTCTCTGTCTTTTTGGCCTTCAAAACAATGCCTCTTCGAGAGCCTGATCTGGTAGAGTGTAGCTCTTTCTTCTCTTCAATGATCATCTCATGAGCATTGAGTCTTCCAAGAGCTTGAGATGGAGTCAATGATTTGAAGTCCGCTCTTTCTTGAATGAGGGTGCACAGGGTGTCATATTTCTCATCAAGAAATATAAGGAGCTTCTTGACAATGACGGTGTCGGTGATGTCTGTGGCACCAAGTCCTCGAAGCTCATTTTGATGGTTGTTAGTCTTGAGTAGATGTTTCGGACTGACTCTTGATCTGAACCTCTGATTCTATTGAATTGGCTTTGAAGAACATCAGTTCTAGAGTCTTTGACTGACTCAGTTCCTTCATACACTTCTTCAAGCATGTCCCAGATCTTCTTCGCGCTTCTGAGTGTGCTGATTCTTCCAAACTCATCATCGTTGAGAGCACCGAAGAGAATGTCACAAGCTTGAGTATTTAGCTACTTGTTCTTCTTGTCAGCCTTAGTCAGCTCATCTTCATCCAGAACAACGAATCCTTGTTCAATGATTCTCCAGATTTTGAAGTCAATTGCTTCAAGATACATCCTCATCTTGTGCTTCCATCCTGCATAGTTAGTACCATCGAAGATAGATCTGTGTGAAGAACTCCTATAGTTCCCGGAAGTCGACATACCTTTCTCCCTTGGTGGTTAAACCAAATCAATAGCAAAGAGGAGACCTTGCTCTGATACCAATTGAAAGATCGAGGTTTTTCGACTAGAGGGGGGGTGAATAGGAGATTATCAAATTTTACTCAAATTGGTTGTTTTAGCATGCAAGAGTGAGGCAGATTAGGTATGAAGCAATAAACAGCAATCTAGGTCTAGATCAATTGAAGAACAATAAGCAAATAAAGATCTAGAAAGAGAACACAAAGATTTACACCGAAAATAAATCTCAGGAAAACTTTCAAAGTCCTCGTGAGGCCCCTCCACTCGTTCAAAACCCAACTTTGCATTAAAAGCACATATATGCTACTCACCGGTATCCCATGATAAATCAAGTAGAAGCTCCAAAGGGGTTCTCTGTTAGACTCCATGGGTTCTTTCTTCTCCTTTGTTTCTACTAGAAGCACCTCTACTCTACCAACCGACCTGCTCCTATATCCATTCCAGGTGGGTCCGGCTCCCAGTACGCAGCCCCTTTTCTTTCGCAAACCTCCTTCCTTCTCGTCTCTCTCTCATACTCTATCTACCTGCTACTGCTCCTCATTGCCAGGCTGCACCACACCATTCATAGCCGATTGGAAGTCAATTCCTACCTGAGCTGTACCTCCGCAGCTTCCGTGCCACCTCACCTTCTCCTACAGCCGGCGGTGCAGCAATTTCTAGGTGCATCCATAGCACCCGTACAGCAACCCAGCCAGCTCCTCCCTAAATTCTCCCTAACCGGTCGTTCTATGAAATCAAGCCGAGCCCCTTGTGCCCTCATCACTCCCTGCTATCTCCCTCCACCAGCATTTCCTTTCTTCCCAGAGCTCGCCCCATTTCCACCATGCCAAGAACACCTAGCTGTCTTCCCAAGCCGAGCGGCTGCAGCTCATGTACCCGAGCTCCTTGCCTCCCTGCCATCACTCGAGTAGGTGCTCCTAACTCTCTCCCTCCTCATTTCTTCTTATTTTCCACTGGTTGTTAATCGAGCTCCCATTGCCGCAAGATCTCTTAATCCCTACCATTCGTCATCCGAGCTGCCACCTTCTCTATTTCATGTTCAAACCGAGCTCATTTTCCCCTAGCTCAGTCCTATTTCTATTCTGCTCACTGAGCTCCCCCGCGCCACCACGTGCTTCCTCTTTCCAGAGCCGAGCTGCTCCTCGTTTTTCTCCCTTCTTCTTCTGCACTCCCCAACACCGGCTCTTCCTTCCATTTTCCATAGGTCGAGCTGCAACTAAGCATCTTCCCTGAGCTCCTCCGTTGCCCACTCCGTCCTTCTCCCGCCGTTTTTCCCCAAACTCGAGCTGCGCTCTCCTCTTCCCATTCTTTACTTCTTCTCTCTAATCCGAACCGCTGCATCAGCCATGAGGCCTCCATTCCAACTCCCGCTATGAGCTCCACCACGGCCGACCGGCACCAACCCACTCGGTCCGACGCACTCCTTCCGCTCCTTCTCGTGCCTATGGGCTCTCCTCCGCCGCTCCCTAGCTCGACATCGGCCCACCTCCAGCTAGGACCTTGCTCACCGCCGGTGAGACACCCGAGCCGCCGCCACCTACCTCCTCCCTTTTCCCTATCTGACCATTTTCTCTCTGGTAGATGTCCCCATTTAACCGAGCACGGGCATGTTTTAAGGAGCAATGGGCTGCTGACTCACGGACCCACCGACCAGGTTTAATGCATTAGATTTCTTGGTTACGCCTCCCACCTCCAAAGACATATTTTCGTCCGATACGCTTCCTCCTCCAGGTAACGTAAATTCTTCTGTGCTCGAGCCAGAGCCGTCTCCCATCATCAGAAGCGTACTTCAATAACATGCCAACAACGTCATTGCCTAAGTCTGCCCTTTTGCTAAACAGTGGCTAACCTCTAACTAGTGAACCTTCGGACGATAATATCTTCCAAACCATTAGTCCAAATCAAGTAATTCTTTTTCCTAAATTCATAAAATTCCATGAGCCACCTACCAGCAACTATTTTGTCAATTTCTGATTTATTTGAAATTTTAAATTAAAATTAAAATTTTAAGAATTCATGTATATAGGATTTGTTAAGTAGGTCTAGATCACTTCCTCTACCTCCTGAAATGCTTCAAACCATTCTAACAACTCTGGTCCTAGGTATACTCTGAACTCCCTATATTTCGATTCACAAAAAAATAGCACTAAGAATAAAGGACTTGTGATCTAGGGCATAATCCAGAGATGGCTAAATAAGTCCTACGTATTTAAATTGAATTCCAGAATATCCAAAACATGAAAATAAAATAGTTTGTAGTACTCTAAAAACTTCCTAGACTAAAGAACCAAAGATCCCAAGTGATTTTGAATAGGGGCCAGTAGGCTTGAGTTCGCTTATGAAAAGGAATCACTATTTCATGTGAACTAAAGCTTAGCTAAAAGCTCAAATAAAATCTAGAGTCTTGCAAACATGTTTCAACTTATTCTTCAGGACTAATATCCTCTGAACATTAATCATGCTATAAATCAAAGACTCCCCAAAATGCTAAAAGCTAATATAGGCATATGCCTACCGAAAACCCTAAAATCCTAGCTCGGCAAGAAGCCCCAAGGTTCATTTCCGCCGTCATAATAACATATTTCGAAGCCTTTACTATTCCAAGCCTTTCAAATAGCTACCCATTGTTATTCTCGTTCAAATCTTTTGAACTATAAATTTTCAAGCTATATAAATGGTGAAACACTGTTGTTCCCAAATGAAGAACTGGAAGTTTGCTATTTTCTCCATATTACAGCAAAAGAATAATGAAGCCTAACTTCTCGACACACCTCAGAACCTCATACTTCTGCCATATCAATCCAAACCCTCTCTTATCGACCTTATGCGACCCCCCTAAAAAGTAGCAGCTACCCTCATATGTCATGGTTGGGTAAATGGTATTGTCCTCATGATTAATTTTTGATCTTATTGGATTTGACCTTGCACCGTGGATTTGTTCACCATTCTTTCGACGTGTAGATATCGGCGCTACGAAATCTTGTGTGAACAGTCCCTGATAATTGCCGCATCAAGTTTAGACTCGAGACCCGGCCAATATTACTAGGCAAGCTCTTCTTCCTTGATCATGTTGAATCCCATGTTTGCGAAATATTTACTTTGTTTGCAAAACTTGCATGCTATGTCAGCCCGGGCTTTCGGCTGTAACCGAAATTTTGGTTTTGGTTTTTTGGTTTTTGACACATTCGGTTTTACAGAAATGAGAACCGAAATGTTGTTCAAAATTATGAAAACTGAAAATTTGGTTAACCAAAATTTCAGTTTCAGTTTTCGGTTTAAACCGAAATTTTCAATATCATCAGAACCTAGTATCGGTCCTTACCAAAGTAAAATGTCCCAAGAAATTACCATGGATTCATCACGAATTATAGCTCAAGAACATCACCAATCGCCATAACAATGACCGAAGCCTTAAGAACATTGAGCTTCAACCGAAACCAATCGGACCATCCTTGGAAGAACCCTAGAACAACAGAGGAAAGGAATTTGGGAACTTACCAGGGGAGTCGAGCAAGGCAACGGCGGCCACCCACGGCGTGCCGCCGACAGGAGGCGAGCCAGGCGGAGCCCGACACTGCTGGAGCTACGACGCCGAAGTCACCGTCCCCGGCGGCAGGCAAGGGCGGCGGTCGATGGAGCGGTGCCGAGCGGAGCAATCAAGGGCCAGCGCGGTGGTGAGGCCGAGCCCGAGCCCTAGGCTCACAGCGGCGCCGACGACCGAGGGAGTATGGCAGGGTGAGACGGAGATGGGGGAGGAAGGGCGGCGGTCGACGGAGCAGTGCCGAGCGGAGCAATCAAGGGCCAGGGCAGTGGTGAGGCCGAGCCCGAGCCCTAGGCTCACGGCGGCGCCGGCGACCGAGGGAGTATGGCAGGGTGAGACGGAGATGGGGGAGGAGGTCCTGGAAGCGGTGCCCTCAGGTCGGCCACGGTGGCAGAGTCGGTGATTGAACCGGCGGTGGTGGCGCTCCTTTGGGGGAGCCAAGTATGATGGCATGAGAAGAAGACCGGCGAAGGCCGGGAGGGTCCCCGCGCAGCCGCCTCGTGCCCCCGCTACTTCGCCCGGTTGCTACCTCGCCGCCTCGCCAGGTCGCCTAGGTGGAGGCGGACGCTAGGGTTGGGTGCGGGGTCTGCGTGGCCGCGTGGCCGCGTGGCGTGGGCCGTGGGGGGTTGCCGGGTTGGTCAATATGACCGGGGTCCGGGATGAGGGATTATTCGGGGCCGAGCAGTCGGGCTAACGGGTTGGGCTATTGGGTGTCTGGGTGTCTGGATTATTCGGTTAAAACGGTTAACCATCTCGTACAACTGATTAAACCGAATTAAATTCGGTTTTCACAAATTGCAAACCGAATTAATTCCGGTTAACCGAAATTAGTGACAATTCAGTTTTTGGTTTCAGTTTTCGGTTTCGGTTTTGGTTTTACGGTTTTATGCTCGGGCTGAATGCTATGTGATAGAAATCGGTATTTTATGTAGCAATAGTTATGTCCGATATGATAGAAACCCTAGTCCGATTTCGTTTCCTTGTCGCCCTAAGGACTATCTATATTCTGAAGAAAATATCGAAAAACCTAGAGGTAGTATATACATATATATTGCTTAGCCCCGCCGTAGAAGGTAAAACTAGGTTTTCGCAAAAAGAAAGGATTCCCGGTAATCTCAAAAGAGAATAACTAGGGGATGGACCACTGTGACCGCCAAGGATGGGGTCATGGCATAATCCACGGGTTGGGATGTTTTCGAAATAAAAAGCAAAAGGGAGATGATTTGGATCCGAGTTAGAAATGAAGGGCGAAAATAGGAAGGAATTCTATAAGCGAGCTAAGTCCCAGCGTGGCACTCGCGGTTCATGCGACGGACAAGGTGTGAAGTCTTTCTCGGATCACTTAAGGACCGAACCTACCGTGCCGCTAAACCAGGTTCACCCCGTACATCCACATGTCCTTTATGGGAAGGACTTGGCTTAGTACCCCGTCGAGTGCTAGTGCCTGGACCCGCGGGCAGTAGGAAGTAGGTGACTAGACAATTTAAGACCTAGAGAGCCTCTCCCGCAAGGTAGGGAGTTGCTTGACACAAAGGTGAAGAGTCCCATTTTTGAGTCTGCGGGACAAAAGTAAAGTTGGGTTACCCATCTAGCGGGTCCGGCTCTAATATGAAAGCGGGCGAAAGGTCTCATTGTACTAGCCCTGTCAGTATACGGTGCACAGTATACCCAGGGTGAATTACATCGTGTGGGTAAAGCCGTACAACCTCTGCAGAGTGTTAAAATCTATTCGAATAGCTGCGTCCTCGGTCATGAACACAATCTGGTAAGGCCACACACTGGTTAGTTAATTATTTCTAAAAATGGGATACGGGTTTAAGGGCGCATCTGGCTTGATGAGCATGCAGAGTGAGCTGTGAGTGCCCCGTGTAATGCGATTACACGGGAGGAGTGGTTATGAGTGGGACGCCGTTCACCCAAGACATAAGAACGGCTATCTGAGGGGAAAGGTGGTATTATTGAACGTCGTTCTACCTGAGGGTAGGAACGGCTATCTATTGAAACTGAATGGCCGCTTCGTGGCGGACGGCCGAATTTGCAGGAATGATATTATGGTTGATTGATACGACTCGGCAAGGCCGAGGTTGTTTTTTTGAAAATATGCTTTTATCATCTACTTAAATATTTTAGATGAAAACTTACTTTTCCGCACAAATATGAGACATAGGTTAGAGCCTCTTTATTGATACCTCTGTGCATACATATAGCTGTGATACTCACCCTGAAGGGGAGCTTGCGAGTACATTCCATGTACTCACCTGGCTTGTTGATTTGGCCAGACAGATGAGACGACAACTCGAAAGCAACGAAGGAATTCGCAAAAGCTAGGACGTAACCCCAGTCAGTTGCCTGTCGGGTATGGCATATTGATGGGCCACATCACCGCTTGTTTTCCGCTGCAAGATTTTAGCCGAAGGGCTACAGGTATAAGTACTCGATCCTAACAATCGAATTATGTATCATATTCTAGCATGTGCGTGTATGACAATGATATACAGGTTCACTCGTGTGTACCGGCTACTGGT
This sequence comes from Stipa capillata, assembly GCA_019208055.1. NCBI lineage: Eukaryota > Viridiplantae > Streptophyta > Magnoliopsida > Poales > Poaceae > Stipa > Stipa capillata. The sequence continues at coordinate 720,064 of JAGXJF010004731.1, forward strand.
CCAGGGACCGGTACAGTAAACACAAGGGTTTATCCGGCTTTAAAACCGGATACGCCACAACAACGGAACCCAATTTGACGCATCTTCATTCAAAGAATTCTACAACTCCATGGGAACTACTTTGCACTTCGCCTCCATAGAGTATCCCAAAAGCAAGCCGTAGAACGAGCTAACGGACTCATCCTCCAAGGTCTTCGCCGTTGCGTCAAGGACAACTCCGTTAAAAAAGGAATATGGGCTGAAGAACTTGGGAGTGTACTCTGGGGGATGCGCACCATCGTCAGCCGCTCTACCGGGCGAACACATTTCTCCCTAGTATATGGATCCAAAGCTATTCTTCCCACCGAAGTCGAACACCGCTCTCTCCGCGTCGAGATGCTTCGTGAAGCCACACCTCTCAACCTCACAAGAAATGGAGAACATCGCTAGGCTAAAAAAGACCTCATCGAAGAAGCACACAACCAAGCCCTCTTCAAGCACGCTGCTTACGAGAAAAGTGTTGCACACTTCTATAACACTAGGGTGAGAGAACGAGCATTCTCACAGGGAGACCTGGTGCACAAGAAAATCATCGATCCCCAATCACAAGGGAAGCTCCACGCTAAATGGATCGGGAGCCTATCGCCTCTCCACCATGAAAGATGAACGTTTGGCCCATGCCTGGAATGGAGATAAGCTCCACAAGTTTTACACTTGAAACCCTCTATAAGCACCTCTCGTGGCCAAATGCCTCCCAAGGCATGTATCCTCCAAGAGAAGTGAAAGTTAAGCAAATTGCGAGCTCCCATGAACCAATTCTTCTTGCCTTCACCCCTGAGATGCAAGTGAAATCACGTGCCATTAGGGCCCGCCTTTCGCTTTCCTCTGCACAGGAGATTAGTTGAACCTCGTGAGCTGTTCCACCTCCTTCACGTCCGAGAAAAGAAGGGCTAACCACGGGCCACTAGGGCCTATCATTTACCTTCCTCCGCGTTGTGAGGCAGCGAACGGTGAGCCCTCGCATCACGATTCCTCTCTTTTCAAAAGAAGCCCCTCCATCATAGTGTCATGGGAGAAACCCCAGAGGCCTTCTCGCTCGAATAACACAAATGATGCGTGGGATGAAAACACTTGCAAAGCCCTAAAGTAGAACTCTCACGGCTCTCTACGGCGACCGACACATCTCTAACCAAGAGTGCTCGGTGATTACCCATGAGAATTTTTCTCTACTGGGTACAAGGATTCCACTGGACTAGTCATCCATGACCCTAGGCGCCAAGCCGAGTCGCACTCGTGGCGGAAAAGCCCTAAGCTCCGACTAAGCGGCCGACATGCCTCTGACCCAGGATGCTCGGCGACTGCCCAAGGAAGATCCATCTTCCTAGGTACGGGGGCTCCATGACTCGTCATCATGGCCGCAGGCTCAGGCCTAGTCATGGCAAGCTGCATGCAAGGCTTCGGCCGAGTCGTGAATCTGAGACTAACCATACACCACCTTGCAGGGAATAACAGAACATGTTTAAACATCAAAGCATCTCATAAACACCCTCGCAGGGTATCATAACAGCTAAACATTGATAACATGTTGATGGTATATGATAACATGGTGAGATGGCTCCTAGCACAAAAAATTGCTCCAGCCAGGCCTATGTCAAGCTACATCAGGATGTTATGTCAAGGATCTACATCAAAGTTACTAAAGCATAGTTAGCACAACAAAAAATGAATCGAAGGTCGAGATTAGGCAAAGCTAGCAAGTGGATCATCACCGCTCCTTATCCCCCACACGCCAAAGAGGTTCACTGCAGGTCACGAAGGCTCGAGTCCTCACCTACAGAGCATCTCCTCCATCTTGAAGGTATCCCTGCGCCACCAGACTCAGAGTACCCTCCAAGCCGACACCGCCTACAAGAATGGCCGACACACCTACCGCCACAGCTCGGCCAGTCAGGACACGGTAGTACCTCGTGGCCGCACCCTCAACCTGCCGCATTTGAGAAGAAAGGACCTCACAAGTCTGGAGAACTGTCGCACCCAAAGGAGGAGGCGTCGTCTACCTCGGCTTCAGCAAAATGCCATGGGCCTCAGTAGCACAAGCCGAGACAAGAGCAATCACCTCAGGATCTGTGACTAGTAGGAGAGAAGGAGCACCAGCCATGCTAAGGTCCGGAACCACAGCCGCCCCGGCAGCAGGAACAAGCGGAACAATGTTCATCCTCCCCTCTGTATCCTTCTTCGCCCTTGTCAAGTCCCAGTCGGCCATGTCAAGCTAAAAGCTGACGGCCACCAAGTTCTCCTCTGAAAGGACCAAGACGTCGCCTAGAGGGGGGGTGAATAGGCAATTAAAACTTCTAATCAATTCTAGCCAATTTAAATGCGGAATTAAACTTGGCTATGAGCAAGATTATCCCCCACTAGAACTTGGTTCAACTAGTGCACAAGCAACCTAATCAAGTGTATATGATTTTAAAGCTGGGTTGATTAACAAGCAATACTATATGGCAAGCAATTCAATTCTATACAAGGTATACATTATAGCAAGAATGAATTGCAAGAATGAAATGCGATATGTAAAGGAGACAAGGGACAAACGATGTATGACTCGGAGTTCGAATATCCACCGATATCCTACGTCTCCATTTGAGGACCCAATCATAGTTGATCAAGGGTGGGCTCCCTCTCAAGCCACTTCCTCTCGAGGACTCTCCGGACTCTCCTCGACCACTACGGCTAGCTCCATCCTCCACTCCCGGAGATGGCGAGCTCCAAAGCCACTTCACAATCTCTCGGGCCTCTTCACAATCTTCACGAAGAGATCACCGAGCTCACAACCACCAAGCCGTCTAGGAGTCGGTGGCCTCCAAGAGTAACAAACTCCCGGACACGCGCTCGAACACAATCGACGCCGAATGCTCAACACGATGCAACTAATGCATACGCTAAGTGCAATCGATGCACAAACTCTTCCTCACACCTCAATCTAGCAACACATGCACTTGAGGACTTTAGAGAGGGTAGGAGTAAGAAGAGATGATCAACAAATGACCCAAGAGGCAGCAGCACCCTTCCCCAACCGGCCAAAGAGGGTATATATACCCAAAACCTCGAAAACTAGCCGTTGGAGAAAGCTGACTGCGTGCCCGGTTTAAACCGCTCTCAGGCCAATTTAAACCGCCCGCAGCCAACGGTCAGAAAACGGTCGGAAAACACGTGGTTGGTTTAAACCGCTCTTGGGCTGGTTTAAGCCGCCCGCATGATCAAGCACAAAAACTGGGCAAATCTGGACTGACCGGATTTGACTCGGACCCTCTGGGTTGAGGTCCGGAGATTCCGGGGTAACATCCCCGGACATTCCAGGAACATGGCCGAGAGCAGCACACAGCTGCTCAACAACACCCAGACACTCCGGACCGACCCGGATACTCCGGGTACCTGCCCGAGAGCACACCAAACCTTTTGTACAACCCGGAGCCTCATCCAGACCCTGGCCCGGACCCTCCAGGTCGAGGCCGGTCAGACCGGCCGCAGGGCTGGTTTAAACCGCCCTGGCCAGTCTGGCTGAAAACCCTTAGTTTCTTGCACCTTTTTTCTGAGAAATCAAAACCGAGCAGGCCTTGACACAAGGACTTTTACCTTAGTTCATATACCCTGAAAATCGACTTTCCGAAGTCCGTGAACTTAGATGAAACACTTCGACCACAAAGGTCAAGAAGCAAACCACACGCGCCGAGACACAAATTCAAGGGCAAAACCACACATACTCATAAAACGGTCCGATGCCTTCAAGCACTCATAGCTCGGAATCTCCGGACACGCTAGAACCCTAAAGCTCTAGCACTCGCAACACCAGAACCAATGCGATGAAATGCAACATATGCAAAGACTTGAGCACTCGACATACGATGTGGACAAGCTAAACATCTGATAGCCCCTCTTAATAGTACGGCTATCTAACCTATAATCCGGTCTCTCTCCAAGCACCTAGAGACCGGTAAAAATAGGAAACTCTAGCTAGGCATACCTTTGCCTTGAGCAATCCTTGTCGGACCTGGCGAACGCATCATCCAAGTCCTGTCGCTTCTCATTGCTCTTCTAATCTTGTCATCAACTCCACTTGAGCTTGATGGCGATCTTCATCCTTGCTTCTATCTCGATCCTCTCTCGATCTTTGGAAGCTTGATGAAGTCCAATTGATAGCTCCCCATGCACCAAGTATGGGAGGCTTTTCTCTTTTCATCTTCTTCACCGGTTCACTACCAAGGATTGAACCGCAAGCATCAAGTTCATGAGTCATCACCATGCTCGACTTGATCTTGCTCTTCCATTTGGCACATATGAATAACTCGATTCATCTCTTGCCACCATATGAACCTAACCCCAACTCACTCTCAAACACATAGCATGTGGGTTAGTCCATAAACATAAATTTACAATCTCATACCTTAGTCACTTGGTCCATTGATCGCAAGCGACAAAGTCTTCTTTGCTTGATTGTCAACTTTCTTCAATCCAACTCATGGATTTAATCTTCGGCCTTTTAGCTCAACATATGAGCCCATGGATCCTAACCCCAACACACTCTCGATCATCTTTGAGTTCACTCCTTGAACTACAATCTTGATCATCCGAGGTCTTCTTCTCTCTAACTTCTTCTTGATCATGTGAGCATCACCTAAAACTCATTGATCTCGATGCGTCTCTTTTGATCTCATGGCATTCGTTAATGAATCCGTGCTCTATCAATCATTGCATCACCTATGGAACAATCTTCAAATAATTCTCAACACAATTGTTAGTCCATAGGTATTGTCATCAATTGCCAAAACCACACTTTTGGGCTAGATGAACTCTCATCCTCAACTAAGATGGTCCTCTCGATCTGATGCCGCAGCTCCTCCTCGCCCTGGGAGGCTCGCTCCTCCACTGCCTTGATCTCCCCCTCGGCGTGCTCCGCCCTCAGGGTCACCCTCGAAAGACGCTGCTCGAGATTAGAGCAACCCTAAAGGCGAGTGTTCAGCTCACTTGTAGTACGGGACAACTTGGCCTTCACCTTGAGAAGCTCGTCCTCAGCCTGCCTCACGGCCTCCTCAACCTTCTCATGGTGCGCCTTCTCAGGAACTAACTCGTCCTAAGCTAGCACCGCCTTGGACCTCTCGACCTCCAAAGCAGAAGAAAGCACTTTCACCTTGGCCGAGAGAACAAGGATCGCTTTAACCTGCTGAACAAGGCCCCTGAACCTGCACCAAAATGCAACTAATAAGCTAACCACAAATGCATCACCAAAAGGGGATAGACCAAAAATACTTACCCCGCGATGCACTTGAAGCAGGTCACCCACGACATCCCTCATTTCTCGGAACTAGGTAAAGAACCCCTCCTCAAGCGGCGCAGCCCTATCCTCACAAGGGATCGGGGGCTCCTCCATACCACCTAAGCAGGATACAGTGATAAGGAGTTAGCCACAAAGGAACAACACAACAAGTGGACTAGGGTTTAAAAGCTCACCTGTCGTCCATGTGTCATCCTCCAAAGTCTCACAAGCCAGGGCGAATCCAGAGATCTCCTCCTCATCAACGGGAGCCTCCGGTCAGCTACACACACCTCCATTAGAAGATAAGTCGAAGATAAGGTTGTCCACACGCCTGAGTCCCAACAGCCTCTTCAGGTCCTCAATCTCGTGTGCAGCAGGAGGAAGGACAGACTCGACAGGGATGCTCCCCTCTAGAAGCAAGTCAACAGTCTCCCTCATGGGGTTTTTTCGACAATGATAGCTCATGGTCACGGGGGCTGGGGACTCCCCCTCCTCAGAGAAGTCACAACCTCGCTTGGCTCAGGCCCCAGTGCCTCCTTCCTCTTCCTTGAAGATCTTGGGGGCTTCGGTGCGAGGTACGGCAAGCCGAGCACCGCCAGCTCCGACACCCTCCCAAGACCATCCCGGCATTTAGAGCCAACGTCCAACATGGAAGGTGTCGCCAGGCGTCCTGTCCGCCCACCGGACAAGCGAATCTGTTGACCAAGCAAAGGATCCTCACGCGCGGGAAGAATGATCTTGAAACACCTCACGATGATATTGTGGCACGCCTTCTCATCCACAGCCACAGCATATACCTTGTGCTCTTTGGCGTTGTACGACCCGATCAACTGATTCGCCCACTCTACTGCCATCTCATGAGGGTAGGAAGCTGAAAAAAGAAAAAGAAGCTGTTAGTGCTCAAAATAAGGAGAAAATACTAACAGAGGGACATTAGTAAGAGTACTCACGGTCGTCAGCTGTGCACGGAGGGCGGAAGTCATGAGGGATCCCCAAGTCTTTCCTCTAGTGGGACCTCATCATATAACGATCCACCATCACCATATCCTCCATCAAGTCCCGGAAGCTTTTCTCACGCCGCACCGCCTTGATCATGTCAATCTTCCTGCTCTCCTCATGGGTCGGCTCTATCTAGGAGACATCCTTAAGACCAATCTGACCATCATTCCTAGGTATCCCGCCTGTGTGGTACAAGCGAGTGCCCGGGAGATGAATATAGAACCATTGGGAGTCCCACTCTTGCCACAGAAGGGACTTGCACTTAACTAGAACAACTGGGAAGTCCTCAACAAAGTCCGGGCAAAGCCTCAAGAAAACGATGCCAAACGTGCTCTGAGTGCTGCCATCAAGAGTCTTTCTACTCTTCATCTCCATCTGGAAGAAGTACAGAAGCAGCCTCAAGGATGATCCTCCCCCAAGACTGTCTCGCTCAACCATCTGAACACATTGAGCTTAAGGATTGTAGATGGGTACAACTGCGCCAGCTCGATACCAAAGGCTCTGATAAACTCCACAAGGAAAGGGTGGACCTGCGCAAAAAAACCAGCATAGAACCAAGAGGCAAACACCACAATTGCCTCCTGATGCCTCTCCGCTATGTAACGCTCCTCGTGCGGATCTGAGACAATCCCATGCCCCCGGGGCATGTACCCCACGTCCACCAGCTGCTCCAGCTGCTCATTGTCCATGGAAGACGGCCCCAGTAGGTCGTGGTATAGGTAAGCCCCCAGGGATGGTCCCTCGCCCAACCCTCGATCCCCTCCGGATTTTCTCAAAGGTTTTTTCCTCACGGCACTTCGAGGTGCCCTGTCTCGAGAACGCTCCTCAGATTTGCTCACAGTCTTGCTCACCGTCCCGGCCGGACGGGGGGGAATTGTCACGCACCATCTCACCTACCAAGGTAAAAATTGGAAGAAATAAATTAGCACTTGATGGCAAGGAATAATAAATGGCATGAAACAACACAACACCGCCGTCACTCGCGACCCCCGGAGCTGATTGAAAAGCAGCTCAAAAATATGGTCTATGCTAGCAAAGGACGTGACCTACCGCCGGCCTAGGTATTACTAAAACTAGCCTGGTCCCAAGCCTCAAAAGAAACACTGCCTTGCCTTCTGCGGCCCGGATCAGGGGTGGCCCAACATGACCCAGTGGGCGATCAAAGAAATGGTGGGCGCAGTCCGAGCCAAGAAACCACGCATAGCCGTGGTTAAAGGAAGCAGGACCTGATCCTGGGCTGACCTACGGCCAAGAAAAGAGAGAGGGCCCAGCCTGGCCCGTCACTGCCTGGAAACAAAAATGGCCCGAAAGTGCCCCTCCGGCGACCCAAGACCAAGCGACGGGACGGCCCAGCTGCACGAAGGCCTATGCGTGCACACCTCTGCTGGCCCAGGCCACCATTAACCAGGCCATGAGAAGGGAGCCCAGCAGGAATAGGAGTGTCACCGGCCCACCTGAGCCTCAGCGTGACAAGAAATACACATATATGAAAAATAAAACAAAAGGCATCCTGCCGGCCAAGCCAGGGGCGCCGCTGCCGCCTGCAGCATATCCATCGCCACCCTAACGCACACTAGACGTGTTCACCGTCCACGTGCTAAACCTGAGTATCCTCGCCCGCTTCCTTCTACCACCACCGCACGGGGCGACCCGGCTGGGAAACGCGTACGCCCACTGCACCTACAGTGCGCCGTGCAGCCCAACCACTACGGCAGCTTGAAGCTACGTCGTGAAGGACGTCGCCACACCTCCTCCCGCCTCCTGCCAACTCGACCACTATCACGAAAAGGAGGGAAGGCGATGCTCACCAAGACAAGGGCAGCGATTTGTCACGATGGCCTGGCTCCCAAGAGCCCCGGAAAGAGCTGGAGACACCGCCAGCAATACCTCCCGCTGCGACAGCCTGACGGAGAAAAAACCCCATACCCCCAACGAGCTCCTACCAGACACAGCGGAATGCCTTTCCTCCCTTGATCGCTTACATCGCCGAGGCGGAACCACCTCACCGGAGCTAGTGCCGGTGCTTCGACCTTTACTCCCCACTGGGTCACTCCCTCACCAACCGCCATCGCTGTTGATGCCTAAGAAGACCTCCCACAGGGGACACCTTGTCGAGCCCTACACCCTGTCGTCTCTACCCGAGGGCCGCCGACGGAGTCTTCGGCCTCAACGGGAGGAAGCAAGAGCACCGAATGAAGCCACGCGGTCGCACGATGGACATCCGCGGCCTTCTCTTTTTGCGCAAATGGACGGACCCACCGAAAGGGAAGATCCCGCCTACCAAGGGAGGAGGAACCCTAAGTCCTTACCTCTTTTGGCCTGGGGAAGAAATGCCTCCGCCGTCCGATTCACTCAGCGAACCTCGTCAGAAGCCGTTGGATCCCTGTGGAATGACTGAGCCCCGTGAAGCAAGCCTCGCCTCGGCCCAGTCCACAGCGCTAAAAATGTGGCTAGACGGGCAAAACGCGGTATCTCGTCAAATGGGTCAGACGACAGACAGCCCATAAGACCCACTAAGGGGAGGGCTGCTCCCTGGGAAGCGGTCGGGCCCTAGGAAAACCAAAAGGATGGACCTAGACGCGAGCCATTGCTCCCAATGGGCCAAAGGCTGAGCCCCATGACCTTTACTGCCTATTTTTATTTTTCTTTTCATACTCCTTGCAGTTTTTCCATAAGAGAAAAAAGAAAAGGAAGTATAAAAGGGAAGGATCAGAGACAGAGCTAAAAAAGGGAGGGCATATCCTTGGCATCCAGAGTTTGACCTACAGTCACTACCATAACTACAGCTCAAGGGGGCTCCTGTTGGGGTGCTAAGTATTCTTATACGGGCCAGCCCATGGCATCCTACTTGGCGCTTACATGGCGAAAAATCAAGTCAAAGCTAAGTCAAAGAGGTTAAGAAGCGTATAAGGGGAATGGTCCACCATAGGCCATGAACCACCCTTCCTCCCCTAGTCTACCATAGACTCATAGACCACCTTTTCCAAAAATACCCCTCCACCTCTCATCCCCCATGGGTAGCCATGGTCTTTTGTCATGGACCTCTTGCCTATATAAACCCCCATGAGGAGATGTAAAATTCAACCTCATAAATGAGAAATCTCAAATAGGAGGCCTAGAGCTTCAAGTCTCGCACGGGGAGCTCTAGGAGCGACTTCGAGAAGTCTCGAACGGCCCAAATCGCTAGCCTAGTCTCACACGAGGCGCCTCCCTCAACATAGGACTAGGCCGGACTCCTCGAGGCGGCCGAACCTATTCAAAAAACATCGAAGTGTCATAATTTATCGAGTGTACGGCGACCTTCCTATAAGGCCATCATACACGGCCCATCACTATTGCACTTTAAGCGTTGACCCGTCGACACCCCCCTCTTCTGTGTTGTTTCTATAACGACAATATATCTATTTTAAAAGCTCCACAAATGTGCCCAAAAATCACCAAATGTTTGTATGGGTTTTCATTCTCTTCTCCTGCAAAAATATTTTCTCGCAACATAGATATTAGCACTAGATTTATCTCATAGCTTTCCTCACTTGTAATGAGACTAACACTAGAATAAATATTAGGATCTTTTGGCATTGATTCTGCAATAATAGCTAATTGGTTAATGGACTTGAGTCGAGCCATAATAAAAAATCAAAAATACAAACAAAAAGTACTCAACAAAAATAACAATACTCAATACAATTACCGGTGGCGCTTCACTCCCTGGCAATGGCGCCAGAAAAAGAGCTTGTCTCCGTGAATATCACACCTAGAAGATTCGGCAGTTCAAGGTAGCTTCTGTCACTGCGGTACCTTTAATCCCTTATCCCGTAAGTGTCATTCATGTCCCGCATGCAACATGGTGAACAGTCAACGTTCGTACACCACCATGAAGAACATTACCACGAACATATTTCATATCACAAATGAATTACTGCATCTCAATCATGAGTAGGTTAGGGCTACCATATAACCTCAAGAACTAAATGAACTACTCAAGAGACAGATCACAAGGCATGAATGAAGAACGGAAATTGGATGTCATGATTCAATGTGCAAGAGTAATCTTAGAACGAATCGACACACATAAAGTACGGAATGAAAAATTTTGAAGATCAATCTAGATGGAGAAACCGATGATATAAATGGAGATGATGACGGGGAATGACTCTTCAATATTCCTTGTGATCTCTCTTGATGGAGATGGCTGCCCTTGTGGTGTAGATCTGATCTCGGGTAGTCTTCTTCTTCCTGGAGGCATATCAATCTATTTTCTCTTTGTTCTTCTCTGTTCGACCTCACCCATTGAGGCGGTTCCACTAGAGGGTAGTACGACCGGGTAGTAAGAGCGGGTGCCCGTACCACTAGTCGACGAACCTTCTGGTAACTCCAATTGCGAGGGGGTTTCTTCCAGGGGTCTTCCCTTGGTGTGTAGATCATGTGTATATATTTGGTTTGCCCAAAAACCCTCTGATTTATTTTAGTTTCTTAATTATCCTCCGGAAGAGCCTTAATCTGCCTTTTAAGCGGATCTACATCAAAATAGCAGTAATTATTCTAAAAGCAACTAAAAACTATAACTAATATATGAATTGGAATAAAAAACATGTATGCAAAATGCATGCACTAACGACCACGAACTTTGAACCTTGACTTGTCGTCTTGAATGGGCTGACTAGGTCGATCCCTAACAGGCTAGTGTCTAGGACGACGATATTGGCTGTAACTCATGTGCGGGTTTGTTCATGCCATGACCCATTCATTGACATGAATGATATTTTTGTAAAAATTCTTATGCATCATGCAATGTTGTTGTCCAGTAAAACCCCTGCCGAAGGGCTTTTGAAAGAAGTACACGTGGTGCAATATGTGATCCACACAACCATGTATGTCACACACCAGCTCTATCCCTTCTTCCTTAGAGATACACTTCAGGAATGGTGCACAAACTCCATGTTTGTACAACACATCTTCATGCATGTCAAACCCCCTCGCACGAGCTTTGTGTCGTCGTGCTTCAGCTTCATTCTCTGGCACTTTTTCATTTGTTAAGTGTTGTATGATGGGAGTTCTACAGTCATTGCACTTGATTATATGAACTTCAAGATAATATTTGATGGCCGAAGTGGTGAGGATTTCATAGAAGGCACTGTGCAAAATCTCGGCTCACAAGCCTTGCCAACTGACGAGGGAAGCCCAACCGGGTAGGGCCAATGACTCGAGTCGGCCCAGCAAGCCTGGCAAGGCCAGCTCGGGTGCAGGACCAACAACTTCGCAAAGGCCTATTCGGACGAAGGCCCAAGAACAGCCTGCCAGGGTACAACGTCTGGGTGCCATTAAGACAGGCGTTACAACTCATCAAGGCATACGTTTCAGCCGGCATGAAGACTGGTGTTACTCGGACGGTTACCAGATATAAATGTCAGTTAATTAGGACAGTAACTGTAGTTCAGCCGAATGACCGAGTCGGCTGATGCGCAGGCCTATATAAAGCCGAGCCCTCCATGCAGAAGGGGGCTAGACTCTAGACCTTACATTCTCTCATTCCTATGGTACTCCCTTTTTCACGTAAGAACATCAAATACATTCAGCAGGAGTAGGGTATTATCTCCATATTTGGAGAGCCTGAACCTGGGTAAAAGTTCTTGTGTGCACCGCCTAGATCTTCCATACACGCATCCCCGACAATCCTATAACAAATGGATATTGCCGCGAACACCCCGCGACAGTTGGCGCGCCAGGTAGGGGAGGCGTGTTTTGGAGCTACGATCCAGGCGGGATCTTCTCCAGCGACCGGCGACAAGCTCATCATCGGCAACATGTCGCCTGACGCGCATCCTGAAGGCTCGGAGTTCATCTTCGGCGGCCTTCACTTCTTGGCCGACGCTTTCGGCCAATTACATCTCCAAGATCCGCGTCCGTGCCATACCGTGGAGGAGGAGCCTGAGCTCCGGCTCGGATCTCCTCCAGCTCCGGGCAAGGGCGAGGAATATTTCAGGTTCGTCGCCATGGTGGGCGCCGAATCTCTCCTCTCCATCCTGGGATCCGAATCCGAGGGGGACGAGAGTTCGCACAGCCATACCGCCTCCGCTGAGGTGTATGTGGTTGGGGATGGCGCCGCAGAGGATGCGGGAACGTTTGCAGCAGCGGCAGCCAGGGCAGCCCATGAGCACCTGCATACGCCCATCAACGGACAATCGGATGCCGAGAGGGCCTTGGAGGCTTCTCGGCAAGCCCTCCTTGCAGAACGAGCACGCCTCGATCAAGAGCGGGTGGCACTCGAACAGCAAGATCGACAACCGAATGACCCACACGGTTCGCGCAGCCGCGCGAACCGGCGAACTTCTTCGGCCGCCCGGAAGAGTCGGGCTACTCGGGCCCCACTTTTCGGACGGCAACAGGACGGTGTCCTTGTCTATCAGACACCGGCCCAGAACCTTTTCGCGGCCACCGCGCTGGCCGACTCATTGCCACCTCCAGCAGACGGCCCCGCGGCGGAAATCCACCGCCGAGTCATCACTCTGATGAAGACAGCGGTGGAACAACAAAATGAAGCCGGGTCGGTTAGCAACCGGCTGGCTTCCCAAGAGACTCGGAGTCGGCCCTCAGGAGCTCCGAGTCGCCCCGTCACAGTCGGATCGTCTCAACCGAGTCGATCCACGAACCGGCCTGACGCTCGCCTGGAGATTAACCGGCTCCAGGCTGAGCGGCGGCGAGCCGGCTCTCTTCGAGCGAACGATGCCCGCGATGCCCGCGATGACATCGAGGGACGGCGGGCAGCCCGGTGTGCGGGCTGAGCGACGCGCCGGCGAAGTCAACCAGCCGGGCGGCTCTGCCTCCACCGGTCCGCTTTGCTTCAGCAGGCGGATTCGAGGCGAGCCTTTCCCGGATCGGTTCCGAATTGCCAGTGGCATCGACAAGTATGATGGCACAGCCAAGCCGGAAACTTGGCTTGCCGACTACTTAGTCGCATGCAACATAGGAGGAGGCAACGAGCGTGTCGCCCTCCGAAGCCTACCCCTGATGCTGGAAGGGTCGGCTCGGGCATGGCTTAACAGCCTGCCCGAAGATAGCATCTATGATTGGAGGGACCTCCAAGAGGCCTTCATCAAAAACTTTGAGGGCACGTATAAGCGCCCTGGGAACGCCCAAGACCTGTGGTTCTGCGTCCAGGAAAAGGGCGAGTCGGTCCGCGATTACATCCAACGCTGGACCCGACTGCGCAACTCGATTGAGGATGTCACCGAGATGCAGGCCATCCAGGCCTTTTCTCAGGCAGTGAAATACGAACTCCTCAAACACAAGTTGGCCCGGTCTAACATCCAGACCATGGGTCGGCTCATGGAAGTCGCCAGCAAATACGCGACGGGTGAAGAAGCGATGCGGTACGAGAACAAAGGCAAAGCCAAAGCCGAGTCCTCAAGTCGGAAAGTCCCCACCGATTCAGGTCGGAAGCGGGAAGACAACCGCCCCCCGAAGCGGAAGGCAGGCGGCGGTGACGGAGTTAGCGGAGCCGACCTGGTTGCGGCCGCAGAGCGTGGCCCCCAGCGTGGCGACGCTGGCCAAAAACAGGAGCGCCCTTGGCAACAGCGCAAGGCGTCAAAGCTAACCTTCGAGGAAATCCTCGACGGGCCTTGTTCGTTCCATAGCACCGCCAAATATAAGGCGGGGCACTCGACTCGGGACTGTAGCTTCCTGCAGCGTTTGCGGGAGGAAAAACAACCCGAGCCGGAGGCCGATGGCGAAGGAGGCTCCGCTGCAGGAGGCGGCGCCGCACAGTATTCCCCTCAAAGGGGGGTACTCATGATTTTCAAGGGTCCGACTCCAAAAGGGGTCGGAAGCTGCGTTGTCGCGAGGTCAACGCGACGATGCCAGCAGTCCCACAATGGCTGGACTGGTCTGAGGTGCCAGTCGGCTTCAGCCGACTCGATCACCCCCGACCGAATCCCCCACCCGGGCAAGCACCCTTTGGTGGTGGATCCTCAGGTCGGAGGATTCAAGCTCCGCAAGGTCCTGATGGACGGGGGCTCCAGCATAAACATCATCTTCGTCGATACCCTGAAGAGGATGCAAGTGTCGGAGACCCAACTTCGCCCCAGTAACATTTCTTTCCATGGAATAGTTCCTGGGAAGTGCGCCAGGCCTCTGGGTCAAATCTCCCTGGAAGTCGTGTTCGGTGAGCGGAACAACTTCCGGGTCGAGACATTGGCCTTCGAGGTAGTCGGCTTTAAGAGCGCATACCATGCGATCTTTGGCCGGCCGGCCTATGCCAAATTTATGGCAAGGCCGTGTTATACCTACCTAAAGCTGAAGATGCCGGGTCCAAAAGGCGTCATCACCATCACTGGCGACTTCGAACGCTCCAACGAGTGTGATATCGCCAGTGCAGACATTGCCGAGTCACTGATCGCGGCTCAAGAGCTGGAAGATATCCAAGCTTCTGCCAACTCGGACCAGCCTCCACCAAGCAAGAAGGCGGCAACCGAGTCCACTTTCCAGTCGGCCAAGGACACAAAGCGTGTCCAGGTCCATCCCGAGGACTCATCCAAGACGGTCCAAATCGGAACCGACCTCGAGGCCAAATAGGAAGGCGCGCTCGTCGACTTCCTTCGTGAGAATTGGAACATCTTCGCATGGAAGCCCTCTGACATGCCGGGTGTTCCAAGGAAGTTCGCCGAGCACTCCCTCAACGTCGCCAAGGACGCAAAGCCGGTGAAGCAGTCTCTTCGTCGCTTCGCTGAAGACCGGCGAAAAGCAATTGGAGAAGAAGTCACCCGACTGCTTGCAGCCGGGTTCATCAAAGAAGTTTTTCACCCGGACTGGTTGGCAAACCCGGTCCTGGTTCTTAAGAAAAACAAAACTTGGCGCATGTGTGTGGACTACACGTCCTTAAATAAAGCATGCCCCAAGGACCCGTTCGCCTTACCTCGAGTGGATCAGGTTGTTGATTCCACAGCCGGGTGCGAACGTTTATGTTTTCTGGATGCCTATTCAGGCTACCACCAGATCAAGATGAAAGAGTCGGATCAAATAAAAACTTCTTTCATCACCCCGTTTGGGGCTTTTTGTTACATCACAATGCCTTTTGGTTTAAAAAATGCTGGCGCAACATATCAACGTTGTATGCAAAAGTGTTTGCACGACCAAATAGGCAGAAATGTCTAGGCTTACGTCGACGACATTGTGATAAAGACAAAGAAGACCTCAGATCTCCTGACCGACTTGGCTGAAACCTTCGCCAATCTCAGGAGGTATGACATGAGGCTTAACCCGGAGAAGTGCGTCTTCGGAGTTCCGGCTGGCAAGCTACTCGGCTTCATCGTTTCCGAGCGAGGGATCGAAGCGAACCCGGAGAAGCTTGATGCCATCATCAAGATGGGCAAACCAAAGGACTTGAAGGCCATTCAACGCTTAACCGGGTGCCTCGCAGCCTTAAGTCGGTTCATAGCCCGACTCGGTGAGAAGGCCTTGCCTTTTTACCGACTTCTTAAGAAGTCCGACTCCTTCGAATGGACGAGTGAGGCTCAGCAAGCCTTCGAAGATCTCAAGCGTCTTCTGTCGACACCTCCGGTTCTCGCTGCACCCAAGGAGGGAGAACCCATGCTGCTTTACATCGCAGCCACCAATCAAGTGGTCAGCGTTGTCTTAGTAGTGGAGCGCGCAGAAGAAGGCCGAGTTCAGAAGGTACAGCGACCCGTCTACTACATCAGCGAAGTACTTTCCGAGTCAAAGCAACGCTACCCGCACTACCAGAAGCTAGTGTATGGCGTGTTTCTGGCGACTCGGAAGCTGGTGCATTACTTTCAAGCTCACTCGGTCACCGTGGTCAGTCACGCCCCTTTGTCTGATATCATCAACAATCGGGATGCCACGGGCCGAGTCGCTAAGTGGGCGATAGAACTCATGCCGCACGACATCAGCTACGAGCCCCGCAAGGCCATCAAGTCGCAAGCTCTGGCAGATTTCATCGTTGAGTGGACTGAGAGCCAGTCCCTCCCGACTCAGCTGCACCTTGAGCACTGGATCATGTACTTTGACGGATCGAAGATGCTTGCGGGCACGGGGGCTGGAGTCGTGTTAATTTCTCCCAAAGGCGACAAGTTGAATTACGTGTTGCAGATTCACTTCGCTGCCTCCAACAACGTCGCAGAATACGAGGCGTTACTGCACGGCTTACGCATTGCAGTTTCACTCGGCATTCGCCGACTTCTTTGCCGCGGCGACTCGGATCTTGTGGTGCAACAAGTAATGAAGATTTGGGACACCAAAGATCCAACCATGGCAGCATACTGCGCAGCCGTTCGCCGGCTGGAAGAACGCTTTGACGGCCTCGAGCTTCACCATGTTCGCCGGGCAGATAACGAAGCTGCCGACTCCCTTGCTAGAATTGGTTCTGCTCGAGAAAAAGTGCCGCCGGGTGTTTTCCTCCAGCAGCTCTTCCAACCATCCGTCAAGATGGAGTCAGCTGCCGAGTCATCTGAAGCCGGGTCGTCGCATCCAGACCCGGTTCAACCGACTCAAGGAGAAGTCTTAGCGGTCATTCCTTCCTGGACCCAGCCATTCCTCGCGTACCTCTTGCATAAAGAGCTACCGGAGGATCCGACTGAGGCACGTCGCATCGTGTGCCGGGCTCGGTCATACACCATTATCAACGGCGAACTTTACAAGCGCAGCACCACTGGAATTTTCCAGCGCTGCATTTCGCCAGAAGAAGGACGAACCTTGTTCGAGGAAATCCACTCGGGACTCTGCGGTCATCATGCTTCGACCAGGTCCTTGGTCGCCAAAGCCTTCCGACACGGGTTTTTCTGGCTCAGTGCTCATACTGATGCCGACGAACTCGTCCGAACTTGTGAAGGGTGCCAGAGATATGCCCGGCAAATTCACATGCCGGCTACTGCGCTCAAGACCATTCCGATCACATGGCCTTTTGCTGTGTCGGGACTCGACATGGTGGGCCCGCTCAAAACGGCTCGGGGAGGTTTCACTCATCTCCTCGTGGCCGTGGACAAGTTCACTAAGTGGATTGAAGCAAAGCCAATCATGAAGCTTGACGGACCGACTGCTGTCAACTTCATGAAAGGAGTCATCTTCCGATTCGGGATTCCGCACAACATCATCACTGACAATGGCAAGAACTTCACCGCTGAAGTATTTCACCGCTTCTGTCGGGATCATGGAATCCGGATTGATTATGCCTCCGTGGCTCATCCCCAGTCTAATGGCCAAGTAGAGCGGTCCAATGCTCTAATTCTCCAAGGCATCAAGCCCCGGTTGCTAGTCCCACTAAGGCGGGCAGCCGGCTCTTGGGTTGACGAGCTTCCATCTGTCCTTTGGAGCTTAAGGACGACTCCGAACCGGTCGACTGGCTACACGCCGTTCTTCATGGTGTATGGAGCTGAAGCCGTTTTACCGAGTGACATCCTTCATGACTCCCCGCGAGTCGCAGCATATGTGGAGCAGGATGCCGAATTGGCACGACAAGACGACTTGGATCTCTTGGAAGAAGCGCGGGAACTCGCCCTCTCGCGCTCGGCCATCTATCAGCAGAACCTGCGCCGATATCACAGCCGGCAAGTTCGGAGCCGAGTCTTCAACAAAGGAGATCTGGTCCTCCGACTCATTCAAGACAAGGCTGGCATGCACAAATTGTCTCCACCTTGGGAGGGGCCATTCATCGTCAACCAGGTGCTTCACAACGGCGCGTACCGACTGGAGGACCCGGCAACCGGCGCAGTCACAGAACGGACGTGGAACATTGCACAGCTGCGTCCCTTCTACACTTAAACTTTGTACTTCAAAATAGTCCATTGTTTCATTATAAATAAAAACTTGTTTCCCTCGAGCGGCACTCGGGAGCATTTTTCATTTTCCGACTACGCTACCTATGGGCAATTCCCGGGGGCTAAGTCAAATAAAATCGAGTGGCTTCCTTTCGGGCAACACCCGGAAGCCACCCACTGGGTGATCTCTCACTCGGCGCAAGTTATTTCGAGTTTCCTAGCTTTGTTTCTACACGAGCGTCTAAGTAAACGTGTACGGTACCTAAGGCCCACTCTTCGTCCCCAACTACAGTCGCAACCCGGCTGTCCGGTTGGCAAGAGCAAAAGCTAAAGGTCGGCCTGCACGCGAAAGGATCCGACTCGGCGTGAAAAACAAATGTGGACGACTCAAGTAACTTGCGTAAACCAATAAAATGGATCAAAAAGCATCTTCATTCATTGCAAAAGTTTTTACAATTTCTTACTCGGCATACCGAGAGATATTACATTATGATTTTTTATTCCTCTGGAGTGGCTTCAACGCGCTCCTCCAGGTCGGTGAAGCTAGCAATCCGGCTGGCGGCGGCGCGGACTCGGGGAAGAAGCTCCATGGGGTCGACCGACTGCCCTGCCTCGTTGATGGGGGCACCAGCGGAGATGCTGTCAACATCCGCGTCCGGGTGATGGGCCAGCACCATGGCCAGTGCCATACCAGCTCCTGAGCGGGCGGCCGACTCCTTCCACTCTTCAACTTCCGCCGGGCCCAGTGAGAGCTTGTCGGCGAGGGCGAAGACGCTGGAACTCGGCTCCTCTCCAGGCCAGAGCTTGACACAAAGGTTTTGAGCAGCCGACTTGAAGTTGTCCACCAAGCTCTTGACTTGGAGGAGCCGGTCTTGCACTGTCACGACGCATTCGGCCATCATCTCCGGAGTCCAGAGTGCGTCGAGTACCGACATGGCCGGGTCAGAGAGTGCGCGGAGTCGGAGCGCCGCCTGCCGGGCTCGCTCCTCCAGTTCTGGGCAAACCTCTGAGAACAAATTATTGCTAAGGAAATGGACAAGGAATCATACAAAAGGAAAGAAGCAAAAGACTCGGGGGCTTACCGAGTAAAGTTTCATTGGCTTTTTTAAGTTCGCCAATGAGATCCCTCTCACGCCTTTCCCAGTCGGCGATGGTTGCCTCGTGTCGCTTCTGCGACTCGTCCATCAGCCGGGAGAAGTCGTCGACGGAAGCTTGCAGCTTTTTGTTCGCCGACTGCGACTGTTCGTACTGTTTCACCAGCTTGTCGTAGTCCGACTTAAGCTTGGTGGCAGCGCGCATCTTGTCCTCATACTCGGCTGCTTTGGCGTCGAGTCGTTGGGCGACTGTTGCAGCCGGGATCCTCGAGTTCACCTCTTTCTTGAGTTGAGCATTTTCAGCTTCGAGGTCTGCCGACTCAGCAAAGTCAATATCACAGAAAATTTCAAGGAGAAAAGGTTGAAGACTCGGTCACTTACTCTTGAGGGCGGCAAGCTTCTCCTCGAGCTGCCGGTTCTTCGCCTTCTCCTCCTCCAATGCCTTCTCCAACGAGGCATTTCTTTCCATAAGGACTGGGTTGTTTCCGCCCAGTCGGATTGCAGCCTGGTGAAGGAAAAGTTAGTACCCGAATTTATAAGTCTCAAGCCGACTCAATCAGTCGGCTAGAGACTCGGGGGCTACACCCACTGGGTGCACAGAACGTGCTCCCAGTGTTGGAAAATAAAACAAAATTTGAAGATTTGAAGACACTTACCCCGACGGAGGTCTCCAAAACCTCGGCCGAGTCCGCCAAGGACTTAGCCGCGTCGGCAAAATCCCTGAGCTTGGAGCTGAGGGCGGCGACGCGGTTCGTAGCTTCCTCCGCACTGGCCAAGTCCCTCGTGCTGCAACTCGGTAGCAGCAACGCCGGGACAAGGTCACTTGAAGAAGCCGGCACCAGCACTTGAGATGAGGGAGTCGGAGCCGGAGGCTGGTGCGGCTCGGTCACTGAAGGTAACTCAGTGACGAGTTGTCCTTCGGCTTCACCCGCCGGCTCCGAGGAGTCGGTCCCAGCTACAGCAGCCGGCTCCGTTGTCTCCTCAATGGTCGGGTTCGGTTGGCGTTGAGGATCCTCCGCCGGAGCTTCGGAGGACCCAGCACGCACAACCGGCTCCGGGGCCTCATCCTCAACCACGGCAGGCTGAGACATGGGGGAACTCGGTTGCAGCGCGACTCCCGTAGCCGTGGCCGACTCCGACCCCGCGGCAGGGATGGTTGGCGCTGGCACGCTGGACTCGACTGCAGCCGGAGTAGGTGCTGGAGTCGACGCTGGTAGCCGCACTGGAGTCGGAGCCGTCGGCGTACCGGATGAAGCATCTCCTTTGTCGGAAAACTTCTTTTGGACTCTGCGGAGCAAAAGAGAAACCGACTTCAATATCTAGAAAACCTACAGCGCCTAGGGCATGAGGCAAGACTCATACCTGGTTGTGGTGGGGATAGTTCTCTTTTTCGGATTGGCGGCAGGTTTTGGAACCTGCGCCACTCGGCTGGGAGGCGTGGCTTGGGCAGGAGCTGAAGCCGGCGCCCCCCCCACTGGCAGCTGTGGCTTGCACAGGATCCGGAGCCTGCGTAGTGGGGCCGGTAGCGGCAACCCGGATCCGCTTGGCAGCCGGTTCCGTTCGAACCGGCTCCGTCCCAGCGTCCGGGACTTGAGATCCGGATGCGCCGTCGTCGCGGCTCCGCTTGGTGAGTTCATACGACCCTCTGGACTCGGAATCCGAGTCCGAGTCGTTTTGGTTACCGGCCTCGGGGGTTTCCTCTTCGACTTCGGCATTCTCCAGCACTGCCGGAGCCGAGTCTTGCTCAGGGAGAGGCGGCATGGAGTTGAAGTTCAGATAGTTCTGCAGCATCAAAAACTCGGTGTTAGAAGAAGCAAGCAAGTTAAAAAGACCAAGAGCCTGACTCGGATTATAAGTTACTTACATCCGGGGCCGGGTTGGCACGCGAATAAGGAAGAACCTGGGGCGACCGAGTGAGCCCTGTTCTTTCTTTCGTCAAAGTCTTCAAGATCTCCAAGAAGTTGTCATCAGAAAGATCTTCGGACGAGACCCTTGTCGAGTCATGGTGGCCCGAGTACTCCCACATCGGGTGCGCCCGGGCTTGAAGGGGCTGGATGCGCCGAACCAGCCAGGTGGCGATGATGTCCGGGCCTGTGAGACCCAGCTTCTGGAGTCTCGCGATCTTCTTCGTGAGCCGGTCGACTTCAGGTATCTCCCCGTTGGACGGCTTGGTGCTCCAGCGCTTCACCCAGACAGGAGGGTCTTCAGTGTATGGGGGTAGACCATCATGGCCAGTCGGCGTACGTTCGTCCGGGCAGCAGAACCACCCATCCTGCCATTTCCGGATGGTGTCCGGAAATTGCATCTTGAAGTACCCGGTGCCGGGTTTGACTTGAATGCTAACTCCCCCGCAAACTGCCAGTCGGCCGCCGGCCTTGATGGGCTGCGCCTTGACAGTGAAGATTTTCTTCCAAAGTCCCCAGTGCGGCTGAGTTCCCAAGTAGCATTCGCACAGCGTGATGAAACACGCGATGTGCAGAATGCCATTGGGGCTCAAGTGATGAAGCTGCAGACCGTAGAAGAATAGCAAACCGCGCAAGAAGTCGTGCGGCGGCAGCTTGAGTCCACGCTCCATGAACGGAACGAGCATCACCCGCTCGTGCTCATTTGGAGCGGGCTTCTTCTCCTTGTACGGCGCCCGCCAGTTGCTGATAGTCCGCGGCGGCAGCATGCTCTTGCGGGCGAACTCGATCAAGAGCTCGTCGATGATGACCGAGGGGATCCAATCCCCTTTATTCCAGTCGGCGGCGGGGGCGGAAGCGGAGGCAACGACCTTCTTGCCCTTGCTGGCGACGCGAGACATGGTCGCCGGATGATGGGTGACGGCGGCGAGCGAGTTTCTTCTCGAGTGTGCGGTGGCGGGGCTTTGGAAGCGAGAGCTTTGGACGCGAGGAAGACGAAGGCAAAAGCAGATGAGAAAGTCGACGTCTCCGCGGTCCCCTTTTATAGACAAAGGAGTCCAACCGCCGGCGGTCGTGCGTCCGACGTGGCGGGAAACTACCGAGGCAACCGCCGTCCCGCGCGCGCGAACCCGCGGGGTTCGGGCGCCTTTTTCGCCAAGACGCGGGGTTCCAGGCGACGTGACCGGCTAACATTACGTCAGCCCTCGTCTCGCGCGCGTCGTTTGCGTGATTCGAGTGCAGACATGATGAGCCGTCGCCTCGGACGACGCGCGAAATCAGAGCAGCAGCGCATGTCGCGGGCACGCTTCGCGCGTGACTCGAGGCGAAATCATGGCGCTGCGAACACTCTGCCCAACCGGCTGCGCGCATTAAATGCTGATGCGACGTCTCGGACAAAACAATGCTGTGGCACCAGTCGGCTTAAAACCGAGTCCGACTCAATCAGAGTCGGGTGTGCTCGGGTGACGACTCAACAGTCGGCATAGCCCCCTGGGACACGTCACAGATCATCCGACTTCATCAAGTAATTCCGAGGCGCACAAGCCGCCAAACTCGGAAGCAGATTAGCTCTGCAAAAAAGGGTGCTGATGACCGACCCAACAGGGTTTCCAGGTCACTCGGCAACACCCAAGCTAAGGACGAATCCGGCATCCACAGCGGAATAACCGGATCCTTGAATCTGAGCCGAATGCCACAGCGGCGCAAAATGGCTCACGATTCAGGGATCAGTGTCGGAGTTTGAGGACTCGGTTCCGAAGTTGAAAATCGAGGGCGTCCCCCCTGCGGGCACAAGATGGTAACCGTTCATTCGGATAAGCCAGACGTTACTTCGGATTCACTCGGAATTCATGATACGCCTCCCGGAAGGCCACAAGCCGATTTCCTCAGTCGGAAAATACGGGTATCATTGAGTTCTTAATACTTAGCACATATTTAACCTACTTTTCAGGTATTGCAGGAGTCCATCAGGTCTCTCCACTCGCAATTCGGGCACAAACGACTAGCTAGCCACTCGGCATCCGTGTCAAGACCTCGAAGTACTCGGGGGCTACTGACGAGGGAAGCCCAACCGGGTAGGGCCAATGACTCGAGTCGGCCCAGCAAGCCTGGCAAGGCCAGCTCGGGTGCAGGACCAACAACTTCGCAAAGGCCTATTCGGACGAAGGCCCAAGAACAGCCTGCCAGGGTACAACGTCTGGGTGCCATTAAGACAGGCGTTACAACTCATCAAGGCATACGTTTCAGCCGGCATGAAGACTGGTGTTACTCGGACGGGTTACCAGATATAAATGTCAGTTAATTAGGACAGTAACTGTAGTTCAGCCGAATGACCGAGTCGGCTGATGCGCAGGCCTATATAAGGCCGAGCCCTCCATGCAGAAGGGGGCTAGACTCTAGACCTTACATTCTCTCATTCCTATGGTACTCCCTTTTTCACGTAAGAACATCAAATACATTCAGCAGGAGTAGGGTATTATCTCCATATTTGGAGAGCCTGAACCTGGGTAAAAGTTCTTGTGTGCACCGCCTAGATCTTCCATACACGCATCCCCGACAATCCTATAACAAATGGATATTGCCGCGAACACCCCGCGACACCAACTAATCTGCATTAGCATTTTCAATTCGTGGGATGCTTTTAACAGTATATCCCATGAACTATTTCTCCATTGCTCTTGTGATGGCGAGATACCACATCATGTCTAGATCTTTTGCCTAGTAACTCTTGTCTACCTGACCTGTGATCAATTGAGAATCACTATGCACAAGTACACGCTGCACGCCTACAGCCCGTGCCTTCCTTGGTCCCAATAGCCATGCTTCATATTCAACGATGTTGTTTGTTGCTTTGAACTCTAGATGGGCACAGTGCCTTGTAATTGCACCTGGCTCCCTCCAAACACTATGATTCATCCACATATACTTTCCATAGCAGGCTATAAACATTCAGGTCCAAGTGTTGTGATGTTGTAACCCATTCAGCCATAAAGTTTGCTAGCACTTGAGATTTGATAGTGGTTCACGGAATGAAGTTAATCGTGAATTGAGCCAATTAGGCTGCACATTTGCCAACTCGCCATGAAGCTTCTCTGTTGTGCAACATTTCTTCAATTGGGTACAAAGATGGCACATTGATTGTGTGAGCCATGAAGTAATGACGGAGCTTCATCGATGTCGTTAACAAGGCAATGTTAATTTCTCCGACTTAGTGTATCATATCTTTGCCCCCTATAATCACTCACATACATAGTACACTGGATGTTGTACCTTATCCTTATTCTTTTATCAGTATAGCACTTACTGCCGTTGGAGTGGCTACTAGGTACAGTAGGAGGTCCTCGCCGACACTTGCACTTTGCAAGAGGGGTGTGGATGTAAGATAATTCTTTAGATCTTGAAATGTCTTCTGACTCTCCTCTGTCCACTCAAACTTGTTGGGGCCCCATAGAGCTTTGAAAAAGGGAGCCCCTTTTCAGCAGACTTTGAGACAAACATTCCCAATGTAGCAAGTATGCATGTCAACCATTGTACTTCTTTTACATTCACAGGTGGCACCACCTCAAGTATAGCCTGGATCTTTTTTGATTTTTCTTCAATGCCTCGCTTGGATACAAGAAATCCCAATAGCTTGCCTGCTTGCGCTCCAAACACGCATTTCTCTGAGTTAAGCTTCATTCCTACACAACGAAGGTTGGAGAACGTTTCTTGAAGATTTTTGTCATGCGCAATGGCAGGAACAACTTGTTGAGTGCACGACAGGGTGTGCCCAGCCGTGGGTCACCGTCGCTCGGCACTACCAACACGCCATCGAGTGCACGGGGACATCGAGGGGAGGAACGTGCTCATCGGCAGCGATGTGCAAGATGGCATGTTACGTGGAGCTGTTGGCCAACCCAATCGTGAACTCGCTGCTGTGCAATGGGGTCGTCGATGGACACGAAGTGCTTGAGGAAATGCATGAGCATAGAAGGTGAAAGGAGAAAATGAGAGGAAATGTCATGATGACATGGAGGCCACAGGGATGCTATGTTGGGTGCCACATCATCGAAATGCGTAGAGCATACAGAATTAGGACCGTGGATAGACCTTTTTAACAAGAAAAGAGAGTTTAAATGAGCTACTAGTGATTAAACCTCTAGTTTGCTCCTTGTATCTCTCATCAAAATAGAATTTTCTTTAAATGGTAGACAATTTATCTATTAAAATCGAGACGCCAGTGATGTCTTTGTCGATCTTCAAACTCTGCAAACAGGATCTCTTGTACATGCTATGTGAGTGCATGCGTGTAGTGCGTTTTTGAGAGTTGTACCGGGTGTTTCAGAAGGGAAAAAAAAAGACGATACAGCAGGAAAAGCAGAAATGAAGGGGTAGGGGTTTCATCGCAAAATGTCCTAGTGATCAGGGGTTTCAAAAAATTAGCTTCTTACAGGGTTCTTTTAGCAAGTCTTCCAATCCGGATGGCATAATCGAACAAGAAAGGAGGTCCGGAACTCCGGACCGAATCAAACAAACCCTAAAGCTAACTCCAATCGAAAAGGGATGGCGAGCGGCGGCGGCGCCTTTACCCGCACAACTGATCGCATCCGTCTCGGCGACGGGACGGGAGAGATGGAGAGCGGCGGTGGCGGCGGCGGCGGCAGCGGCTCCTCTACCCGCACAACTGATGGCATCCGTCTCGGCGACAGGACGGGAGAGATGGAGAGGGGCGGTGGCGGCGGCGGCTCCTCCACGCGCAAAACCGATCGCATGGTGAACCGGACGGGCGCCGGGCCGCCCCTTCCCGTCGCACCTCGGCAGAACAGAAACTTGGACGGCGGCGACGATTCCATCGAAGAGATAAGGCTCCTTGAAGACAGCAAGCACCGGGATGGATCCATCTACAGAGACACCAACGTGTGGCATAAAATTTATAGTATCAATGATACCAATGAGAGTACGTAGGCCTCTCTCAATCATCATCTTTTCTCTCCATCTTGTTGAATTATTTTATATCAATCTTGTCCTTTGTAGTCTCGGTGATACTCCGATGGTTCTATTCATATTAGAATCCTAAAAAGTACTTGTTTTATATCAATTAGAGTAGGGATAAGATTTAAATGGCCATCGAAGATCTAATAAGCACGAAAGTCATGGATTTTCCTGTTTTATTGGATTATATTTCTCTTGCTTGTTCTATCTGTAAATTACGATTATCTTTTATCATGAGCAGTACATTTAAACGATTCCCTAGTTCCAAATTTCCATTGGAACTTAGTTTTTGTGTTATGCACCTAGACGACTATGAGTAAGTAGAAGTTTTTGTGTTATGCACCTAGACGACTATGAGTAATTAGAATGAAAAATTCAGTAGCTTTCGCTCCCCTGCTTACTTCTTCAGTCTCCTGCTTGTCAATCTTGTCGACACACCCTTTGTAGTGGCTTCTTCAGCAGGTTCTCCAAGCACACGCCAAAGAGTTCCATCCGAAGCAACGCTCTTTCCTTGTATAGTGGTTGCCTATCTTCTCAAGATAATTAGGACCTCCCTTCAAACCTGTTTAATACTAATCTAAGATTGCCTCTAGTTATCAATTTATTATGCGACAGTAACCCCACAAATCTGTACATACTTAGTATAAATTGCACTTAGTATATGGTTTCTTGCCCAAACTTAGGATCATGATATTATATATTAATTTGTAAGCTTACAGCTATCGTACTTCAGTTTTGATTCAGTTTTATAGTTTTAGACAACTCTGAGTATTGAGTAAGTACTTAAAAATCGCTATGTAGGGTAGCTTTTGCGATAGCGTTTCCAGGACCTTGCCGTGAACCTGAAAATCGACATTTGATACCTTGCTTGTGTCTTTGTACTTCTCCTCTTCTTTTTTTTGTTTCCTTTCAATTCTGAATCAGGGTTAATATTTTAAATTTATTGTCATCTAATGCATGCACAATGTTCCTATTGCTGCTCAGCTTATTTGGAGCCAATGATGATGTCGATGCCAACCGATTGCTGGCCGAACAAGAAGGCTTGCAAACAGCATTTTTATTGCCATATGATGCAGATATACTCAGTGAAGCTAGCGTATACTTCTGCTGATACCTCTGGTGGCCCAGTTCAGTTGTATGGATACATGGCCGCACGCGATCTTTTGAACCCCTTGCGTAATTATGTGTTCAACCGCACCAGAGATGATCCTTTCGTTGTTGATCAGGACGGCGATCAGTTTATACAAATGTCTGGCCCTAAGAGAGGCATTGAGATGCATTCTTCCGTGCTGCTTGAGTTTGACATGAGGATCAAGGTGGGAGAAAATGAAGAAGATGATCTGCAGCTCATCGATGGGGCTGTCTGCTTCAGTGACTTAGGCCCACGACCCGGCACAGTCTATACTCGACGCATTGATGGTGATTGTGGTGCAGTGGATATAAGTCAAGCACTTCTGTATGACGCAGCGGAGGCCACGATACAGGTTGGGATATCAGGAGTGTGTGGCAGTGGCTTAAGCTTGTTTTTAGGTGCTTGTGGTAACAGAATAAAGAAAGAAATCCGGCTCTTTGACGGTGTCATCGTTGAGCCATGTGACCTAAATAGGTTTGTGGTTGCTGCAGTCAGGGGTACTAAATTGATTTTAAGATTGAAGTTTGGTCGGAAGGGTGGCTCTGATCATGATAATCAATTCGTTCTCTTTGATGTTAGACATCATGGAGATGAGACCATGATTTTCAAACTTGGTTATGCCACTATACGGGTGAAGGTGACTTGGTCCACTTTGGACATCCCAAGTAGTGCTATCAGAAAAGACAATTACTATCAGTGGGGGGAGTATGAGAGTGTTGATTATGACTATCAGTGGGAACTGCAAAGAGGATGTAATGAGGTGTCCTAATATATCTTGTCAGTTTGTTTATGTCAGATTTTCTGCTGTGCACTTAGCGCACGTTTGACTGTTTGCAAACTTATTTCTGTGTATGTAAAATAACACTATGTGGTGTTGTAATACTTGTTTGTTTGTTTGTGCTAGATTTTCTGCTGTGCGTGTTTGAATGTTAGGAAATTAATTTCAATGTCTTTCTTTTGGTGATGTTAGATTGATTCTCATGAAAAGAAGTTATTTGACAACTTACCATTATATTGTGAAACCTGTCGAGGTGGATGTTAGCTTGATTTGTCTATTGTTGCTGTTGTAGGAGTTTGATTTTGAGGGCCTTATGTGTTCTCAGGGCTTACCTAAAAGAAAAAGTGCGCTCAGGGCAGTGCCAAAATCAACTTTTGATTCTTCAGAAACTGTGTTCTCAAGTTAAGGAAAAAGCAGCTGGTAAGGGAAACATACGTGGGAATAGCCTTGAGTCCGGAAATTTATAGTTGGTAGTCTCTCGTAATTTGTAAGGTATTGAACCAAAAAGTCTGAACTATTTAGGGCCTATTTGATTCTAGGATTCTAAAAACATTAAAAATATATATTATTGTAATGTCCCGTTCACTTAAATCAGGTCTATTTGATTCGTAGGATTCTAAAAATATTAAAAAAATATATATTATTACAATGTCACGTTCACTTAAATTGAAAGGGACTAAATTTACACCAAAAGTTTTTTAATTATATCATAGAAAAACAAAAGAATCTTTCCAAGAGGTTCGAGTCAAATGAAAAAAATTCTATAGAATGTCATGCAAAGAAATCCTTAAGAAAATTTTCTATACGATATAGTTATACAAATCAAACAACCATCATAGGAAAAATTTATAACCATCCTCATTCTCCAAAATTTATATAAAAATCTTTTTAATCAAAGAGGCCCTTAGCTTCAAACACAGATGATGTTTGGGAGATTTTACTCCACCTCCTAACGCTGAAGCTATAGTAAACTGTTTGGCTAACAAATTAGCTTCAAATCTACTTTTAGGAAGACTTGTTGTGAGAATACTAGAATACCCTTGTTTCTTTTTTTACTCGGCACGTGCTTGCTCCTCGCTGGTAGTGTACCATCATACTTATCAGTCCTTCTGTTCTTTTAAGGTAGGTCCATCACTATCTGTACAATATTCTCTGCTGCAAATACAAGCTAGAAACCATTTGAACCTCGAACCAAGAAATCCGATCTGATTAAAGAGTACTAGATTCAGTCTGAATACTTTCATCAACAAAGGTTCTTTACACTATCTGAAAACTCAATCTGATTATTTACATCAAGAAATGTTCTTTGCACTTTCAGACAATACAGTCTGAATAGAGAAGTAGATCGACGCTAGTACTACTAGCACTCGCAGAACATAGGACTACAAGTGACGAACAAATGCACACACTACGGCCGACAAGAACTCAACCTGAAGTCCTATCAAACATCGAATGATACTGAATACTGCTCCTAGCACCCATTATCAAACTTGTCTCTGTTTCAGGAATGTACCAGCTGTAACCTCGATTTCTAGCTCATCAAAATTCTTGGAAACAACTTAGAAAAACGCAATCTGTACAAGTTTTTGCACAATACCAGCAATTCTCTAGCTCTTGACATCTCAGAGCCTGCAAAGAAGAGATAGAACGTGCCAAAAGAATTCAGAACACTAGAACGAAATCCTTGACATGACTTGCTGTTATATTTAAAACAAGACATATGAGAAAAAAAGATTGGTTATCTTCAGAGAGCATGCAAAACAGGCGCTATGAAATGTAGCCCTACAATCACAAAATTGGCTACAAAATTCACCAACATTAACAGTTTTATTACCCACCATCCACTAATTATAACACACATCAGTACGTCGCAAGTAAGTGATATCTCGACATGATTAGCAAGAAATTACTGGTCCAGATACAAATAACAAAGTTCAAGTCGAGTAATCTACATCAATAACAACAAATTTGCACTACACGAACAGTCTGTGAAATCTGGTAGCAGTAGTAGCAGGAGGAAATCGTGGGAGTCACGGCATGAATACCCAGGGCCCAAACCCTAGAAATTGCAGGAGGAAATCGAACAACCAAGAATAAAGAGGAAAGTGGAGAAATTACGGGAGGGCAACAGGGGAGGAGGCAGCTGGCTTCGCATTGGACGAGTTGGCCGTGAGTAGTTCCTAAAGGAGGCCGCCAGTGGTGTGGTCCTAGAGGACGCGGCCAGTGGTGGCGCAGCCGCCAAGTCCTGGAGCAGCAAGAGGACGGTGGGAGTGAGAGGAGGAGAGGCGCGGCTGCTGTGTATCGGGAGACAGAGAGGGGCTCATGGGTCAAGGTGGCAACAGGTACCCAATACCCAATACCCGATGGGGACGGGTATGAGAAAATTCTTTACCCCTTGGGTATGCGAACGGCTAAATTCATTACCCACCGGGTAAGCTAGGGACGGGGATGGGATCCTGTTTCCCATCCCTGTTACCCGTCAGGTACTCATTAGTATATCTGACAGGTGGGTCCGCAGTACGAGCCTATGACAATTCAGCCCACGGGTCCGTTAGCCGATTAGCCCCCTGTCCCCACGCTACATGCAGGCCTCAAGCCGCAGCCCACAGCCGCTACCATCCTTGTCGGGTACGGATACCCCCCCGGTACCCGGCACCTGACGGATAACGAGGACAGGCAAAAAGCCTACCCAGGTGCGGGGATGCGTATGGTAGTAGGTAAAACAAATGAGGCGGGTATCAGGTATGGGTAGCTCACCCCACTGGGTATTGTGCCTGTTGCCAATTTGACTCGTGGGGATCAATTCCAAGGGGTATATATACCTCAGTGGCATTTGGCAAGTAAATATTTGTCAACTCCAGGGATAGATGCGTAATAGAGAGGCGTGGGACTAAGGTCGAGCAGGTGGAGTTTTTTTACTCTACCAAATTTGCACTACATCAAAATGATTAGCAGGAGGGCGATGGGAGTTAGTAGGAGGAGAGGCGGTGGTGGCTGCGCATCAGAAGAGAGAGGGGTTCGGGTCAATTCTAAAGGGTATATATACCTTAGTGGTATTTGGTGAGTAAATATCTATCAACTCTAGAGATAAATGCGTAATAGAGAGCTCTACCAAATATGCACTACATCAAAACGATTAGCAGGACGGTGGTGGGAATGAGGAGGAGGAGAGGCGGCGGCGGCTGCCGCTCATCGAGAGCGGCTCGGTGGTTGTGGGGATCGATTTCGAGGGGTATATCTCAATGGTAAATATTCACCAACTCGAGGACCAAATGCGTAATCGAGAGGTGTAGGAGTGAGATTGAGTTGGTGGAAGGTTTTTTTTTACTTACCAGATTGCAGTAAAACGGACTTCGCTCCGGTCCACCGAAAATTTGAAGTTGCGGTTTGCAAAAACAATAAATGTGAAGTTGGGTGTTTAGGGCATAGAGCCTGATTATAAATTGGACCTTATAGCAAATCAAACATGAGTTACATATAGAATATACACATCTAGAGGCGCTATGTAAAGAGAAATAGTAAGGCGCACACAAAGACTAAAAAAGGCGAGCTTGAACAGTCGCTGAGACAGTATTGCTTAGATTCTATAAGAAAAAAGGACAGTATTGCTTAGAGATGATGGGCTGTGGCAAAGCACAAGCAAACTTTGTGGCTCGTGAACTCTGTGACGCCTTTTTGATTCTATGTGCAGTAGCATCCATTGGCGGATCATTCTGTGGCAGTTTGGTTGGATAATTGTCGACTACTCCGGTTAGGATATCTTGCTTTTACCCAGACGACCTGGATTCAAATCCCAGCAACCGAAGTTCTTTTCCTTTTCTGATGGTCCTCGTCGTGCAATCTGGGGACTTGGGATGATTATTAGTAGAAGAAACGATTAGTGCATAGACCTGTTTTTGCTGACGAAATAGATTGTTTCCTTCTTCTGATTTGTTATAGGCGATCGCACAAATTATCTCCACGGAGACAGAAATCGTAAATAATGAATTGAAGAAGGACAGAGGAAAGAGAGTTTGCCACGAATCATAATTTAGAAACAAATCAGTGAGTTGGCTCTCGAAAGCCGAAACACCAGTTTCTTTTCGTAAACATGTCGATCAAAATTTACAACTACAACACGGTGAACCTGGCATGCGAGTTTCTGTTCACGTGTGGTATTTTTTTTGACATGTAAAATCTTCGGAAATTTTTCAACAATAATCAATAATCCCTAAGTTACGGAAGTGTGAGAATAAGGTTATAAAGGTTATAAAATTATGAAGGACATTATTTTAGATAGTGTCTAGACCTGGATACCCTTCGCAAAGCGTCCACCGGTGGTTTGAGTCAGGTTATCTCCTTTCCAATCCATCCGACTAGCGACTAAGCAGGTGCGTGTGGACTGTTGAGGCCGTCGCCACCCTCGGCCTAGCAATAGTCACGTTTAGGCACCCACGGCTGCGTATTCATTGTGC
This sequence comes from Stipa capillata, assembly GCA_019208055.1. Classification (NCBI taxonomy): domain Eukaryota; kingdom Viridiplantae; phylum Streptophyta; class Magnoliopsida; order Poales; family Poaceae; genus Stipa; species Stipa capillata. The sequence goes on from JAGXJF010004731.1 coordinate 752,451, forward strand.
TACACTCGTTCATGCCACGGCCTACAAATCCGAGAAGTTGCTTTCGTAAATTTTTTTTACTCGGGTGAATCAGAAATACATATGAAAGGTTATTTGTCGTGTCAAATACCATAAAAAGCCGAAGAGGAAAAGGAGATATCGGCGGCTGCAAGACACTAGTAAAACTCATGACATTAGGGAGACACAACCACACGAACAACCTCTACTTGGAAGCGGGTGGTATTAACCAATGAGGGTCAAAACCACATCTTAAGGAAAAACTATATGTTTTTTGAACGTATCAGTTTTGAGACGCGGACGTAATTGACCAGGAGCTTTTTTGAAGCCCTAGAATGAAAAAATCACTTCACTTAACTCAAATATGTCAAGCCAGTGCACAAGAAGTGCGACTATATGGGAATTGTAATTCTCACTCATTAGTGACTAATAAAGTGCCTTTTCTAATCCCTTTGTACTTAGAGATTTTTGGGAGACACAATGGTGCATGGGCGTCCTCTTAAGTCATAAAACACTTTCGGTGGTTTTATAAGAGAAGAAGACATAAAAGGGTGAAGAGAAGAAAGAAAAGAGAAAAATAAAGAGTAAAATACATTCATAATTACTAACTCGTACAATAAGATCAGTTCCGGCCGCATATTTAAAAATACTCTTTTAGCTTCCTATTCTTGCTAAAGGGATTCATCTAAGGTCCTAATTTTGTTGCCTCTACGTATGTTGGTAATGTGACTTCGTAAGCAGTCCGCTGAAGTCCAAACAGTGCTGACTATGTCTACACGGCGTCCTAGTCATCAGGACCCTGTCGCCTGTCTCTCTCTCCCAACCCGATCATCTCCCTCCTTGCTCTCGTTGCCGAATGCTTGCACTTGACTTCATTAAGGAATGCTTGCACGGCAACTCTACTTCCATTCCTGGTTACTGAAATGAGCTCTTGATTGCCGCGGGTGGCCGTCGCTCGGCACTACCAGCACGCCATCTTCAGGGTGGTGGCGCGACGACGTCGAGGGGAGGAGCGTGCTCGTCGGCAGCGACGTGCAAGATTACATGTGCACGTGGAGCTGTTGCCAGCCGTGAGCTCGCTGCTGTGCAGTTGGGCCGCCGATGGACACAAACTGCTCGAGGAAATGCATGAGCATAGAAGGACAAAGGAGAAAACAAGAGGAAATGTTATGATGACATGAAGGCCGACTGGGATGCTATGCGCCACGTCACCGACATACGTAACCATACAAAATTAGGATCGTAGATAGACCTTTTTAACAAGAAAAGAGAGTTAATATGAGTATTTTTTGAATACGAGGACTAAATTGATCATATGACACGAGTTTAGTCGCTTCGAGTGTATTTTATTAAAAGAGAAAGCCTTAGATTGAAATCTCTGTGGGACTACTGATTTAAAGTCGTTCCACATTCAATTTAACCGTATGACTCTTGAGCTATCCATATATGCATCCGATAGGATCGCATCAGATAAAATTTATATCTATTTTTTATTTAAATACTGATTTTGTTTATCATATCCACCTTTTTTCGATAATACAGATTATCTGCGTCCATTTTCCACCCTTAATTGAGCCGAGCCTTCCGGCCAGAAGCCCTCATCTGGAGTCGCAACCGACCCGAACCCAAACTCGGGAAAGGCGGCACGAACCGGAGCGACGCGTGTGAGCCCGACCGATTGCGGCTTTGCTTTACCTCCTCCGCTTCGCGTCCCGCCGCCGCCGCTGCCGATCAAATCCGATTTCTGATTCCTCCCCAAATCTCCAGATTCTCGTATCGGACCGCCGTCGGGATCTCGCGCCTCTTGCGACCGCAGCGGGCGAAAATGGAGGTGGATGAGAGCAGCATTCCGGAGCAAGAACACGCTGCCTGCCGGTGGCCGTCAGGTGAAAGAGGATGATTGGGAATGCCTGGTGGGCCGGCCGGAGTGTTTCAGACATGGAAGGTGGGGGTGGGGCTTTCTGGCATGAAGGTGAGCTGCAGAACGAGGAAGCCCGGGATTGCCAGGGAGGTGAAAGGGCCACCAAGTACTAGGCATGCGAAAGAGACCGTGTCTGCCTCCAGGAATGCGGATCAATTCATCAGATTCCACTAAAGAATTGCCTCTGTCATCGGGGGACAGTGCTGTGCCAGAGGAGTCCATTTTTTTCTCTTCACAACTTCCTGCGGCCGGACCATTCACTGTGCAGCTCTTCCTCAGTCCATTTGTGCTGCATGATTTTATGACATCCATTAATGGCACTGTGCATAATACATCGTTCGATGATCTGCATGTCTCCCTGCCGGAAGTGCTGAGGCGGCATCCTGAGGCCAAATCCTCTCAAGGTTCACAACTTGCTTCAAAGTTTAAATTGCTTCTAGTACATAGCTTACAAGCCCCCTACCCCTTTAACTAGAATCACTACTTTCATGAATGTTGTGTCTCGTTACTTTAATGTCGATATTGTTTAACTTTCCTTGGTATTGCATCGCGCAGATATCTAGATTGGCCATTACTAGATGCATTGACTTGCCTAACTCTGTTACTGGAGTAACCCTGTGTTGCATTAGGCTGATCATAGTGGGAAGTAACTTAGATTAGTAACATGCATATGTTACTAGTCTATGTTACTACCTTCATAGTGGATAGTAACATATGTGTGGTACCATGCAAGTCTTCATTTATTTAGATGTAGACTCATTTTGCCTTGAGATGCGTTATGTTACGGTACCATATTATGTTACCCTAAACACTTCTCTCCTCATTAACTACATGCCACATAAGCAAACTTGTCTTGGGGTGCGTTATGTTACTAGCTAAGTTACTCCCACTATGGCCAGCCTTAAGAATTTAGGGGAACATACATTGGAAACTGCTCCAAATGTAACAAATCCAGAAGCTGTTGTGGCGAATGTTTGTCAGTGTGGCAGCAATGATGATTGCCAAATATGTGGAATGCATAGGACTTTGGTATGCTGTCATGGCTGCCCATGGGCATATCACTCAAGATGTATTGGACTTTGGTTTTGTCCAGAATGCGTGGTTAACAAGCTTGGACCAACACTTCAAGAATAGATCATGGGGCAAGAGGATCTCAAATGTTCGGCATCGATATGTGCCGGAAGGCTCTTCCTATTCTGCAACCAATTGCTGGTGTAAGTTCGTGCATCTTAATCCACATTAATCAGTGATTACTAATAATTCATTCTACATCTCCAGTCTGCTATTTATAAATATATTGCCGATTAAATCTTTATGTCTGAAATAAGGAGAACCATGTCAGTACTAGAAAGTTGGATGAATTAAATTAAGAGTTTATTCCAGTTTGAACCATGTATTTGTGACATGGTGACACTTTGACCCACATTTTAATTTCCATGACACTTTGAACTATTAGATAGATATGTATTGTGTTCATATTCTAGTTTTGTTAGGTTTCCTTTTGTTATACAACACCTATACATGTACTATATATTTGGCCTAGAGCGCATGGGAATATATTAAGTTGCTTCCCTAACATGAACCACATTTTGCACCTATAATTTCACTTTGAATCACATTTTAGCAATTGAGCTGGTCTTGACAGGTCAGTCCCACTCGTCAAGATGACATGGTGCTCAAACCTGGACACGTTGCTTGCCACGTGGGACACGCCTTTCTCCGATACGTCTCTGACATGGCATATGCGACCCGTCTTGGTCCAACCTAACCACGCCTGCCTAGTTCTTCGACGACAAACACCACAATGGGTCGCGCCCTAAACCATGCTCTTTTTGCCTCTCTCCCCACTATCTCTATTCCTTCAAATTGGATATGGCTGGGGGACGGTGAGTCCAAACGGGCATGGTTAGGCTGGACCAGGATGGGTCACCTATGTCGCGTCGGAGTCGAAGGCATATTGGAGAAAGGCGCGTCCCATATGGCGAGCTACATGTCTAGGTTAGAGCGTCACGTCGCCCTGAGGTGTGGGACCGACCTGTTAGGACCACCTTAATTGCTAAAATATGGTTCAAAGTGGAATTATGGGTGCAAAATGTGATTCTAAGTGTCATAAAAAGTTAATATGGTTAAAAATGTCACCATGTCATAGATATAAGGTTCAAGTTGGAATAAACTCTTAAATTAACAAGGGAAGAATCATATTCTGTTGGATTTGACTATAGCTAATATGCACAGCAAGTCCTCTCGTATCTATGCCCTTCCTATTCTCATGTAGTTCAGTCATTTGTTTCCCCTTTCTCAATTCTGTTGATTTTGCAACTTGTTCACAGCTGACTCTTTTTGGAGTGGGAGTTCAGCGGCCGCACAATTTATTTGGCTAAATACCGAAAAGAAGGCTGTGGAAGTTCCAAGGGATAGATGTGGTTGGTGCCTTGTCTGTAAAAGTTCAGCATATGGAAATAAAAGGCTTGCTTTCTTAAGTTGGCCACTGCAAATGCTGCTAAAGGATCTGCTCAAATTCGTAGTGCCATGCATGTAGCCAAAAGTTCTGAGAACCATTTCCCCAGCATCATTGCTTACCTTGCTAACATGGAGGAAATTTTGCATGGTCTTTTAGTCGGTTCACTACAAGACATGCAGCAGAGGCAACAGTTGCATAAACAACCACAGTAAAGCTTCCAACTGCAAAACTATAGTACCACTCTTGCTTGAAGTGAGCAGGATTCAATTCATGCTTCTTCAGGCATCCATTGATACTTCTCAATAATACTTTTAAGAACAAAAAGGCTCTTTAGCACATTATTGATATTTTTAATTATATGAAAGCTATTTAGTCCATATATGATGCGGAGTAGAGTACCACAAGCATGTATGCATTTAGGGAATATGTTATGAGAATATATTTTTTGTGTTACCTTGAGATAATGAAACTTGAATGCACCCCATTGTAGTAGTTACCATTTACAACTAGGAAACCATTGGTTCGTACATATTTGGTGTGTGCTAATTGCTTCTGAGAATCAAATTGGATGTGATAAGTAGCATTAAAAGAAAGTTGAAAATTCTCTGCAGAAAATTATTGCAACTAATGGCAGTGGGAAACAACATACAGTTGTTATCTTATAAAGCCGTTGCATGTTGTGTGCAGTTGGAGAGTAATATTCGTAGCATAGCACGTTCTGCAAGCTGTTTGAAGCTAATAGATGACTGGCCTTTGGACTCTGCTGGAGCATCCCGTTCTCCATCATACCAAAAACGTCGATCTGGTGGGAGGCGGGGCACAAAACGTTTGTTGGCAACTGAATCTGCTACTGTTTCTGACGATGACAAAAGTTGGAAAGAGGTGAATTGGTGGAGTGGAGGATATATTTCTAAACATATTTTGCATAGGGGTGCTATTTTGAGTTCAACCATAAGAAAAGCTGCTCGTCGAGGTATTGCACATCTTTGACTTATTATTATTATTGCTATTCCATCTTGTGCATGTCTCGAGGATGAGAACGAGTTGACGTGTTATGTTGCTCACTAGGTGGTAAAAGAAAAGGATAGCAGGTCTATCTTACCATGAAGGTTCCAATTTTCCATGATGAACTCGGCCATTTGCTTGCAGAGCATGTGTTGGTTTAAGCCGAAATTCATCATGGCTTGCTCTGCACGTTAGCATCTTCTATCATGATAGTTAGAAGAGTATTACATCAGCCTATAGATTAGCAACAATCCTATCCATATCTCTCGGGTTAGATATCTTGATGCCCATATAAGATGGAAGGAATTCATCCCTCCAGATCAAATTCCTGCAGATGGAAAAGGTGCGGATGTTGACTTTTCTGCTCTCGGAAATGCATTAGTTTGCGATAGAAAGTTAGTGGACAATAAGATAAGTTATGCACTTAAGTTTCCCAACCAGAATCATCTTCCTGCGCGTGTAACAAAGAATATTTTGGAAGTAAAGATAATCAGGATGAGAATGGCAAATTGTGGTCTTCTGGAAACCATATCCCGCTGTACTTGGTTCGAGAATTTGATCAGAAGCTGGGTTTAGCTCCTTGCTTCGTCCAGGAATGTTACTCTCCAACTATTTCACCAATTTCTACCAAAGGCGAGTAAAAGCATCCATTGGAGGTGTCTTTTCTTATCTCTTTCACAAGGAGGATGTGTATCACTTGACCTCATTCAAGAAGGATTTTCCCTTCACCTCTTTGTTGTGCTCATGTAGTTTTTGTGTGTGTGTAAGATACTTTGTCTTCTCTTTTCATATGGTTTTTTTGGATGACTGCTAGTAGGAATGTTGTAAAATGTAGCTCTTGTCAAGGTTTACATTATGACATACCCTCTAAGTTGTTTCTTTTTATTTTTCCCCCTCATAATGTAGTCAAAACGATAATTGATCAGTTTTTGAGTTGTCCAATACTAAGTAACAATATTGCTAACTAAAAATAACTTTCAGGTAACTGTCATAAAGACTGTACTTCAAGATCTCTTGGTAGCAAAGGAGGCAACGCTGTCCCAATTTGATATGCAAGTTATGCCTTCAATAGCGTTATCTTATCCTTACAAATCACAGTACAAATGTACTGTAAAAAAAAATCACAGTACAAATGCAATATATCCTGCCTCAACAAAAGATGAATGACCAACTGCCAGTGACTGCTCCCAAATAATCTTCAAAGTTGCTTCTTCCTATTCTGCTGAATCAGCTGTGATGGTTGAAGCCAGCCAGTCACTTACGTTGAAGCCCAGACAGTTGCAAAGGTGGAAGCCCAGCAAATTGTGCAAGGTCGAAAACGAGCAAATCACGAAGGTGGAATCCTGGCTAATTACAAATGTGGCAACTCTGAATATTGCAGGGGTGCAGGCTCAGCCAAAGACTAAAACCAAAGACTCCAAGTAAGGGAAACCGAAAAAACCTAAAAATCTCAAGAGATCACATAGTTTGGTCTCGTTTAGAAGAAAAAACAAGAATGGCAATAGCGGAAGTGATTTTAGGGCGAATGATGTAATCCTAAAATGCAAGGATGGTATAGATTTGTCAATAAAACCAACTTGTTATCTCTCTAGCAAACCTTATTGTCCAGATTTCCTGTATGTCCGCTGCGATAGGTGCCTGCGATAGGTGCAGAAGTAAGGCAATTGTCATTATTGTTGCCTAAAGCTGTATCCCGTTCTGTTATCTTTCAGTTTTTTAACTTCTTGGTATTCCCCTGCATACAGCTTGGTTTTGTGGTGATGCCTTGCAACTTGAGGAAGTTGTATTGGTTGCATACTGATGCTGCAGATGGCGAAGGCGCACCAAAATGTCCTTATTCAGATGGTTGTAAGAAGCCCGAAGTGGAATTCATTGAACAAACTGTTGCTGCTAATTCCTAACCGTAAATCATTACGATATATCAGAAATTAATCTTTGCTTGTGCAATATTCTTGTTTTCTTGGCCGAAAATGCTGATGTCAAATTCCTTTTGTACAGGGAGTCTTGAGGGTGAATCAGAAGTTGGAAGTTCGCCCATGCATTGTGACAAAGGAAAAGATGAGAGTGGCAATATCAAACGTATCTCCATCTACTCGAGGATCCATTATGCTGAGCGAAATGAACTCCTGTTTGCCGTTCCTGGAGGACTTATTGGAGCCATTGACCTGACATTAACTCGTGAGTCAGGCTGGTCAGTCAGGTCCTTGGTGAAGTTGGTTTGTTGCCTGAGGCAGGTTTACATCAAGAGGTGACCTTTTTGTTGCGTAAAACCCCGAGTGAAACAGAAGAACACGTTTGCTAGCTTTTCAGTTGAACCTTTACCTCCTAACTTCTCAGGAGGCTGCTGGGCTGGGTGAGGACAAGTGCAAGGTCTCAAAGTTCGCCAAGGGAGAGATCCTGATGCTGGAAGTTGGGTTGATGAATACAGGAGCGAACGATCACCGGTCAGAGGAGAGAAGCTGGGCCCTCAGCCGGTGCATGTGCATCCGAGAAGCACTGGCGTCTCATGGGTTGGGGCGCGAGTAGAATCAGAGAGAGGAGAGTGGAAATGTGGAGAGCTCTTAGAACACTTTTATTTTCCCTTAGTCTGGTGGAGTTTTATTCTCTTGGGTTGCACGAATTGTTTGCTCACTGGCGTAATGGTACCCTGGAATTTCAATTGAGCAGTTTTGGCGTTGCACGAGTCTCAAAGAAAGTGGATGGCTGAGATATAAGTCAACTAGGGTCAATTTCATTTTATGTATTTAGATCATCATTCCCCCGCAGCCAATTGAATGGCGAAGCAATCGAAGTCTTTAGTATACGGAGACCCTGGAACAGGCAAATGGCCATTTCAAAGTTGGCGGTTTTGAAAAATGGCATTGGCCTTGAGAATGACACGTTGGTTGGTCCAGGTTCCACATGGCGTCGACACATCCAGTGGCACTCGAAGAAAATGCTATTAACCCTCATAACTTGAGTATAAATATAAGTGTCCTAAACTGGTAATAGATAACTATTGTTCTCATAAAAGAACACTTAACCATGCCCTAAATAATCTTAGTATCTAAGCTTTTCCCTCGCCTTAATCACTATAATTAACTACTTGCTATTAATCACTTGAATTAATTACTTGCTACTAATCACTAGAGCCTGAGTGAGCAGGGGCAAAATGGGTAGATGAAGTTTCTATGCACCCTCTTCCTCAAGACACGAAACCCCCTCGTCTCTCTCCCTCGCTCTCTCGTGCGTCACCACTAAAACCCCTGTCTCTTCCTCGCCGCCTCCGCCCGGCGGTCATCTCGCCGCCGGCCGGTGGCCACCTCGCCGCTTCCCCCAGACGGTGAGATCGCCGCCGCCTACCTCAATGGCCAGGTTACCCAGGGTGAGTAGGTCTCCCTTGGTCTCATTTTACTTTCTTTTTTTCAAGAAGAGAAATTATCTCCAAAACCTTGCATCTACAATTTTCGAGTTCAGAAATTATCTCCAAAACCTTGCATCTACAATTTTCGAGTTCCGATTTTTTCTGTCCCAGTGCTTCCGATCTTTCTAACATGTATTCCCAGGTCTCTTGTTGTGGAAGAAAGTTTCCATTTTTTTTCTTTAACAAATTTTCCATCTGGTCCCAACTTTATTGGAAAAAACTTCAATTTCTTGTTCGAATCTTAGTTCTCACTGTGTAATGCTCTGCGCATTTGTGTTCCACCTTTCATTATATGTGTTCATCCGTTCGTAATGTCAAATGCAGAATACAGTCACCTTGTGGCTCGATGGCTCGGAGGAAGAGGTGCTACAGAATTACAAGAATTGCCAAGCTCATCTGCGGTATTGGATCTTCTGTAATGCTGCTTTTAGAGTAAGAAAGGGGGGGAGGGTTGCTTATACCACACCTTCGGAGGGCACATTCTACTATGTGCTTCGCTATGGGGGAAGATATCTTGTGTTTGTTATTCAAGCTAGAACTTTCTGGTTAGTTGGCTTCTATGGTGCCAATGGCATGTTTCAGATGAAGCTTGAGGATCAAAGTGTTCCTTATATGTACTCCCCCTGCTGCAAGATGTTAAGTTTTTATGGTGGCCATGGTGATATATCAGAGCGAGGAAAGCCAGGTAACACAAGACTTGGAGTTGGTGCTATTCGTCGATCATTCACTACAATATGTGATCACAAGTGGACAATCAAGCATGAAGAGGCACCTCTGTTTCGTTCCAGCATTGGATTGATGGTAGTTTTCTTGATGGAGTCCAAGTTCCGAGAGGTTTTCTTGAGGTGTTGCAGGGCAATGGAAGATTATAGCATAAGTAGGCTCGGCCTGGATTGGGTGTCCCTGCTAATCGTTAATTGGAGCAGAATTAGCAAAGAGGCTATGCGTTCATTGGTGTTCAAGGAGTACGCCATGCGTCACCATGGTGTACAAGAGAAGCTTAGCTCATTCACAGAAATTTTCAATAACATGTTCTTTCTTCAGCTAGATGCTACAAGTGAGGGCATTTTCGCCCATGAGGGGTTGCCACCTGCTCCGCGTTCCGACACGTGGTGTCCTATTGACCTCGGCACGGGTGATGGTGACATTCCACAACCAGATGCCGCTATCGGACAAGCACGACAAAGTTACAATATGGAATGCCGGGGAAGCAAAGGTGAGAGGGGCCGAGCGAAGGCAGGACGGAAGCGAGGCTCTAGTGGGTGGCCAGATCAAAAAATCAGTGTTAAGAGAAAGCTCGGAGGTCCTGGAGGAGGAGGCGCCGGAGGCCCTCCGAATGTCCCAGGGTGGTTCTCCACATGGTCACACTTAGACAAGGTTCGAATAAACTTATTTGTGCTTATCTAGTTAATTTGCTCAAATTTGAATGGTTTACCGATTGTTAGTTTGGTTTTTGCAGGAGGTTGAATCTAACGCACGCGAGCTTGGTTTGAAGGTCGTCGACGCTCCTACACCCGTTAGGAAGTTTGAGAGTGACAATGACGAGGTTCTACAGCTGTACCAATATTTTGTTAGATAGTTCAATCAATTCTAGTCTTTTGCTAATTACTTATTACTGTAATATGCACGCAATGCAGGACGAGGTGAGCGGCAAGGTCAGCGAAAGAGAGCTCCCCACCGAGAGCGCTGTGATTCCTCTTAATAATGTGGGTACAGGGCTCCAATTGTCTGACGTGAACGACCTTCACGGCAGCAACTTTGTGAGTGACTCAGTGATTGCCTTCTACTTCAACCAGCTGTCTTCTACCAGCGATGAGGTTCTACTCCAGCCGCCTTCCGTCACTCATCTGCTTGCCAACAGTGATGAGTACTCTCATGTGATAAGTGAGTCTCTCGGTCTCGAGGATCGTCGCCTAGTTCTGTTCCCTGTCAATGACAACACTGACGTTCACCGTGCCGATGGTGGCTCCCACTGGTCAATGCTGGTCTATGACAACACCGACGCGTCTCGGGGGCCTCGGTTCGTGCACCATGACAGCAGTGTTAGGATTGATTCTAGGATCAATAGCTCAAGATTGAACCACACCACTTAAGGGATACATACCTTGATCACCGGATGTTGCCATCTCTTTCTCTTCTCTGATCTTAGCTTCTAGGGTTCTTAGCTGAGACGGTGGGGTCCTTCCCTGTGCTAGGGTGCTGCGGCTGATCAATGGGCCAAAGGGAGCTTAGGGCTTGAGTTAATGCAGTTATTCTGATGGTTGGGACCCTCTTCCCTTTTTATAGCAGCACCCACACAGGGGGAACCGACACTTGGACTTGGCTTAGGTCGGTTTGCCCCTGATCAGGGCAAACCCACCTTAACAGCCGTAGATCACACATCCAACATTCTCCCCCTTGATCGTAAGGCTAAACTTACAAGTTCATTTCTCAATAAAATAATACACCAAGACAAAAGATTACAATGGTCAATATAAGGTACCACTGAACCTATTGACTATAGTACATTACTTTACATCAAAAGAAACTTCTTTAACTTAGGAGCTCCATAAACTTATTCTTTTAAACTTATACAAACTTACAGACTCTCCTTTGATAGAATAGTACACCAAGACAATAGATTACAACAGTCAATTAAGTACTGTTGAACCAAGTGACTATGGTTCTCATTCGATCTCAAAATGAGTCCTCTTATGCTTATGGGGAGATGGTGTCATAACAGTTCCAACTTTTCCAGGATCAAAGGCTTTCTACCAAACCCATGCCGGCAACATGCTCTTTAAATACACTGGGTGGTAGGCCTTTTGTAAGTGGATCCGCTAGCATTTCCTTAGTACTTATGTACTTAATGCTTATTGTTTGATCCTGGATTCTATCTTTCACAACATGGTACTTGATGTCAATGTGTTTGGCAGCACCACTTGACTTGTTGTTACTTGAATAGATTACTGCGGGTTGATTATCGCAGTATAGGGTGAGTGGTTTAGATATGCTATCAACCACTCTTAATCCCGGGATAAAGTTCTTCAGCCATACAGCCTGCCCGGTAGCCTCATAACATGCCACGAATTCAGCCTGCATTGTCGACGATGCAGTAACACTTTGTTTGGAGCTTTTCCACGATATAGCTCCTCCTGCGAGGGTGAAGATGTATCCTGACGTGGATTTCTTAGTATCAACACACCCCGCGAAATCAGCGTCTGAATAACCTACAACTTCGAGGTTATCAGATCTCTTATACGTGAGCATGTAATTCTTAGTCCCTTGCAAATAGCGTAGGACCTTCTTAACGGCTTTCCAGTGATCCAGTCCTGGATTAGACTGGTATCTGCCAAGCATCCCGGTTACGAATGCTAAGTCAGGGCGAGTGCACACTTGTGCATACATTATGCTTCCAATAGCCGAAGCATATGGAATTGACTTCATCTGCGCAGATTCATATTCATTTTTCGGACATTGAAAAGTCCCAAATTTATCGCCCTTGACTATAGGAGCAGGCGAGGCTGAGCACTTATGCATATTGTACTTTTTCAGTACCTTTTCTATATATGCCTCCTGAGATAGCCCCAAGATACCTCTGGATCTGTCTCGGTGAATTTGAATGCCTAAGACATAAGTGGCTTCACCAAGATCTTTCATATCAAATTTGGAGGAGAGAAATCTTTTAGTTTCCAGTAGCAAATTCTTATCGCTACTGGCTAAGAGTATATCATCGACATATAGTATCAAGAAGATATATTTGCTCCCCCTGAACTTGACATATACGCAATTGTCCACCTCATTTTCTTTGAAATCAAATTGCCTGATGATTTGATCAAACTTAAGATACCACTGCCTTGACGCTTGTTTTAATCCATAAATTGATTTCTTAAGTCGACATCCCAAATGTTTTTTTCCTTCTATAACAAAACCTTCTGGTTGTGCCATGTAAACGTCTTCATATAAGTTGCCATTTAGGAATGCCGTTTTAGCATCCATCTGATGTAACTCCAAATCATAATGAGCCACAAGCGTCATAATGATCCTGAATGAGTCTTTAGAAGAAACAGGTGAAAAGGTTTCATTGTAATCAATGCCTTCTCTCTGTGTGAAGCCTTTTGCTACGAGCCTTGCTTTGAACCTTTCGATATTTCCCTCGGAGTCACGTTTGATTTTGTAGACCCATTTACAGCCTACTGTTTTGGCTCCTTCAGGAATTTCTACTAAGTCCCATACTTCATTTGTACTCATAGACTTCATTTCATCTTTCATAGCATTAAGCCATTCAGATGAATGTTCACTTTGCATGGCTTCCTTAAATGAGGTGGGATCATTGTCCAACACCGACTCATTCATATCTTCACTCATATAAGTGACATAGTCACTTGGAATTGCCGATCTTCTGATCCGTTGAGATCTTCTAACTGGTTCATTACTCGGCACATTATCCATAGCTGGAGGCTGCTGAGGTTCTTCAATCGAATCATTATTAGGTGTGACGTCTGAAATGGTCACAGGAACTTCAGCAGGTGTTGCATTAGAAGTCCTTTCAATTGGAGGTGCAACATCAGCATGCACTGGAAAAATAGGTTCTTGAACAATAGGTATCGGAACATAGTCCCGCTTTTCTTCCAAATCTATTTTCCTGGGTGTCATGCTCCCCCTGATCATATCATCTTCCAAGAACACAGCGTGTCTTGTTTCAACAAACTTAGTGAACTGATTTGGACAATAAAATCGATATGCCTTAGATTTATCAGGATAACCAATAAAGTGGCAACTGACAGTCTTGGGGTCTAACTTTCCCATATTTGGATTGAAAACTCTAGCTTCAGCAGGGCAGCCCCACACATGAAGATAATTTAGGGTTGGTTTCCTCCCAGTCCATAACTCATATGGTGTTTTAGGAACTGATTTACTGGGAACCTTATTAAGAACATGTGCAGCTGTCTTTAGAGCTTCCATCCATAGATTGATGGGTAAAGTGGAGTGGCTTAACATACTTCGTACCATGTCCATAAGAGTGCGATTACGCCTTTCAGCCACTCCATTTTGCTGAGGTTCGCCCGGTGCTGAATACTGGGCTACTATGCCATTTTCCTGTAAAAACCTAGCAAATGGTCCAGGAACTTGGCCATAAGGTGTATGTCTTCCGTAGTATTCACCACCACGGTCAGACCTTATGACTTTAATTTTCTTATCATGCTGATTTTCAACTTCAGCCTTGAAGACTTTAAACTTGTCCAATGCCTCAGATCTTTCTTTGATAGGATAAATATATCCATAACGAGAGTAGTCATCAGTGAACGTTATGAATGAATCAAAACCATCCACTGATTTTACATTGAATGGACCACAGATATCTGTGTGAATTATCTCTAAGACTCCCGTGCTTCGATTTGCACCTTTCTTGATTTTCTTAGTATATTTTCCTTTGATGCAGTCAATACAATGATCAATATCTGCATCTGAGAAATCCAGAGGATGAAGTATTTGCTCTTTAATGAGACGCTCAATTCTCCCCCTCGAAATATGGCCTAAACGACAGTGCCATAATTTCGAAGAAGTCTCATTATTTTGCTTTCGTTTGGTACCGACGTTTAAATTTGAAGAGGAATCAATGTCATTAATGGTATCACTGAGGGAAACCAGATAAAGTTTGTCTTGTCGGATGGCAAGACCAATATTTTTATTATCATATATAACTTTACATTGCTTGTTTCCAAAGTCACAGTGAAAACCATTGTCATCTAGACATGACACTGATACTAAGTTTCTTCTCATAGAGGGTACATAAAGAACATTATGTAGTCGAAGTGTGAATCCGGTATGGAGTATTAGTGCAAGTTCTCCAATCGCCTCGGACTCAGCCTCGACTCCATTAGCAACTCTAATTCTTCTTTCCCCTCTTCTTAGGGTCCTCTTCGTATCGAATCCCTGCAAGGAGTTTGCAACATGAATTGTCGCACCTGAGTCAACCCACCATGTATTGGTGGCATAATCAATATACAGGGATTCATCTACGAATGTAACAACATCAGTACCTTTCTTATTGAGCCATCTCATAAAGCCAATGCAATCTTTCTGAAAATGTCCACTTTTTCCGCAAAAGCGACATCCTTCTGGATCCTTTTCATTTGCATTGGGAGCTTTCTCAGGTTTATTTTGCTGGGATTGCTTAGAAGATTGCCCCTTATTCTTGAACTGAGCAGGCTTAGGCTTAGTGAATTTCTGATTTTTCTTTTTCTGAGAATGCTTGAATTGATTGATATGTTCAATTCGATCAGCTCTAAGCCTTTCTTCTTCTTGGACACATCTGGCCATCATTTCATCGATGCCCCATTTCACATCCATAGCATTATAGTTGATTGTGAATGGAGAAAACTCCTGAGGCAAAGAAGACATAATGAAATGGACAAGAAAACCATCTGAGATTTCCATTTCCATTGTCTTAAGTTTGGCGGCCATGTGACATTTCTTCATAATGTGCTCCCTCAGACTCCCAGTCGGATCATATGGTTCATCAACTAGCCTTTTAATAAGACTAGTTGCATAGACTTTAGAGGAACCTCTGAATTGGTCCTCGACTTTGCCAAGATACTCCTTGGCGCTCTGGGAGTCGGGAATAGCTCCTCTTATGCTGATATTGATGGAGCTCTTAATCACCATGAGGCACTTACGATTTGACTGCTCCCACTTAATTTTCTCAATTTCATATTCTCTTTTCAGATAATCATAATTTTCAACACCCTGCGTAGGTGCTTCAGGAAGATCATTATAGAGAGCATAGTCGAGATCCAGCAAAGCCAGAGTTATCTCGAGTTTTTCTTTCCATGAAGCATAATTGCTTCCATTTAGTTGTTCAATGCCGTTGATTATTCCGGCAATTTGAGAGGCATTAGATGCTACATAAAGAAAATTTAAATGCTTTTAGTAAGCATTATTATAAATTTCTTTTATTGATCAAATCTAGATCAGCTTTAGCCAGAAATAGATAGGAACAATAAAATTTTGTGAACGGGTATTGACTAATCAGCTTTGGCCAGAATAATGAATACCAGTCACACTTTATTAAATTTTGTATATGAACTTCTTTTATTAATCGAGTCCAAATCAGCTTTGGCCAGAAATGAACAGGATTAACAAAATTTTGCGGTCACATATTTGTTAATCAGCTTTGGCCAGAATGACAAATATTGACCACACTTAATTAGAGAACTAATTAATGATTTTAATATTGCAGCGGAAAAATAAGTTTCAAGCATAATTCAATAAGCATCACAATAATAGGACTTAAAAAAAAAGATTAAGCATAAAACCTTATGAGTAATTGAGCATAATATAAAGTTGTAATTTAAGCATAAAAGGATTACTTAAATTATTCAATATTATAAGCATAAATAATAGGTATCATAATAAAATGATTTCAAAAGAAAATTAAACACATAAGCTTATGGATAACATGAAGTTATAACAAAACATAAGATGATTATTAAAATCAATATGTAAAAGCATAAGAATTATTATTTTCAATTCAGCCCAGAACTAGTAATACTGTGCAGCCCACAATCTTCGGCCAACTAACTCTGGAAACGGGCCCTTTTAATGGCCTGGCCCGCTTGACTTATCCCGCCTGGGCTCCAGGCCCGAGGACCTGGGCCTGGGCCGGGAATCTATTGCTCCCGCACGGCCTCCTTAGCCCGAACTGCTGCGATCTTGCGGGAGCGGTCGGATGGGGATCGGACGGTCACGAGCAAATGCGCGGGGAAACAAAACCACCGGCTGCCGACTTCCCCCAAAAAACCCTAGGTTCATTCTCCCCTCCCTCTTCTTTCTCTTACCCGAGCGGCGGCGACCGGGGCGACCGAGCAAGGCGGCGGCGAAGCGACGGCGCGGAGCGCTCGTCTCGGGGAGGAGAAGACCGGCGCCGTCGAGCTCCTCTCGCCGGAGTCGCGTGCGGCCTCGGCTTGCGCGCGGCTCCGTCGAGAAGTGCTCGTCGGTGCCCTTAGCGAGGCGGCGGCGCGACGGCGCACCCCGGCGGTCCAGGCGAGGCTGCCCTCCCCTCGGCGACAGCGCACACATGAGGATGGCGGCGGTGACCGGCCGGTGCGGTGGACGGGCGAGGCCGCTCGGGTACTTGCCCGAGCGCCTTCGCCGACTAAGGAGTGGCTACGGCGGCGACCACCGCGGCCCTAAGGTGAGTCCACCGCCCTCATTTCTTAAAATTAGGGTTAGGGATTTTGGGATTTGGAGAAAATGGGGAATTTTATGGTTCCAAATTTTGGGGAAATTTGGGGATTAGGGTTTCGGGATGAGGAATTGCTTAGGGTTCTCGGATTTGCTTCAATCCTCTTTCTTATTGCTTAATCCCGAAATCCCAGAGCTTAATTGGCTTACTCATGTGCTTGGTTGCACTGATTAGGGCTTGAATTTAGGGGATTTAGAACCAAAACATGGAAATGGGCATGAATTCGTGCTTAAAGGGTTTCAACCTTAGAACTATAATGCTCTGATACCATTGTTAGGATTGATTCTAGGATCAATAGCTCAAGATTGAACCACACCACTTAAGGGATACATACCTTGATCACCGGATGTTGCCATCTCTTTCTCTTCTCTGATCTTAGCTTCTAGGGTTCTTAGCTGAGACGGTGGGGTCCTTCCCTGTGCTAGGGTGCTGCGGCTGATCAGTGGGCCAAAGGGAGCTTAGGGCTTGAGTTAATGCAGTTATTCTGATGGTTGGGACCCTCTTCCCTTTTTATAGCAGCACCCACACAGGGGGAACCGACACTTGGACTTGGCTTAGGTCGGTTTGCCCCTGATCAGGGCAAACCCACCTTAACAGCCGTAGATCACACATCCAACAAGCAGCCCTGGCCAAGTCAACTCCGAGGCTGCGAAACGCCTCTCCAACGTGCTCCGCTCTTTGCTCCCTGCTGCCACTGTCCCATTCATTGAGGGGTACACCCCGACACAGGAGAATGGGCATGACTGTGCCATATACGTTATGGCTGTGGCTGCAGCCATATGCCGCTGGTGGGTCGGGATTCGGGACACTGAGGCCGATTGGAGTGAAGCTGTGATCAGCGATGTCAACACTAACAGCGTCCGTGAGCTGAGAGCTAGGCTCGCAGACATGATCAAGGCTATGATCCAGGGCTAAGTGTGTTAGTGACATTGATATGCATGTGATTGGTGGCCAGGAGGGATTCCCTTTGTTATTTTGCATTGTGCTGTATCGATCATTAAGCTGGTAACCCAACCAACGTAGGTCTCTTTTGTTTTCTGCTCTGAATGAACCTGTTCACATGAGTGTTTTACTGTAGTGTTTCTCATAGTGTTCATACAAGCCAGCAGTATTCATGTTTCGATGTTGTAAGAGACGTACAAAAATGCTCAATGCAGAGTTTTAGACTGATGCAAGTTTGAGACCTAATTTATCTTTGCCTGAAGTATGTAGATCATGTTACATATATCAAACACGATTCCTGCTAAATGTGTTGCTAGCTTGATGCTGGTGAGTAGTGAGAAACAGAGATACCAGAGCATATTCATACTACATTGCTGACTGACTTTCTGTTCTTACCAATTTCCTTTAGCATGTTCCAGTAAATATTTGTTCCATCTACCTGGCACTATGTTTATTGCTCTTGTACTGTGCATCCTGGTTGATCGTGTACGTCAGGAAAGTCAGTTATGATCAGATCTTTCCATAGTCTTCACGGTACTTATTTCTTCTACTGTGGAGTGTGAATCCTGATGTGTAGTTTTATGCAAAGTGGGTTGATTAACTTGACCGTGCATTGATCTAGTCCGGACACTGATCCACGTCAAGTAAACATGAATTTTGTACGCAAAAATTTACATTTTTCTTTTCAAGAAGATGCAGGATAACTAAGTATATCATTTCCATTAAGAAGATGAAATAAAGGGGAAAAACAAAGGTTAGTAGTAATAATGCCACGCGGCATACGATAAGATTCAGAGGGTGCAGTAGTGTTAAGTCGTTTTTTACGTAATTATTGGAGCTCTGCTTAGAGATAGAGGTAGTAATTAGGTGCCTGGGCGCTTAATTAGTTAGTGACAAGATACAATCACGACGCATGGATGTACAAAAGCTCGGTGCCTCGATCTATTGCTCAAACTTTACCCTTTAATTAGGTATGTTAGTGATACACATCACATATACGAATTGATCAAGTGAAACACGACCTTTTTTATATAGCCCACCAACACAATCGATAGTGCTGTTGTCAAGCAAACAGTCTCTGGAAACCCATCAATTACAACATTTAGGACACATAATCACGAAAGGGAATGATCTTAAATGTATCGGTAGCTTTAAGGTGATCAAGTGCATGCACTCGTGATGTCTCTCTTCATGCTTGAATGCTTCAAGAAATGCAATTCAAGTGTACGTGGAAATCGAGAGTTAAAAAAAAGGGTACGTGCAGATTTTTTGTAGCCGACCAATACAATAGAGCTGTCATCAAGCAATCATTCTGAAATCTCATAAAATTACAATCACACATACTTGGTTAAGGAAGCTTAATTCCTTTGGTGATCCATCTTAACATATTTGAAGCCCACGATCCCTAGGCGGACAAAAAATTTCTTTAAAACGATAACTTTATTGTTTCCGGCCTTTGCACTAAAAGGATACATACGACGTAATTAATTTCATTGTTAGAGCGTTTAACATGAAGATAAAAAGAGCCTTTAGACAAATATCTAAAATAAATAGACATAAAATGTAAAAATAAAATCAATGGGACAACTCAATTGAAGCCCAATCGTCTAGGCGCTGCACTCTAATGATCATCTTCTCGTTGAATTAGCATCAAAGTTAGTGTCTAACACAAGCAATTAAATACAATGAGTGACCGACACATGGGCCCGCGAGCAACCAGGTTCCGACATTTGGCCCGTCCAGTTAGAACACACAACCCTAGATCACTAGGCCCCCCACCCACCCCAAACCTACAAAACAACTCACGCCAAAGTCCAAACCCTAGTCGGCTCGTGCTCACCGGAGGCGGTGGCCATGGCGTGCCCGCCACCGTTCTCCAACGTAGACCCCGCGACGGCTGCCGACGTGCGGCGCCGAGGCGGCGACCCGCACGAGCTGGACCGGAGCATGGACCAGCTCCTCTCGCTCATCGATCTACGCCTCCCTCCCGGACATGCCCGTCTCCCGCACCGCCCGCCTCACCGCCCTCCGCGCCGCCCCCTCCGACGGCGTCGACCGCATCAGCGGCCCCTCCAACGCGCTCCTCCGCGACATTGTCTCCCCTCCTCGTCAGGGACGCCGCGCGCTGGCGCGGGGTCTGGCGCTCGGCGCCGCTCGTCCTCTTCGACGCCCACCTCTGCGACGGCGCCTGGCCCCCCCGGCCCCGACGCGCCGCCGTCCCAGGTCGTCGCGGCCGTCTCCCGGCTCCCGCGCCCTCGCCGCGCATCCTGACCCTTCCGCTGCGTCCATCTCGTCTCCAGCCGCATTGGCGCGCCCCAGGCCCAGCTCCGGCTCTGGCTCCGCCTCCTCGCCGCCAGGGGCGTCCAGTAGGTCGTCCTCGTAAACCGTCAGTAGCAGCTCGAGGTGCCCCTCCACAGCGCGATCTTCGCCATCGCCACTCTTGCCCGCCTCTACCTCCGTACCTCGTCCTCTGGAAGTTCCCGGACGCGGCCGGCCTCCGCGGCGCCTCCTTCCCCCACCTCCGGGAGCTCTGGAAGTTCCACGGATGTCACCGCGGAGGACGGCCGTCGTCGCCAGGAGCCTCGCCCTAGAGATCCTCAACATCCAAGGGAGCATGAAGGGGGTGCGCCTCCGCCTCGTCAGCCACAGCCTCCGGTGCGCGCAGGTCTGCGTTTCCGTCATGGAGAGCATCGCCGTGGTCAACGCCCCCCGTCTCGAGCGGCTCATCCTGTCGGAGTCCATGAACCCTGCCGATGCCGGCGGCTTGTGAACCCGCGTCAAGAAACGGCAATGCCCCCATGCTGAACTTGTTCGGATACCTCGAGCCATGGAAACTTGCGCTAGAGATCAATAACACCGTCATCATGGTAGATATCTCCCGCCTCTAAATGGTGTTTCCATTTGTTCAATTAGCAAACATGTGTAATTCAATCAATGTGCGATCTTTCTTGTTGAATTGGGTGGATTGCAGGCTGGGATTAATGCGAGTGCAAGCATGATGCTCGCGAGCGTGAAGGTCCTGAGTTTGAATGTGTGTTTCGGACTCCATAATGACGCCAAGATGTTGCCCGACTTCCTCAGATGCTTTCCCAATGTTGAGGCGCTGCATTTTATGGTACTAGCATTGCATTTTCATATTGTTGTTGCTGCTGCTTGAGTGATCCACTTTCTGAAATGTTGATTGGTTTAAACAACTTGCAGTCTGCAAAATGTGATCAACCCACTGGCAAGCTCAACCTCAAGTTCAGCGAAGAAGCTGGTCCCATCGTAAGTGTGATGTTGCGCATCAAGGTGATGACATTGGTGAGTTCCGACGGCAGCAAGATGAGTTTGCCTTCCTCCAGTACTTCTTCCAGAGTGCGCGGGTGCTGAAGTATGCAGTGGTTATGATGGCCAATCATAGATTCACTTCACTGTCCGTAAATGAGATGTTTGCCAGTGTGCAGAATATGAATGATGAAAAATGGGCCAGTAAATTCGATCTGGCTATCTGTGGGAATCATGGTCCTGAAGGAGGTAGACTCTGGACCTTTCAAAACGAGGACAGGACTTTTCTGATGACGACCCTTTTGCACCGGTTAAAATCATCACAAGGGGTTAGTGTGGTTTTGCAGTACCTACAATTCTACATATAATGCACTGTTTTAGATTGTTGGTATGTGTTATCTGAATATTGGGAAGGTCTCTTGGTTCTACTATCATGATTAGCTTGAATTGCTGAAGTAATTAGCAGTGCTATTGTCAATATGATCATCTAGCAGCATATTCTATTGCTTGCAGATTGCATCCTGTCATCCTGATTGATCATACAAATTAATTATCATTGCAGCACTCTATGGTCTTTCTTAGTTCTTCCAGTATGAAATGTGAATCTTTATGTGCAGTTATGCAAGCTAGGTTGATTAATTTAGGCATGCATTTTGGTGACGATATATCTTTCAGCCGCATGACCACTATTACATCGTTGACCTGACCTAAACACCAAGCCTTGACATTCATAATTTTAGAGGTTGCATGTTTCTCAGTTTCGATTTTGCACAAAGCTATGATGCATTTTGTTGAATTATATTGCTTTGCTTCTTGTATGCTTATTTTCTTCGCACTGTACTGTTCTCTTGAAGTATTCAAGCACCTTGTTATGTTTAATTATGCACCTTGTGCCTGCTGTACCAACTTACTTCATGTTGTGTACAGTGTACACACCTTGTCTATTATATAAGCCCACAAAGTTGTTTATTTCAGACTGCTGGAAGTTAACTCCTGGTGATGCTTTAGCACGCTATTCCGCTATCACATTTCAGACCACGTGGATGTGGTATATATCACCATACCACAATGATGCAACTACACTAGCTGAATTCTTATTACCTTGGTTAACTACCCACTAAGTCATCATATATACTGTTATGTAATGTGGCTCACTTATTGGCAAAATTAACACATTGCTAAGGACTTAAGTGTGCAGTCAAGTATACAGCCTCACTTTGTACAATCTTTCTCAGTTCCTATTGTTCTGTGTTACTAGACTACTTCACTATCCTAATCAGGTTGTCTAATTTTATGCTTTCATGCGACTTTGATTACAGGCCGGGCGACTCACCAACAGAAGTCACAAGCTGGCAAGCATCGTAACTGAGATCTTCAACACATGGAGCATGCAGGCAGGCGTGTCTGGAGAACTATCCTGATGGCTTTTTTCATGGTTCTGTAGTGAGTTCTGTAATGGTGTTAAGTGGCTACTATGTTTTGCATGAGTGCTGTGCGGTGTGGCGTGTGCCTTTATCCAACTGTGGCTGTGCTCTAAGGCGGAGATCATTCTCCAGTAACTGTGCCTATGATGAACTGTCTGTACCTCGCATAAAGAATCGTCTCCTCTGATTCTACTCTGAAGTCAAGAGCGGCCGCTAGTTGCCACCATTGGTTGGCCATTCTTAGTTACCATAACTGCACTACTAGTATAGCTTGCTAAATTTTTTGGGGAAATTTGTGAATGCTCTTTTGTGATACTTGAATCTGAATGTCAATGCAATCAATGTGGAAGAAGGAACTGTCAAGGAGCTACACTTAATTTTGGGGTCCTGCGCTCATGAGAAGAAAGCTGAAGCTGAAGATCCAGTGGCATTGACAAAACTTGGCACTCTGGTGAATCCTGAAGCTGTCAAGATCCCAGATGAAGAGATGGCTGAAGCTACTTGCAATGTTGTAAATTTGCTAGTTACATGTTTGGTCTTCTTTCATGCTTTTTTGATGCCCGGTAGATGTTTCATTGCCCTGCAAAAACTGTTCGGGGTTGTGAGGGCCAATACAAATCTTAATGCATCAACAGATTGGGCTCAATTTAGCAATTGAAGCTTCCTTCTTTTTCTCAAAAGAATGGGGAGGTTAATAAGATATCATGGAAATTGAAGGAAGAATCCATAGCAAATCTCACGTCTCACAATTGCAAATCCCCTAAAGTTGGGAAGTTTCGACAAACAAACAAAACTTTGGAACTTGGACAGGCTAAATCATTTCTGTTAGGACTTGCAAATGTGCTTCCTGGTTCATTACATCATTTAGCTCAAGGTACATACTTGGAGGAACAAATTCGCAAGGACATCACCCTAGCTAGACAGGTAACCCTATGTATGGTATGCTCCAAGTTAAGCGTCCACTTGACTCTAAAATCACGGGTCTCATCTTGAGATCCCAGTATCTGCTGTGCTACAACTACAAGCAGGTGAAAATGGGCACCAGTGATCACTAAGGTACACGCCCTATGTTACAAGAGCTGTAGGTTGCTTGTCCATAGCTCGAAGTTACACCATAAAAGTAATGCGAGCCCATTTCTGTACACCGAAGGTCGCTACATTCCAGAAATATCATACATGGTCGATAGATTAGCTCGAGTCTTCACTCCAGGTCAGTTTCTGAGGCCTCTTCCTCCGGCATCTTGAGTCTTCACTCCAGGTCAATTTCTGAGGCCTCTTCCTCCGGCAGCTCAAAGGCGTCAATCTCCTGGAAATATGCTCTCTGCTTCTCGACGAAATCTTCTGGTAACTTGGGTTTTACTGAAGACAAGTTCCCCATACTTGTGTACTGCTTCTGTTTACAATTGCAAGCAATCAGCAAGGCAAAACATCATTGTAATGTTCTAACTTTTCAAATTTTGCTTCTAGAGTTGTTCCTGTGAAAGCTGTATGTACACATGGACCTTACGACTGCTGTTTCCATACCACTTGCCCATGTAATATCTATGGCATTTACATTCAGAATAGAAACAAGACTAATGGACCCTACATGTAGACCTAAGATAGATAGCCCATAAACTGCATGTTTAAGTCCATGTGATACTTGTGAGTTGTGACTATGGTATCGGCAGTTTGACACAGCAGTCTACAGAATACAAATGCAACGTCAAAATATTCATATGATCATATCTTGATATGCAGTACTCCCTCCGCTTTAAAATAGATTTCCTCTTAGCCTCTCCAACGTTTCTCAAAATACTTGTACTTCTACATTTCCAATGCAGTTTTAGTCATGAGCTTCATATTTTGCCCTTCATTAATGTCATCAGGAAAAGAGCTAATTACTGATGTGGTGAAAATATTTATTGTCTTGTAAGGAAAAAGAGATGAACATAGAAATTATTGAAGGGCAATGTTGATATTTCACTCACACTTTAATTCTTGTGCCCAACTCTAAAAGGACATCTATTTTGAAAGGAATGGAGTATCATATAATGGTTGCAGAATAGATAAACATGAAAAGGAACATGGAAGGGAAAAACTGAATATGGGCCTTACTACAGCTTTACTCATTATATATTAAGACACAACAAGTTTGGGCAAAACCATGACTCTATGAGCTACAAATAATAAGCAACTAAGCATTACTGCATTACAAAGAGTTGCGTCATGTAGATCACTCAGAGAGAGCACAATGATGTAAGGTAGAATTCTTAGGAATGCACTCATATTGTGGCACTACCTACCTTTTTAGCTTGATGACAAGGAGCCGATGATGAAATAGGACGAGTATCCTGAACCACTGAGGATTTCTTAGTTGAATGGCTGAAAGAAAAGTGCAATCCAGTTCATTAAATACGCCCAAACTGCAACCATTAGCTATGGATAAAATACCTGAACTAAGAACTCCAAAGTTCAGAATTTCTTTACGAAATATGCAGATGTTTGGGAGCATTTACTTGCCTAGTTATCTCTGTACTTGTGACACACTATATTATTTTCTTGAAAACCTAAGGCTAAGAAGTCAGAACATATATGGCAGTATACAATAAGAATGTAAGCAGCTAACATATAGACCGCCAGAACGATGACACCAGCTGGAAATAATAAAAACAGAAATCCTAGAATAGTTAGGACTTGAACTCTCAGTCTCTCACTACTTATATCATGTTTTCAACTGAACTAAGCAGCAATTAGAAGCTATTCAAAATGCATAGTTGCCAAACAGCACCATGTTAAACCGGATAATCAGTGATGGTCATGATGGTTGGTGTGTTCTTATTTCATATTCTACCCTTTCCCACGATAATCTGTTCTCGTAAGTTGTTAAAAATGTACGTTAGGTCAAACTTCATTGTATTTTGTCCGGTTTTGAGACAAGCTAAATACATCGATCCAAATGAACTACCCTGCGGTAGAAGCTTATCATAAGTAAATCTCACAGCCAATTGCACAAGAGTAGGTGGTAGCGCCACTGCAGGGTCTGAACTGAAGTATGGAATGTAAACCAGTTGTGAACCAAAACGGAAACTAAATTGAGCGAGGAGGCGCAGATTGACTTTCTCACCTGCTGCTGGACCTTGTAGCTTTTCCAAGAGGGGAGCAACCCGCTGCTGTTCCAGCAGGGAAGGGCGCCTTTGCGCTGGTGGGATTCCTCCTCTTCCGTTGAGTCTTGCGACTCGTATAAACCGTGGAGATGGATGACTTCAGCGAACTTGGCTCCTCGACAGCTGCAGAGATCCAGAGTCAGAAGGAAATCCCAATTGCTGCCTACGACGCAAGGAGAAGCAAAAGGAATCCACAGCACCTCAGAACTCGAGAGTAGAAGCCACAACACAACACAATGCAATGCGGTGCGATATGGTCAAGGAAATCGGTGTGCCGAGCCGAGCCAAGATGATACTACCACTGCTAGTTAATTGGGGATTGAGATGAGGTGAGGGTATTGGCGGGCTCACCAGCGGCGGAAGAGGGCTTGGAGACAGGCGTGGCCAACGCGGCGGAGGAGGAGGCGGAGGGCGGCGGCGGGAGGGGCCGCCTGGCGCTAGGGTTTGTTTGGGGCTGGGGTGCTGGGGAGGAGGTTGGTCAGATCCCCCAGGGGGAGCGCTGACTCCCGCTGGCGCTTGCCGGCGCCCGCCGCCGCCGCTGCCGGTGGCGTGGTGGTGGTGGGTTCCATCAGGTTCGCGCTCGCAGCCGCCAACGGCGTGGGGATTGGATTTGGAGGTGGGGGGTTGTGCTGAGTTGTGCGGGAGAGCAGCAGAGCGGGAAGAAGAGGCTACTCTAGTGTGGAAACTTTTGGAAATTTTTTGCTTTTGGCCCCCCTTGAGCTCGCTTAGCACTTTTGGTCCCTTAAAAAACGCCAATTGCAGTTTTGACACCCTGACAGCCTCAACAGAGGCCACGTGTCTCGTGTCACACTATCCATATGTTTTTAGGATATACTCGTCACGGACCGAAAACGCGACACCCACCTATCGCTCATAGAAAGCACGGTATGATAGCTTGTACCTTGTATTTGTACCATATGAAAAAGAAAAATATAAAGTTGAATGCTATTGGACAGTATTTAAACATTGTTTACGTTGCTGTTCATGCTACTATTCACTTTTTTGGTTGATGGCAGTATGTAAAAAGGGGTGTCATGGTGCTCATGCGCCAAAGACTTCTATCGCGTTGTAGGACCTGTCGTGTTTGGATCTATCATGATGTCAAAATTATAGTTGATGTTTTGAGGACTAAATGTGCTAAAAAAATTCAGCAGGAGACTAAAATCACAAAATTTTGGACCAGACTTGAATTACAACCTTATATGGGAAGATTGGAGAAGCTGGTGATCCATGAATGTTCGAGTTTCATTCTACTATTTTCTTTTCGTGTAGTAGTATAATTTTTTGAGATGCAATAGTATAATATGAAAATAGCTACCGAAACACTAAGTTTTAAACCATAGAAATTATCATAAATGCTAAAATATTATCATATTCATCAGACACTAAAAGTATATTGTTACGGTATCATCTCCATGCATCGTCGGTCCAGAGAGATGCTAGAGATAACGTTGACAGTGTAATCAATGCCAATGTTCACGGTGTCCTAGAGAAGGCGGGACAGAAGGTGTAAGATATGGTGTTTTCTGCTGCTCGAGGTGCCGACTAGTAGGGAAGCATCATAGCCGCCGAGGGTAGCATAGAAGCTAAGGGCGGCGGGTCGTATGTGCGGAGCTCTGAGTGGTCGCTCGGGAAGGTAGATCACCGGAAGAGGAGATGACGACCCTAGGCGCCACATGTCGCTACAAGGTGGCGTGCTCCGTTGAGCACCCTCACACTAGTCATAAGAGATGGCATTGGGCCTTCTCTAAGACACTTCATTCTTAATGGGCTCCGTGGAACTGATCCGTCTTTGGTCCTGGAGAATCAATGCCAATGTCTGTCACCTGCAAAACACATGTCTAAAAAAATTTATGTATCTTTTAAAAACGAAGTTATGCAAAACATCATTGCAACATAGAGGTAGGTACTATGAGATGCATCCATCCATCCATGCACTGATTGAACCTACAATGGGAGAGGATTGCGCGTTGCTAGCTACTTGACACGATTATTATATATGCGCTAACCAACCAAACCCAACGCAGTGTCATCATTCATCGGCACATCACCAGCAAAATTCGACCTCACTTCTTATCAACACAATAATGTTTCGGCAAGTTGTGACATAGATAGAAGAGAGCGTCTACTATTTTGCAGTGGCATGCATTTCAGGGACCCTAGAACTTTGCTGTGCGTATTATAAATAAGTTTATCTAAGATCAGTTTGTATAAACTCAGAACATTGATCGATGTACATCAAGGAAGAAGAGTTAATTAGCAGCACATGCATAATGGTCATCAAATTTAAAACCCATTTACTTCTCAATAATCGTGACTGCACGACGGCTGAATGAACATTTACATCCGCTGTTCTACTTTTGATAAGCTTGTCATGATAAATTACTAACACTTCATCATCAATTAATGCGCACACCTTACATGTTTGTTAAGCTAGAATCAAATGAACAAGGTCCAGATTATTCTCTATGTAGAAGAGATTTTTACAGGCTAGGGAAACCCAATTACACTAGTATTCTCTGATCTTTCTTTTTACAGGCTAGGGAACCCAATTATTCTCTATGAGTATGTAGTACTGTCTGATCTTTTTTCTCCTTTTCTTTTTCCTTCCTTTTTGCGAGATAGTATTGTCTGAACTTACTAATAGCACTTCCTTGAGACAGTGATTACAGGAACATGTTCTCAAATTTTCCGAGGAAAAAGATGAAACTATTTTAAAAGTGAGCTCATCTATATTTTGGTCCTGTTTAGCAGTGATGGCTTTTCAAAGCACTTACTTATTTCCGTTTTTGGTTGTAACAGGTGGTAAAGAGCATACTTTTGGGAGCCGTGGCAGTAAATTCGTATTCACAGAACTAACTAATTGTGTAACGCAGCACATCAACAGCAAATTGGCCATTAGATTGTCAATTTGTTTGTAGCACAACAAAGATTCTTGAACATTATCTGAAAAACAAAGATTTTTTAAACAATCATATTTGTTTTTCTGTGCTACCATATCGTATTCCTCTGGTTTATTCTAATCAAATAGGGTTGGGTGAGTGGGAGAATAGTGGTTAACCTGTTACTGATGCATAGTCTTGCCGTGCCAACCTCCATATCTCCAACATCTTTCCAGTTCCACAAGAGTCTCTTCTGAGGTTGGAAAGTCCCTCTCAAACTTATGGTCCATGATTCTTTCATGCACTATATAAACATCATCAAATCATCATGCTGTCTGAATTTAGATCAGATTATGTTGGCCTGATGTCTATTTATTTTTATCTTGGGAGGAACAGATAACGTTGTCCTTCCAACTCCATTTTCTATTCGTCTCTGTTCTTTATAGTAGCATTCATATCCTTGTGAGAAGATATGTCTCCTATCTAGCTCACCATTGCATAAGTTTATGTCAAATATACTGCAAAATAAAGATTACATATTTTGTTTTGCCCTTTTTCATAAAGGAGTCTCAAAAAAGAGAGGAGCAGACAGATTCCAGAACCGCAAAGGGAACATTAAAATGAATGTAATGTAATATATAAATTCGGCACCAGTAATCACCTTTTCAGCTAAGCTTCTAATTTCCATTGCCATTAATTCTACAACAAACCTTAAGTATAATGTCCTCTATATAATCCATGAACAGGCTGTGTTTGGTAGACAGTCGTTGGCCTTGCCCAACTTTATAGACAATTGTACCTAAGCTCCCATTAAAGGAAAAAAATTCTAAGAGCCAATATCTGCACGGTTTCTTTACAGACAAGGCATTCTTTCTTTCTGTTAGGGAATTTAAAATCTTGAGCCCAACTGCAACAATATTGCTCATGATTGGTAATCTTATGATTAATATCTGCACTTACATATTGTTGTGTAAATAAACAATTCCATCTGAAAATGGAAAAACTGGGGAAAAAAAGCAAATGTCCTTGCACCAACTACATTCATTGATTACAAAATTTTCACACATCTTTATTTTTTTTGAAGCATTTCATATTTCTTTATAAAAATTAATAAAGCTTAAAGAGAGGAGGAGAATTTTAATTGAATTCCAGTGCTTGCCTTAGTCGGCTAGCAACCACCACAAATACTAGTCCTAGAAAAGAAATATAGCAACACACCATCCTCCTCCGTCCCTTCCCCAAAACATCTTTATATCCTCACGCAACACGAAGCAATGGCGACCTTGCTGCTACCAGCACCATTGCCAAGCCAAAGGAAGAGGGAAGCAGAGGAAGGCGAGGAGGAAGCATGGACTGCTGCATCTGCGGCCCCATGGGCGCCATCTACAGGCCTCCGAGGAACACCATCTGCTCCCCCTGCTACGAAGGCGCCAAGGCCATCATCGTCTTCCTCAACGACGACGAGCACGCTGCCGGTGACGGCGAAGGCGATGGCGGCGGCCATGGCTTGTTGAAGCTCCGTGGATTGATCAAGCACAACAACAGCTCGACCAAGGCAAGAGCTCCTAACTTTGTTATTAATCCTTAAGGTCTCAGATGTTACATCTCAATTGTATCGTATGCTTTCTTGGAAATATGTCTCGAGCCAATTTAGCTGGGAAACATGGGCAGAGAACGTACTGATAAAAATCTTCATGTAACGCTAGATAATTAAGCTCTCGTCGCGTCGCGATATTTAGGACCTATTAGGAACGTAGGAATTTCACATGAATCGACTCATTTTTCCCAGAGGAAGAGAAAAATTCTCGCATTCGAGACGGACGTTAGGTTCGTCGAGGTATGTTCTGCTGTCACTACCGTTTTACTGACCGGTGAGCTGCATGTCTCGATCACAGAAATGCAATGTCTGAACAGAGAAGGTTTGGTCGGTGAGAATGACACCGACACCGACTCTCATGATTGATGCTTAAATTAAGTATATTATATAGTAGTATTTCATGATCATTTGTAAATCTTTCCTAATCAGAAACAATGAGAAGCGAAAGCCCTAAAAATATTTTCTTCTTCTTGTGTGCTTCATTGTAGCAGGGGATGAGAGAAGCATGGGAGCAGGTGAAGCAGATGAAAGACAGGGAGGAAGCGGCGAAGCAGCGGGTCGGGTTCCTCGAGCAGGGCTTCGCCGCGGCCTGGAAGGACCAGGCCCACACCGATATCGTCGTAAAACCTGGAAACGGGCCCCCGATACCAGCCCACAAAGCTATCCTAGTGAGCCCACTAACTCCATGCACTATCACGGGCTTCTGGACCGGCCCATGGGCTTTCGGATCAAAACTGACCCCAGTTACGCATTCGCGCGTGTCCTGCAGTCGGCGAGGTCGGAGGTGTTCCGGCACATGCTGTGCTCCGACGAGTGCAAGGCGGCCCCGGCCGCCGGCGGCTGCATCACACTCTCAGAGCTCACCCACGACGAGCTCTCCCTCCTCCTGTCCTTCCTCTACACGGGGACGCTCGACGCGCGCGACACGTCGGCGGCGGCGACGGAGCGGCAGCTGCACGCGCTCCTCGTGGCGGCGGACAAGTACGACGTGCCGTTCCTGGCGCAGGCGTGCGAGGCGCGGCTGGCGGCGGGGGTGGACCCCGGGAACGCGCTGCGGACGCTGGAGGTGGCGGAGACCAGCTCGAGCGCGGCGCTGAAGGAGCGCGCCATGCGCACTGTGGTGGAGCACGCAGAGCAGGTGGTCTTCTCCGACGAGTACGACGACTTCGCCGTCAGGAACGGCGGCCTGTGCGTCGAGATCACCAGGGCGCTGCTCGCCAAATCCGGCGCCGCCAAGAGGGCATGAACTGAAGATGCACATAGGATTGAGCTGTTTTCTGCTTGATCGGGAGATATTTGCATGTACATTCTGTTTTGTTTTTTCTTTGATAAAATGGCCTTTTCTCTCTGATTTTATTAACGCAACCAACCAATTAAAAACTACCAAAACGAAGACAGGAAGTCCAGAAAGGAGTAGCAGATTGTTTTTGCCAGCGAATGATTCTTTTTCTGAATGCACACGGCAGGAGAGCCGTCCATTCTATTAGAAAAGAAAACAAGCGGAAGTAAACAAAAATTCTGTACAACACAACACCCAACTACACAACCCCGAACACCTTGCTAGCTAGGGTTGGATCTATATGTAACAAATGGGGTCAATGGACACAGACCGCTTGTAGCTCATCCAAGCAGTTCTTCGAGTGTTTGGTTGATGACTCTAATAGACCTTTGTATTTTGACCCCTAATTAATAATCTGGCAAAATACTCCTTTATTTGCATATTGATCCTAACAATAGTTTTTTCTTAGGACCGAGTACAAAACAGAACAAAGAGGAAGGCATTTAGGAGTACAGCCACCATTACATATATCCAAGCACGAATTATTGCAATCTGAAGGTAGATGGTGCCCATTCATTCTTGCAGTCCCCGAGTCTTCCAGATCTGTGACAGAGAACCTCCTGCCCTTCTTGCTTCTGCAAATCCGCCCGGCAGTCAATTCAGTAGCAAGCTTTGTGAATCATAGTAGGATCGACAGGGTAAATGCCTCTGTTTACATGTACATGCATGACTGAAATGCGACCAATGTAGGTTCTGTTCGTTTGCATTGATTTACGATTTTACGATGCTGCCCTAACAACTAAGGAAAGCATGGTGATTTGTCCCCAAAAAAAACCTGTTAACGGACAAGTAATTTACTTTGATTGCAACATGATGAAGAGGGTGTTTGGTCTAGTGGTATGATTCTCGCTTCGGGTGCGAGAGGTCGCGAGTTCGATTCTCGCAACACCCCGTTTGTTTTATGCATTTTTATCTTTGCAATCCAATAGAACTTTTCAGTTTCACCCCGTTTATTATTTTTTTCCAGTTTAGTAAACATGCAAAAAACGTCTTCATACCCCGGCGACACCGACCGAACACCGACGAGAAACCGGCGGCGGCAACTCCGGGCGGCTCCATGAGGAGCGGAGCCTGCACCACGTACGGTGGCATGCACGTACACACGCCCCAAAACGGGGCCTGCACGCGCTATTCTTGGCATGCATGGTTAAGCTCTTGGCCCTCTCGTGTCCACTCACGTACAACTTGCCTAGTTTGCGGTGCAAAATCCATCGCACAGATCCATGTACAAATATACCCGCGCGGCAATCCCGAAAATGTTACCTCAAATCAGGAGAGAAAGGAAACAAGATCGACTACGTACGCGCGCTCACCCCGGCTGATCGATCGATCCATCAATGGTGTCCTGCCGCCGTGCCGCCGTCGTCCTCGCCGTCGCCGCGTCGTCCATCGCCGCCGCTCTCTCGCGTACGTCATCTGCATGCATGGATTTTAACCCATAGAAAATTAAGTTGGTGAACTCATCCGTACGCGTAGAAAATTAAGTTGGTGAACTCATCCGTACGCGTACGTGCATGTACGGTGGATCAGGCGATGAGGAGCCCGGGCCGGACTACAGCTACGCGGCGGGGAGCAAGCTGGGGCCGGAGAACTGGGCGAAGCTGAGCCCCAAGTACGCCGCCTGCAACGGCGGCGCTCCGGCCAGGAAGCAGTCCCCCATCGACATCGTCACCAAGCAGGCCGTCCCCAAGCCCGACCTCGAATCCCTCAACCGCTCCTACGCCGCCCCCGACGCCACCCTCGTCAACAACGGCAAGGACATATCGGCAAGTCCCATTCTTCCATCACATTTCTCTTTCTTGATCGTCGATCTAGCTATATTCTTCTGATCGAATCACTGCATGCATCGATGCATGGATGCAGATGACGTTCGCCGGCAAGGTCGGGTCGGTGACCATCGGCGGCAAGGTGTTCAGCCTCAAGAAGGTCCAGTGGCACACGCCCGCCGAGCACACCATCAACGGCCAGAGGCACCCCTTGGAGCTCCAACTGGTCCACGAGACCGACGCCGGTGGCGAGTTCGCCGTCATCGCCGTCCTCTACAAGCTCGGCGCCCCTGATTCCTTCTACTTCCAGGTACACGTACGCACGTACGTACCACGCATAATTAGATGGCATGTGAATTTCTTAGCTGATTGTGCATTGTATGCATGGCGTGGCGTGGCGTGGCGTGCAGCTGAAGAGGAAGCTGGCGGAGCTGGCGAGCGACAAGTGCAACTACGCCGACGAGGACGCGCGCACGGCGGTCGGGATGGTGCACCTGCGGTCGCTGCAGAAGCGGACGGGGAGCTACTTCCGGTACATGGGCTCCCTGACGGCGCCGCCGTGCACGGAGAACGTGTACTGGAACGTACTCGGCAAGGTGAGGCAGATTAGCAGGGACCAGCTCGACCTCCTCACTGCGCCGCTGCCGGCCGCCGCCAGGCAGAACGCCAGGCCCGTGCAGCCTCTCAACGGTAGGGTCGTCAGCTTCTACAACCCACCCAACAGCACCATCTCCTTCGAGATATGAGATCGATCGAGGGATGTACATACGTGCTAATTAGCATAGAAATGTATGTATTCCTGTATCACCACCCACTGACCAATCTCGCATTAATTTCCGTTGTCTGTTCGTTGTTTAATTTACTCTGATGGATGAACTATTCGGCGTGCCAGTCCTATTGTAAGATCTTTGTCATAAGACCTATATTAACTACTCTGATGATCTGAATCATAACTGTGACAATGTGCATTAGCCACTGATCCAGGAGCTAATGCAGTAATACATATGAGATTTTTGGTCTGCTAAGCTGGGTCTGAAGGGATACGGTTGGACTACACTAACACAAAACATAATTTTTTACCACGTAAACCAGGAATTGCTGTAGCAGTAGATCACGAGATTACCCCTTGTCGTGCAAAACCGTAGAGGAAGTAGAGTCGATGCAGCGGAAGCAGCTGTAGTCATACTACCTTCTCCTCCTCGCGGTTCCCTCGAACAGTTCGTCTCCTCCTCGCGGTTCCCTCGGACGGATCGTCCAAGCGTCACAGCTGCAACGCCTCCAAGGTATCCACACATTTAGGGAGGAACGTCGTTCGTCTGGATTGCTAGATCCGAGCGGGCAACTTTAGGCGTGGGAGGGGTGACGGCTAGGGTTTTGAAAACTTTGAGTTGGCTTAACCCTAACACGGCCGTCCCCTTCCTTATATAGATATCCCACTTCTACATTAGAGGCCCATTAGGACTCAATGCCTAGTCTAATCTGAATTAGCTTCTTGCCCCTTAAGTGTGCGACCTTATAGGTTCATTCACATTTAGACATGAACCAAGTACTCCTACTCAGTCACTAACTGGTAGCGGCCTCTAGCAGGACGTGCCAACTCTCAAACGTACATAAAGATCGCATCGAACGAACCATCACAATGTTATGTATGCAACTCCCTTTGTCTCACGATATTTGTCAAGCTCAAACTTGAGTTTGACAGCTCTTTTCTCGATCATGTGTCTCGAAATCCTTTATTAGGTTAACTCTTTAACTTTAAGTAGCACGGCCATACATTTCTGGATCCGATTACTGGAGGAGCTTTGAGATATCTCTCTCATCACAGAGAGAGGCAAATCCCATAAAAGGCTTGACAAACCACATAAAGTTTGAAAAAAAATCAAGCTGCATAGTTGGCTCTTGCTAAATCTCCACTCATGTCTAGTGAAGAACTCCCCGACGACAACCTCTAGTGTTTTGCACATTGATACCACCATATATCGCGCCTCATGGCGTTTGGAGCAAGGCAATGATTGTAGACAAGTGGTACATATAAACATAACCCGTAAAAAGGTAGAAAATTTTCTTTCGTTATTCTACATATCCAAAGAGGCCAACAAAGAGATGCAGCTCCAACTGATATTTTTGCTCATGACCCATACCCCAAGCCACATATCCAGCTCCCAAACATATTGGATGTACTAGTGGGGCAAGGTATATTAAACACTACTTCCACGATGCTCCATACGAAATGAGCAAACTATCAGTAGAAAATGAGATGTTGGATGGTTTCACTGGTGTTACAAAGATAACACTTAAATGAGCAATAAAAGGAGATGTTGGATGGTTTCATTGTATTCACAAAGACAACACTTTGTTCTGTCACTTCAATTCCTTTTGCTCAAGTTGCTTTTTGTTAAAATTACTCCTCTATGTAGATACCATAAAAATATTTTAATTTTTAGTGGTATCTTAAGCTGCCACAGCTACCGGTTTGTAATTGTGACATTCTTGGTTTACTAAGGTGAAATGCATCTGTTGAACAGTGGATTGTGCATGTTGTTGTAGGTTACACTTGTAGGTGTCCCTCTTTGATGATAAGTAGCTTGGCACCCTCGTAAGAAGCTCTTGCAAAGCCAAGAAATTAAGCTCCACAATGGCTCGACGAAAAAAGATATTAAGGGTGTGCTCATCACATCAACCAACGTGGCATGTATGCTTTCTTTGGACAATATTAAACCGTAGATGATATTGACAGAGGAGGCTAGTTCGGTGCCAAGTATCTTCTCAAAATCTTATCTGGGAGCCATCCCTGGCTTTCCTTCTACTTAAGCAAGGTTCTTGCTCTCCAGGTACTTGTGTTCGTAATGAGATTCCGCCAAACCCCAGCTTCATTGAGTAGCTTGAACCACTTGCTGAGCAAAATAGCACATAGTGTGCAAAATTGTAGAGGTCATTATGATTAGATAGGCTGAAGCAGTCATGTCGTCTATGACGACACAGCTGAGTGAGTGAGTTAATTCCTTCAGAAGAAAAGATATTATTCATCAAGAAATATGTTACGTCTCATGTTTGTAAAACAGAATAGAAATATAAGAAGCTCTAGCACTACAAATCCGCCTCCTTTTTTCCATTCTTATTCTTTAGTGCTTTTATGATCTACGACGTTCTACCTGTCAACCTACAGCAAGAACCAGTATTTAAGGGTAGAAATAAGCGACCGTGCTAGCCTGCTAAGCTTAGACAAGAAGATGATAGTGCAAGATCATGGGTCTTGTAGTATCTGTAATCCCGAACTGATCAGTTTAAAAAAAAAGAAAACAAATTCAAGAATTGCTCAACTGTTCTGAATTTTCCAACAAAAATCCACACAATACTCCATCTCAAGAACCATTTGAAATTGCAACAGACAGAAATAAACCACACCAGATCAGATCATCAGAGAACCACCAAAATTTTGTCTAATTTTCCAATCCATATCATCATCCCATAAATTTCTTGTCCTAATTCCAGTATGTACACACACAGGTCGACTAAACCTAAAGCACAGCAACAACCAACAGAAAATCACACCAAACCGAACAGAAAATCCCCTGCACGCGCTACAACGGCCCAGATCTCGCCACGCGGTCGTCCACCTCCATCTCAGCCGCCCAATCCGCCGCCCGCCTCCCCGACGCGAACCGCATCATCCCTCCCAACGCCGGCGCCGGCGCCTCCTCCTCCGTCTCGACCACCTTCGCCTCCCTCCGCCTCTCCGCGGCTGCCGGCGGCGGCGGGGGAGGCGGGGACCAGTCAACGCTCTCCACGGCGCTCCTCCGCGAGCGGCTGCGGCGGATCAAGAACCCGAACCCAGGGCAGCAGCCGGGGGCCCGCCTCGTCTCCGGTGACCTCGGCGGCCTTGGCTGGTGGCGGCGCGCTCTCTCGCGTTCGGAGAGCACCTTTCCGATGCAGGACACCTTGGGAGAGCTGGGCTCGCGCTCCGGGACCGCGGGCTTCGGGTTGCGCCCGCCGCCGCCGGTCTTGGCCTTCTTGGGGAACATCGCCGG
This sequence comes from Stipa capillata, assembly GCA_019208055.1. Lineage (NCBI taxonomy): Eukaryota > Viridiplantae > Streptophyta > Magnoliopsida > Poales > Poaceae > Stipa > Stipa capillata. Next base: position 789,856 of record JAGXJF010004731.1, read on the forward strand.
TGGGTACTGCTGCTGGTGGTGGTGGTGGTGGTGGCTCCGCCGCGCGCCTCCGCCGCCCTGGCCGAGCTTCCCGGAGATGCCGATGATGGGCGCGGCCGTGGGCTTCAGGTTCCCGGAGAACCGCTGCGACGCGCCGTTGTGGTGGTGCTGGCCGGGGGCGGCGGAGGGGTGGTTCTTGAGGAGGCACTTGGGGTTGGTGTTCTCCTTGAGGGAGTCGTCGCGGTCGTACACGCCGCCGAGCTCCGACCAGGCGATGTCGTCGCCGATGCGCAGCCGAGTCGAGTCCGGTGGCTCGCCGCCGAGGTCTCGCGTGGTCGCCATGGGGAGAGAGAGAGAGAGAGAGAGAGCTTGGCAAGACGGGGAAGATAGGTGGGAGAAGCGGAGAAGTCGTCGGCGTGTGGCGTGGTTTTAAAGGAGGAGTCGCGTCGCCGGGAGCGTGCGCGGCGTGGTGTCGTTTTCTCTTCTTTTTGTAGTTCTCTGCGTAGTAAACGGTTCAATTTGTTGGAGCTTGGAATATGGATCCTCCGTGGACCAGGTTTACACGAGAGTAGATTACATATCTCCTAGAGCACGGCCGTGATCGGTTTTCTAACCCTCTGGTTCGCTTTAGGCCCTGTTTGTTTGGGCTTTTTCTGGCTTCTGCGCTTTGGCGCGCTTCGAAGCCAAAGCGCAGAAGCCAGAAAAAGCCCAAACAAACAGGGCCTTAGGGTTGCTGCGCTGCTTCTTCATCTGCTCTAAGCAACTGCTTCTTCTTCCGTCTGACGACGTCCAAATTCACCGGAGCTGCGAGGCTATGGAGGCAGCTGGTGAGGGCGAGACGGGGCTATGAGCCGCCCAGTCGCAAGAATGACATGACCGTTAATGGGTTAGTGTGGGTTAGGCGGTTCGACAAGAAGAGACGGAGGACAATGGTGAGATGCTGATGGTGGTGACGATAAAGCCAATTACGACACTCATTGAAGAATCGGATGAAGAAGGTGACAACGTGTTGAAATGAACGGTGCGAGAGGGTAAAGGAAAGGGAGAGGATATAGAGGTAAGACAGCGAGGTTAAAGAATAGTAGCAGCAGGTGATTTAAATTTAAGCAAATTTCAGTCACCTATATAGGGTATCAAAAAGCCTATATTCACATGTCTATATAATTAATTACTAGTATATCAAAGTTTGAAAATAAAAAATAGACATATAAAATTTTAACTTACAGCAGATAATAAAAATTTGCGGCATGATAAGTTCGTCGTCGTAAGCACGCACATGTTGCGACTTGCAAGCCCCATATGTGTACTGGTCCAGTGCACCTGGAGTACGTAGCTAGGGTGCAGCGAGAGACGAATTAAGGCACTAATGAAGAGGGAGGTGCAATGTTTGCGTACACATATGGGCAGCTGTATTAGCGTTGAACAAACCTTGAGATTAACGACGACTTGTTTAGAAAAAGGAAGACGTTCCGGGCATGCAGTTGCCCGTTTCTGAAGTAGTCCTGCAGCCGTTGCGACCGACCAGGCGGGCGGCTATCTCCACGCAGGGCCGGCCCTGGGGAGGGACAGGGTGTGCGGCCGTCCTGGGCCCCCAAATCCCAGGGCCCCACTCCAGGTATGCCGTATATATCGACCTCATTATAAGTGACTTTGCATCGAGAAATATTAAATTTTTTAAAAAATAATATATATAAATTATTTGTATAAATATTATTGCTTTTGGATGGATTTAAGTGTTTATTAGTAAAATTTCAGATATATATATACGTATATTGATTATTATTGTTATGATATTTATATTAAGGGGTCCCGAGTTTTAGTTTCGTCCAGGGCCCCCACAATCTCAGGACCGGCCCTGCCTCCACGTCTCCTTGTTTTCTTTGATCATCTACTCATCAAACTCCATGGAACTGGTTACTCTCTCTAAGCATTGCAGTAGTTTAGATAGACACTACTGTTTTTGTTTCACTTTATTTCCTCGAGTCAGCAAAACAAGCGTCTAAAATCGGAATAGGGAGTTAAGTAAATGATATTAAAATTTGGAGAGAGTGAAGTGAAAAAAAAATAGATCAGGATTATCCGAACAACTGAACTATGGAGGGAGTAAAAACTAATTATTGAAATACTTTAGTTAGTTTTAAAAATCTAAGATGGAAGGAAAGGACCAAACATTATACTTAGAAGGAAAAATTGTATCACAGAATTCGTAGTTCAAAGACCCATAGCGCATTTTACTCTTTTAAGAATTAAATGTGGTGTCTATTATCGCGGTTAGCTTGTTGGTGCCTAAATTTATACCTCTTGGGATTGATATGCATCCTAGCAAATATATGAGCGTTGGTGTCAGCATAAACTTGGTCGTACTGTGCAACGGTACAAGCCATAAATTAGACGATGGAGGCAAGGCCACCTAATTGCTCGATCGGTCACTGTTCAGTGGGTTATCGATCACATCGGCCGTGTACCGCACTCTCTGAAGAAATCAGTACTGCAGAATGTTCCAATGGAACGCTACTAAGTTGTCACGGATTGTATGCATTGCGTCGTAGTGTATACAAGTTTGGTGCTGTATTTGCTATGTTTCAACGCCCCTAAAGCGCTGCGCATGCATTTGGACGAGAGTACTTACTCGCACACAAATCTTTCTTTCGAAAATGTGCAAAAGGCTAGCTCGTCTATGTTTTCGTTTTAGATTTGTATAGAATTTGGATAATCGAAGGGATCACACTTTTCCAGTCTCAGCTCAGACCTCTACATCGTAACGTGTGTCCAGAAAAATTTGCACACAAACGGAAGTGGTCGTCTTGATCACCCATCGTCTTTGGAGTGTCATTTGGAATGACACGTGTGTATTATTTCCACTTTTCGTCAAACGAAGAATCTTCGGCATGCATCTTTAGACCAAGAAGAACTTGCAAATGATAATGACCGGAGGAGCGAGGAAGAAAGCAAAATTTGAGTGCGTGCGTTCACATCGCAAGTACGTTTTTTCTTATTGTAATTTACGTGTGCTTGTGCCTGTTGCACATATTCCAAGATGAGACAGAAGACGAGCATGCCTCCCTTGGCTGCTAGATTCAAGCCTTCAACTTTGTGCAATTTTTATCTTGTTTCAAACTTAAGCATGATTGTAAATATCGTTTACGCTTGAACGGCAGGTTAATTTAATTAGAACATTTACGTACAATGTTGTGCTAAAGAGGAGAGCGTGTACCCAACCATGAAACAAGCTCCCAAATGATTTTTTCGACTCTTAATTCGTTGCATAGTGACCAGTGAAATAGGATACATCCACAAGATGAGTATTTAATTAACAAGCCTCTCGAACAGATCCTTTACTTGTTTCTTGGTGAGACAACCAACTTAACCGATAATAAGCTTACATTCTCTCGTTCACATCACTAGAATTCTAAGGTGCCACCACATTCTTAGTAACGGGAATAATCTGCTACGAACCCGGGGTGGTAGCTACGCATACTCAGCTAGGTTGACTATGCTAGATGGGTGCTTGCATTTGTTGTATCATTAACAGAATCTGTTATGCGAGCGTCAACTAGGGCATGCATCATTCATATTAAAATAAACTGGATGGAGAGAAAAGTAATGGAAATGAACGAGAGAATTCAAAAGCTATTCATGTCATCATAGGTCCTGCCCTTTCATGTAGTTAGTTGATCAGTTGCATCATGTCAGTAGGACATCACTGCTTCCGTATGACTTGTTCCAAATAGCTCAACTACTCTGACTTTAGCAGTCACTTTCTACGTCACACTCAGCTCATGCATCAATAATTTTACCTCCCGTTCTCTCATAATTTGAACATTCCGTAGTAAAATCAACGTAGCAGTAATTGATATCTGAAAAGAACTTCAGAGAATATAGGAGCAGAGAATATTGCGATTCCTATGAAATTGAACTGTTTCCCTACCTTCCAGACAGTCTCGCGACATATGATAGGGCAAGCCTATAAGCTGTAATTAAGCTGGATGGAAGCATGATATGAATAATCTTTTATTTTCCCTTGGCGATCTAAACGAACTGGCTAGTTTAGTTTAGGTTCCCCTTAACACGACTCTGTTTCTTAGAAGTTAATAACATAGAGAACAAAGAGGAAAGATGGATTAATGCTGATGGTCTCCAGGTGAAGAACAGAGACCAAAAGGAATCAAAGCATGAATTAAAAATGACTCTAGTGCACAAGACAAATTAGAAGACATAGGAAGCTATGCTTAATGCTTTCCACTTAGTTTAACTCAATGTCCCCTACACGTAAGCAACATCGGAAACTTCTTCAAAAGGCATAGGATTGATGCACTTAACTTTTTTTTTCCTTTTCCTTTCTTACTTTTCGTTGTGCTCTTCGAATTGGCCTGCTCTTGAGTTTCTGGAATAACACGAAAGCTTGGTAAATTCTGAATTTTTCTTGTTTTAGGAAATGACTTTCGCTCTAAGTGGAAGTTATTCAGTACCTAAGCCCATGCAAAATTGGAACTAACATTGAACCATGCTCTAATTAATAAAGAGCACAACTAACATACATCAGTTCTCAATTGCTCCGGTAATTAAGGTGCGCCTTTTGTTTCAGGGATAAAGACGATGATCCTGGTTCTGGGAAAAGAAGAAGATAATGATCATCCTGTCTTGTGCGTGCTAGCCACATCAATGACAGCTACCACTGAGAAATGAATATATTATTACCAGTAGAGAAAGAACAGCGTGTCGTGTTGCTCATGCTTCACACGCCAATCGCGAGCCACTTCTAGAAGCTAACCCTTCTCCTTCCAGAAACTTCTAGAAGCCGTTTGGACCGGACAAAACAGACATGGCATGCACTGGCCATATGATCTCCGGTGGCTCTGGAACTCGTGAATAATACGTGATATATTGAAGAGTTAATTTCATAAAACTGTGTTGTACAACCCATCATGAGACTCCACATTTAAAGACTAATATTTAAGAAAAATCGTTAATCTATCTGGTAGGACCTATCCGTCACTGCTTGTTGCTCTAAGCTAGGTGTAACAAAGTGACACATCAACTACTCAACATCCAGTTTGGCTAATTTCTCTCCATGTCTATAGGTAACCAAGGTAGAGAGACATACCCCTTCTGGAGTATTGAAATTTATAGGTAAAATATGGATTCAAATCAACGGTAGGATGGATCAAACTGCAGATCATCATCAGTGCAGAACAGCATCATCAGGTACTAATCATCCTGACATTTACCGGATGACCATTTTGCTAGTACCGTTGCTGGTGTTTGGATTTCGATGGGGCATTCTAAAAGTGAGATCAACCATTCTATTACTAAACTTAAAATTACTGAGATGGAACATTTGACTTTGCTCTTGAAGCGAAAAGGGAAAAAGGTGGGATTGGCTTCTGATTTTTTGGAGGAGCTTCGGGAGCGTCTCGAGATGGTCAAATTAAACCACTTATGCTCCGATTTACAAGAGGAGTTTGACTTAGAGGACACTGGGTTAGAAGGTATATCGGCTCATGTTAAAGTTAGACTCACCTTTAAGTTATACCAGGGGTAGTTAAAAAGCCTAAGTCCAAGAAACAATTGTTTAAAGGTAAAAAATAAAAGACATATTTTGGAATGGTGGAGGGTTGAGAGACCCAGCTAAGCATGGCTGTGTTGCAGAGTTATAATTAGAAATAATCACTTAGATTTTTGCTTTGTTAGAGACCGTTAAACATGAATTCTCAAATGCTTGTTTGCAACACCTATGTGGGGGTGCTAATTTGCTGTGGCACTGCAAGCCGGCACAGAGGAAGTCTGGTGGGCTTCTTCTTGCTATCAATAACACGACCATTGGCATCCAGTCAGCGGTAGACGATAACTTTTTTGTCAAGCTACACTTAAATTAAGAACAAGATGATGGGTTCCAACGGTATCCGTTGGCAGTCTATGGAGCGGCTCAGTCACGGTTCAAAGAACAGTTCTTGTCCGAATTGGTTAGAGTTGCAACACCGAGGATTGCTCCATTTTGATTGGGGAGATTTTAATATTGAGTATAAAGTTTCAGGAAGACAAGAACAATAGTAATTTTAACGCCCGATAGTATTTTAGTTTTAACGCGGTCATTGAGAGTTTGGAGCTATGAGAGATTCCTTTATCCCGTCGAAAATTCACTTGGGCCAGTTCACTGGCTAAACCCAACTTTTAAGCGTTTCGGGTACTAGTAAGCACAGAGTGGGAGTTTAAATTCCCGATGGTCACTGTGACAGCATTAGAACGATTTTCTCTCGGATCATATGCCTTCTACTTACTGATTTGGTGTGTCCATGGAGCAATGTCAAGGGAACTGACACCAAAGCAAACTGACCAACAAGGGCGAACATCTCCTACAGGATTGCTGTCCGAGGGCTGGTAGTGGTGGGGCCGCAATAGAGTGCCCAGGTAGACAGACGGTGGTCGCTCCTCCGCCGCCATCGCCGTCGCCGTCGCCGTCGCCGTCGTGGGAGGAGATGGGACCTAGCTAGGAACATGAATAAAAATTAAAAGGTTTGGGCCTTTAGGCCCAAATAGGCACATATCTTCTTCGACCGAATTCCTCGTCAAATTGAGTTTCCTCTCGTTCCCTCTCTGCCACCCCTATCTCCCTTGACAGCAACACAACAGAGCAGAGCAGAACTCCACCGCCACCACTTGCTCGACCGTCTCTCCCCTCCTCCTCCTACTCCGGCTTGCCATTAGGGAGATGGAGAACGGAGAGCCTCCGGAGACATGGAGGGAGTGGCTTCTTCGCTTTCTCTGGTGGCTCGTGGGCGGACGCTTCACCCGGGCGAGAGTGGCGCCGGACACCAAGAATCAGGGCGGAGGCGCCAAGAACGGTGCCACCGATGGGCTGAGTGCGCCGTTGAAGGCCGCACCCTCACCGACCCTGCGCGCACCTTTGCCGATCCCGAGCTGGACGTAGACCCCGCGCTCGACGCCTCCCTCCTCGTCCCCGCACCCACCACCGTGCCGGCCACCAAGAACCAGGCGGGAGGCACGAAGAACGCGCCAAGAACCGGCGCCACCAATGGGTTGAGCACGCCATCGAAGGCCTCAACGTCGCCGACCCCACGCGCACCCTCGCCGAGCCCCGCTCGCCTCTTCGTCCAAGGTCGTGCCGGCGAACGCCCTCCTCCTCGTCCTCGCGCTGGAGAATGATGCCCTCTTCGCTGCCTTGGAGCGCGAAGCCGTCGACCCCAAGCCCACCATCGCCGAGCTCGGGTCGGAGGACGACCTCGTATTCGTCTCTTCGTCCAAGGCTGCGCTGGCGGACATCGTCGTCCCCACGCCCACCCTCACTGACACTGCGCCGGCCGACGACGCCCTGCAGCGCGCCGCCTCTTCATCGTCGCCCAAGAGCGTGCCACCGCTTCCGCTGATGCTGATGGGTGGCAGATGGTGCGCGGGAAACGCCGCGCGCGCAAGGCTCCTGCTCCGACGAGGCCTCGGCGCCCTGCTAATGGTGCGACGATGCGCCTGCGCCCTTTGGCGCTTCTGCTGGTGGGACGACGCATTTGTGCCCTGCTACCACGTGGGGCCAGCGGTGCTCCTCTTCGTGCCACGACGCCGATGCCGATGCCGATTGTGCGCTACGTTCCCGCTAAGGTACACTGCCTGATCCTGGTTAGTATCGATGTGATCATGTTGCTCCCTGAGAGACAAGATTGTTCTAACTTACATGCTTCTTTGTTCAAATTTGTCACAAGTGTTGTGTCGAGAGATGCACATAGAGCCATGTTATGCTATGCAATCTAAAAGTATTGCAAAAGTTATTGCGGTGATCATGTTCTGAGTTTAATTAGCTCGAGACAAATTCTGACGGGTTGAGATGGTTTCGGGTGCTTAGAGGGAGACCAATAGCCAGGCCAAACTGGTTCTCTATATATCGAAACAAGAAAAGGAGAACAGTTCTACAACTTTAGATTGGGTTCTAAATTCTTCTAGATGTTATAAACACAGTCAATTTGAGAAGCGTCGCCGGCCGGTTATTGAATCAGGAATGGAAGATTTAACTAAGAAAAAACGAAAAAAAAAGCAATATCAACGAGCGAAGGCGAGATGAGAGGATTTTAGGACAAATTCCTTGTTGACATCTTGTACACTCTAGAATTTCATATTCAGTTCTAGACAATCATCTTCTACAAATCGCTATCAAGATATTTGTTAGACTGGTACGCTTCAGAACTCTTCATAAAGATAATTAAATATACTAAATAGACACGAACACATATAAACACACCATGTCTTGCACAAAATAATCTTCGTAGGGATGTGATCTTGGCTTCTTTTTTTCTTTGCTTAGATTTAGATGGAATTGAGTTTAGTGAAAGATTATTTTAAATGTCTCAACCTGAAATTTGAAAGACTAACATAATTATCACAATAAAATGTAGTTTTACTTTAGCACAAGTGTATTTATAATAATAGCTGTTAGAATTGTATGTCAACGAACATTGTATTTTTAACACGGTTACATGGTAATTCTATTAGGTAAAATAGAAAAAATAGTGACAGTGTCAGTTATAAAGAAGTAAACAGAGTTAATATAAATAGATGAGAACCGTTTATTCCAACATTGTATTTTAATACATACTTTCATTAAGAAAATGAATTAATGACCGTGAACCGGAGCATATTGAGCAAGGACTAAGAGCACGCTTAGAGTTAATGGGTTCATGAGCTTCTCTGAGCTTCTCTTCCTAGTTGTAAATCATTGGCATCCCTTGCTTAATGGGTTTGTGAGGTAAGTAATTTGAACAAAGAAGCATCTAAGAGCATGTTCAGGTACAATCTGTTCTAATTTACATGCTTCTTTATTCGAATTTGTGAGAAATGTTGTGTTGAGAAAAAAAATTAGATAAAGGAAGAATTTCATTACTTCCGGCCTCTACACAACAAGAGACACACAGCCAATAAACCGAGAACGAGTTTGAACAATAACCAATAACCAGTATCACAAGAAAAATAAAAGAAACAAAAAAGACGCCTCAAACATCCCAATGGCGCCTCCAAATCAAAACAAAAGAACATCATGCTATGAAGCAACACCATCCGCAAGACTGTTGATGCTCCACCACCTGCAGTGGTATCCATGTACGCAGAAGAGAAGCACAGAGGAACACCACATGATTAGGATGATAAAAAAACTTGTCAAAAATCACATCAATTATGACATAGCCAAATGGCGGAACACATAGCGAGGGCTCTAGAAAAAGGGCGATCTCTGAACATAGGTTGAAAATAATTGCGCCAAGAGCCTATCATATGAGCAATCGACCGAGGTGCTGTGAAACTAAAAGCTATTTGTACCACTCGCCAACAAAATTTAGCCACTTTACAATCGAAGAAAATGTGTTGGATTGTTTCATCGTGCATGCAAAAAGAACAAGTAGGACAACCCGTCCAATTTCGTTGATAAGATTATCTTTCATCAAGACTATCCCCCTTCCCATGTACCATAAGAAAATCATGGATTTTAGAGGAACCCTCAGCTTCCAAAAGTGCTTATGGCGAAAATGAACATTAGAATTCATCGTAAGTTGATATAAGGACTTGATAGAAAAACGTCTACTAGAATTAAGAATCCATTGAACTTTATCTTGGCTATCCCCAATCGCTACCTCGGCAATGTCATCTAACAAATTATTCCATTCCACTAGCTTAGCTACTCTAATAACTCTACGAAACATCAAATTTAGAGGCTTGGATTGAAACACCGAGGCGATCGTCACTTCACTTATTTATTACGGGCCACATTAAAAAGCCTCGGGTATCTATCTTTCAAGAGAGTGGCGCCATTCCACATATTTGTCCAAAATCTAGTTTGGATGCCACTACCCACCTGAAAATGGCAAAGTTGGAAAAAAGATCCTTTACCGCCATAAGACCCACCCATACATGAGAATCACCCGGTTTAAACTCAACTTGAGATAAAGTTTCGGACCTAAGATATTTATTTCGGAGTAGGCGTTGCCAAAGACCATCTTTATTTGAAAGTTTGAATAGCCACTTACAAAGCAATGCCCTATTTTGTTGCTGTAAATCAAGAATACCCAAGCCACCTTGGTCCTTAGGGTGACAATAAATACTCCATTTAGTTAATCTATATTTTTGTTTGACATCATCACTCCGCCAATAAAACCTAGAGCGATAGAAATCCAAACGCTTGCAAACACCAACAGGAACTTCAAAAAATGAGAGCATGAACATAGGTAAACTAGAAAGCACTGAATTGATCAAAACTAACTGACCTCCCACAGAAAGATTCTTTCCTTTCTAAGAGCTTAGGCACTTCTCAAAGCGATCCTCTATATGTTTCCAATCAGAATTACAAAGAAGTTTGTAGTGCATTGGAATACCTAGGTATCTAAAAGGAAAGGAACCCAAACCACATCCAAAGAGCTGTGAGTAATGCCCTTCGAAATTTTTCGCCTCACCAAAACAAAAGAGATCACTCTTATGGAAATTTATCTTCAAGCCAAACAGTTGCTCAAAAATGCATAAAATGATCTTAAGGTTAGTAGCATAATCCAAGTCATGTTTAAGAAAAATAATTGTATCATCAGTATACTGCAAAATATTTAACCCATCGTCCACCAGATGCGGCACCAGGCCTTCGATGAGACCTGACTCGCTTGCTCTTTTAAGTAAAATTGCGAGCATGTCTACAATTAAATTAAATTAAATGGGAGACATAGCATCGCCTTGTCGAAGGCCCTTCCTAGTTTGAAAAAAAGGGGCCAACTTCATCATTGACTTTGACGTTAACACTTCCTCCTTGGACAAACGAACTAACCCACCCCTGCCAAATGGCGGAAAAGCCTTTTAATTCTAAATTCTTCAGCAAAAAAGACCATTTAACCTTATCATAAGCCTTTTCAAAATCTAATTTCAGGATAATCCCATCAGATTTTCGTTTATGGAGTTCATGAATAGTTTCATTTAAAGTAACCACTCCTTTAAGAATGTTACAACCGGATAAAAATGCCATTTGGATAGGCCGAATAACTTTATTTGCTACCACCGCCAACCTATTAGTCGCCACTTTGGTGAAAATTTGAAACTTACATTAAGAAGGCAAATGGGCTGATATTGTTGAATCTGGCTGGCATCCTCTTTCTTCGGAAGAAGAGTGATTGTTTTAAAATTAAGGGAGTGTAAAGGTAACAACCCAACATGAAAATCACTAAACAACCCCAACAGATATCCTTTGATAATCTCCCAAAATACTTGATAAAATTCAGCTGGGAAACCATCGGGTCCAGGGGCCTTATTGTGCTCCATAGCGCAAATAGCCTCGTGAACCTCCTTCTCCATAAATGGTCTGTGAGAAAAACATTATCCTCTTGAGAAACTTGAGGAATATCATGGTTTCCACCACCCCAACGAATATAATTTTCCTCGGGCTGCCCAAAGAGCTGGGAGTAATAATCAGTAATATATTTTCTTAAATTAGCATCTCCACACATTATACCATCGTCTTGCTCTAATTGATAAATAATTTGTTTACGGTGGCGCCCATTAGCCATCAAATGAAAGAATTTAGTATTGTTATCGCCCTCAAGAATGAACTTGACCTTAGAGCGTTGATACCATTTAGTTTCCTCTTCCCGGAGAAGGGCGGCCAATTTATCATTGGCGTCCTATTTTAAAGCATTCTCCGAAGGAAGAAGCAGACGGGATCCAGCTTGCAAATCTAACTGATTGATAGTCTGAAGGAGAGAGCTTTTTAAAAGTCTATTAGTACCACTTGTGTTTCTGGTCCAGCCCCTAAGAAATTGACGGACGGCTCTAATCTTATGCTACCATCGCGTCATTGCTGAACCAATAGGTCGCTGATCATTCCAGACGCTGGACACTATCCCAAAAAAACCATCACGCTGCAGCCATCCTAACTCAAATTTGAATGCAAGCGACGTACATGGTTTGGAAAGCGGCCCGGAACGCAGCAAAAGAGGAGTGTGATCCGATAAAACTTGCTCTAGTGTCGAAACAGTGACGAGTGGAAATTTGAACTCCCAACCAGAGCTCATTAACACTATCGAGTTTTTCATAAGTAGGATTCGGCCGACTATTAGCCCAAGTAAACTACCTACCTGAGAGGGCTATTTCACGCAACTCCAAGTTCTCAATGACGGTATTAAAAAGGAAAGGCCATCTATCATTAAAATTATTGTTATTCTTTTCCGAGCTACGCCTAATAAGATTAAAATCCCCCCCAACCAGAACGGGTAATCTATCCCGACTGACCACCCGAACTAACTTAGCAAGGAACAATTCTTTCTCATGCTCCTGGGCAGTCCCATACACCAGCATCAATACCCAAGAAAAACCATCTACTTTAGAACGCATTTTAAAGTTTATGAAAAAAAACCCGATCATCAATAGCATCAACATGAAAAGCCAAACGATTAACACCTAACAACATCCCTCCAGAGCGCCCCCTAGGAGAAGTCCAATGCCACAAAAAATCCCTGCCTCCACTTAGAGAACTCAACTTTGCTTGTGTAAAAGATGTAGTGGTGGCCTCAGAAATAGCCATGAAATCTAAATGGTTTTGCTTAACTAACTCAGAAATCCGACGATATTTAGCGAAGTTCGCCAAACCCCTACTATTCCAAAAGATACCTCTCATTGAGAACTAAAATTAAAAGATGAATTGGGTTGCAAGGTAGAATGTTTTTTCAAAGCCTTAGCCACCTTAACCTGTCGCTTTTAAAATTTTTGAGGTATCAACAACGACGAGGTAGGCACATTGGATAAAATTGCACCTTCCCTTGCGGAACTATCAACTAAATCTGAGCACAAATTGTTCAAAGCAGGAAAATCTATCAAATTTGAAACATCAACATTCGAAGTACCATTAACACCATTGGCTAATGCAACAAGTCTATTTTCTTCGGCCTCTTTCAATCGTTGAATGGAAGTACAAATCTCAGAACTACTGGAACCTAGAGACACCCCAATATCCGAAGCAATATTCATAAAACAAGATGGAGGTAGGTACATGAATGAAAGATGAAGCATTAGGACTAGACATTCCTTTGACGGGTTCGAGATTCTTAATCTTTGCCCGAAGCTGAGCTCGCTCCATGTAGTCTAAATTAACATGTTGTTGTGCACTAAGACGTGCACTGTGATGCGCCTCAGGGCCCTGAGAAGACGGCATGGACAACAGCCGGCCTCCCTTGGGCGTCACGGGGACTTTTGTGTTGAAAGTATTGCAAAACACTAGTACAGAAAAGGTTATTACTGACGGGCACACATTACCATTTGTGACGGGTGGTCTGCCCATCAGCAACCAAATGTCAGTGATAACACAAGTTACTACTGACGGGTACCCGGCCCGTCAGAGATACCACATTATCTTTGACCGGCGTGAAATATCCACCCGTCAGAGATGGCTGTAGAGAGGACCGCACGTGCAAACATATCTGACGGGTGATGTCTAGTCGACCGTCAGTCATGAGATCTATCTTTGACGGCTACTGGTCACAGACCGTCAGAGATGAGTGCTGGAAAGGACCGAACGAAATCAAAACTGATGGGCGAAAGCAGTCGCCCGTCAGTGAGGGTTGTTACCTGTGACGCGTGACTTTCCACCCGTCACAGTTGTAAATTATCACTGACGGGCAAATTTACAGAGGGCCCGTCAGTGATGTATGTTACCTTTGACGGTTCTCTTTTAGCAGTCGTCAGTGATGAGTGTTTCCTTTGACGGTTTTCACTTAAAATAGCCCGTCAGTGATAATTGTCATTACTGACTTTTTTTACTAGAGCTCATCAGTGATGATCCTATCCTGCTTCCTGCATAAACCTGGTTTGCTAGCTAGCCTCAGGATTTGCTAGCCATGCCCTCTGAAAAAAATTCCCAGCTATGCAGCCCTAGCTACACAGCCTCTCAGCAGCCCTAGCTGCGAGGCACAGGCACAAAATATCACAAATAATTGAAATAACAACATCACATAGCATCACAAAATCAGAAACCACATTTACAACACATTCACAAATATATGAAATTCACAAATCGAAATGCAAACACATCTCTCATGCGGCGTTAAAGAGAACAGAGTTACAAATCGAAATGAAATTCACGTTGCATTGAAGAGGTGGGGGGGGGGCAGAGTTTACAAATATGAACTAAGTTATCAACAAATCAACATTTTCCACTGGTGGGGGGCAGCTCTACGCCGGCGTAAAATTCACCGCTTGGCCGGACGACATATTGGTTCAAGAAGTATGCAAACACATCTCTCATGCGGCATTGATCTCGTAAGTAGTCGTAGTCGAGAGCCAGGAAGTCCTTGAAGTCTTTTTCACTGGAGAGTGGGTTGTAGTAACGGACCATCGTGTCCATGTGCGCGCACACATAAAACCCACATATCACGCTATTCGCCGGCTGCTGCCTGCACGGGAAGTCAAATGCGTGGCTGAACCTTGGATTTGACCTTTTTCAGTGCGTCGTCCCTCCCATTGCCCTAAATTTGGCGTACGCCTCGTCAACGCACCGCCGAATCTTGGAGAAGTCCCTAGGGGGTAGTCCTTCTCGACACCTGAGAGAATCAAGGTAAAATACCTTGTTCCAAGGTACGACTATCACGAGAAGGACCCAATGGTCGCTGCATAGACCAGATGAGATGCATGTAAACACACGCAGCTATTTAATTAAGTGCTCAAAGAAAAAATTGACACAATTAGTAAAGAACTCACGGAGGGTTATACGGCAAAATTAGCATTTCACTGTCCCTTTGCGCGAGCCATGCCTGGGAGATGAAATCAACGACTGACTCAAATCATCATAAATCACAAACCACATTACAACACATTCCAAATATAATGAATTTCACAAATCAAAATGCACATATATTATAATGACACAATCACTTTCAATTCACACACATATATATATTGTCGTCGAGCTTCTATGTTGTTCGGAGTAGTCGATCGATTAACCTCAAAGATATCCTGCATAGATAGCACCATAGCAACGTTGCATTGAAAGAATAGAGTTTACAAATATGAACTAGTTATCATAAATCAACATTTTCCGAAGGTGGGGGGTAGCTCTACGCTGGTGTAAATTCACCGCCTGCCAGACGATATATGGTTCAGAAGTATGCAAACACATCTCTCATGCGGCATTCATCTGTAAGGTAGTCGTAGTTAAGAGCCAGTAAGTCCTTGAATTCTTTTTCACTGGAAAGTGGATTGTAGTGACGGACCATCGCGTACATGTGTGCGCACACATAAAACCCACATGTCACGCTATTCGCCGGCTGCTGCCTACACGGAAGTCAACATGTGGTGAGCCTAGGATTTGACTTTTTTCCAGCGCGTCCGTCCCTCCCATTGCCCTAAATTTGGCGTACGCCTCGTCAACGCACTACCAAATCTTGGAGAGTCCCTAGGGGTAGTCCTTCTCGACGCCTAGAGAATCAAGGTAAAATACCTTGTTCCAAGGTACGACTATCACAAGAAGGACCCAATGGTCGCTGCATAAACCAGATGAGATACATGTAAACACACGCAACTATTTAATTAGTGCTTGAAGAAAAAATTGACACAATTAGTAAAGAACTCACGGGGGGTTGTAGGGGCAAGATTATCATTTGACTGTCCCTTTGCACGACCATGCCTGGGAGATGAAATCACGGCTGACTCAAATTCATCGTCGATTTGGCAGTCGTGCAAGATGCACGGATCGATGAACCCAATGCTCGCTTTGTTACACCTGCCTCTTTGAATTGCCAAAGTGTCTAGACCCTCATTAGCGTGGTGTCTAGTCTCTTCAGGTTATACCTGCTCTAGACGTCTTCAAAGGCGATGTTTGATGTAGGACTATCGAAACTCTCGATAAGTGTAACTTTCTCTAGCACTTCGAGTTTGATGAAGGATACATCAGTCGATTTTGGTTGACTCGATATGGTAGCACAATCATGTCATGCAGCAGTTTTGCCTCGGCTCCCAAAGTTTGCATTTCGTTGTCTGGGAGGAGCGGCTGACCGTGGAATTATAGCTGTCTGCCTTGCTTTCTGTTGTACGTCAGGAGTTGATGCGTACGACAGGGACTTAGCGGCGCTATCTTGTTTTGCTAACCTCTTTGTTGTGCCGCCCGTTTGGTCTTCCTTTTTCTTTGAGCTTTTTTGGGCCACACTTGGATCACTCTCTATAGGTATTATGTTTTCCTTAGGCGTATGGCTGGT